>JAEOAE010000287.1:0-79365 GCA_036365155.1 Meriones psammophilus
AAAGAAGACAGAACCAAGTAATGAATACAACTGGGCACTGAGACAAGAATCAACAGTGTACTGGAGAATTTGGATGAGATATAGAATAAACAGCAATATACAGGAAAGACTCAGTACTATAAAAGACAAATCCTAAGACAAAATCGAGATTCTGGGAGAAGAGAAGGACACAAAAACCATAAAACTTCCAATCAAAACACAAAACCACTGGGTTTCCAGCAGAGCGAAGTAAGCAGAAGACAAAATATGGGCATGAAAAACATGGATTTCACAACACTACAGTACAATATCAATGATAAATAAATAAGTCACAAGTATAACCACGGTGTCTAAACTCTGAGATACTTTAAAAATACTAAAGCCAGAATATGTGGAATAGGAGATTTTAAGATTAGAAATGAGGACATAGGGATACTCAAGTTCATTTTAGCAGAAAATTTCCAAATCACAGAAAATAAACAAATGGTCATTCATAAGATGTTTAGATGGCCAAATAGAAGTGAGCAGAGTAGAAAGTTTTCTTTACAT
This sequence comes from Meriones psammophilus, assembly GCA_036365155.1. Lineage (NCBI taxonomy): Eukaryota > Metazoa > Chordata > Mammalia > Rodentia > Muridae > Meriones > Meriones psammophilus. The sequence continues at coordinate 529 of JAEOAE010000287.1, forward strand.
ATGAGAAGCAATGTATTAAAAATATATAAATCTGATTGTGGAATGACATCATGGAGCACACACAAAAGTTGGTGGTTTCTCTCTTTGATTTTTCCTGACTAGAAACATTACAAAGAGAAGTGGAAATTTTTGTAGATGAATAATGAAGCAGGAAAATGTGACACTATTTTTCACTTTGCTCCATATCTAGCTCATTATTCTCAATGGAATTACATGTTTTTAGTGGGTCATGTACTATCTTGTATACAGAACACCCACAGCACATTCAAACAAGTACTCACAGAAAGGTTTTCCATAGTAGACTTGGTTCTCTGTGAAAAATGTTCTGGACATTTTGGAATAGATCGATTGTGACATGAATGGGGATAAATATACCAAGGATAAAGTCTGCATCCATATAGTGGCTGGGCACCCAGAAATCAAAACAGCTGAGCTGAGATGTCTCCATTGATGTATATGCAGATTGCAGGAGTAGGATGAGACCAAGCAAAGGAAGGGACATGTCAGGCTCTTCACTACACAGAGACAGACCCCTGCATCAAGGCGGATCCAAGGAGATTATTGGCTTAGGTCTTGGAACAGGCTCAGACTTAACAATGTCAGAGAAGACTTTGAATGCTACAGCTGCTTCCTACTGTTGCTTCAGGCTCTCAGTCTGTGCACACCCAATGGTTCTCATGATGGGCCAGCACACACACTGCAGCAAAGTCCAGACATCTGAGGGTCACAGTACTGAGATATTCCTGTCACTGTAGCCAGACTTGCTCTGAATTTGCTGTCTTTTTATTGTTCTATTTCCCTCTCATCCATGTATTCTTGGAATCCCATAGCCCTGGGGCTCTGCATCTGGTTCTTCTATGTGGGTGAAAAACATGTTTGGTTCTTTCTTTCTTCCACAACCTGTATGATTTCATCATGGTCCACAGTGATTTCGGAGAACACCATAGTCTGAGACAAAATTGTATGTCATCAAAAAACAGCTTGTTTGTTTTGGATTGCTACTGTGAGAGGTAGTTTGAACATTTGAATTCTCCTAGTAAAGAAAGCAGGGGCAGTCAGGCTTTGATCATATTGCTGGCTCTTTGATCACTTTCACCAGTCAAGGTGGCAAAACTAGGCTACATGGAAAGTGGATCCAGTTTCAATGAGACCTGATAGGCTACAGTAAGATAGTAGTAGAGGAGTGGATTAGATAGATTAGATCCATCTATCAGTGGATTAGAGGAAGGACATGGGGTGGGAGGAGCTGGAGAGGGAGAGATTCCAATTATACTTGTGAACATTAAAGTAAAAATTGGTGACCCAGCCTTATGCAGGACACCAAGGTTCAGGGTTCTCAACTCAGCTTTTGCATTCAGATCTCCTCCTGGACATCTGGCACCAAATTCAGAATTATACAACAGCAAAAGAGGGGGCAAGCTGCTCATAGTCAATTTAAGTCATAACAGGTAACACATTTACGACTTGTGTACTTAGTTTAGATTACCAGCCACTTTCCTCTTTACGTTCTTTCCTGATTAAAAGACAAACATGAACCACCTGAAGAATCAGGATATTAGTAAGTTTTGGAGCGTGTGAATATGAACTCAGTTTTGAACCTGGCAGAAGAAGGCTTGAGATGGCTGGACTCAGTCAACTGTCTTATAACAACAATCAAAAAGAAAAATACTTCAACTCTGTACTTTTTTCTAATTTACTGTAATACTATTTATCATAATTACTATTGATATTCTTTCATGGTATTATTAGATATTATTGTTATAATATGATATAAACAGTATAATGCAAATCAAAATTTTATATCTACCTTAGGTAAAATTCATTCATTAAAACACTGCCATGAAATGTCAAAACAGCTAAAACTGCAAGAGGCATTGAAGGTAGGAAAGTGAAAAAAAATGATGTAATGTTAATTCTTATATATAAACAAACAAACAAACAAAATAACTAATGTCTCCTATGTATAATCTTACAAAATTTTGGTTACTGAAATTTTAAAAAATATATACAGATTACACACACACAAACACACAAACCTATCTGTTATCTATCTATCTATCTATCTATCTATCTATCTATCTATCTATCTATCTATCTATCTATCTAGATATCATATCTATAAATATACCTATATAGTGAAATTTCTATGAGGGAACCAGCTTAATTTCTCTGTTTTCAGTGAGTTGTATAAGTGCTGTATTCAGCGATAGAGACTTCCAGTTAATTTATGGAAAGAAAATTATAATTTTGACAAAAGTGTGCCTTCTTTGGGCATTCAAATAAGACTCCTTTGGCCACCACCTCAAGTAAATATAGCCCAGTCTTCATTTAATGACAAGTGACATTCTGTTGGGACTCTCTCATATTATTTCATTTGGATCACCTTCAAATATGTATATATTTTAGGAAGCTTCTACTGTATTACGTTACTATAGTAACATTCAAATGACATTTCATTTTCGCTGTCTTTCTTCATATTACTTAATGTCCTCTTTCTGCCCCTCTTCCAACCGATTCTCCTTTATAAGCCCATCTTCCATCTATAAATAACTATTTTATTGCCCTATCCTAGGGAGATCTAGTTACTTGTTCTCAAACACTAATCATTTACTTTGTGTGTATCCTACTTGGTTTTATATACTGTAGGTTGCTTATCATTCACTTTACAAGTAATATTAACATGTAAGTAGATACATGCCATATTTGTATTATTGACCTGTGTTACTATACTCAGACTGACTTTTTTCTAGTTTACCTGTAGATATGCATTTACTTTCAAATTTCATAATTTACTTTATAAAATGACTGAGTAATATCTTGTGTAAATATCTACACTTTATTTACCTATTCTTCTGTTGATGGACATTTGGGTTATATCAAATTTCTGGAAATGTTGGTTAGACATGTTTGCACAAATATCTCCATTTTAGGATGAAACATTATTGGGATATATGTCCAAGAATGATAGAGCTGGTTCTTGAGGCAGAGAAATTCCCATCTTGCTGAGGAACAGCCATAAGAATGTCCTTAGTAGTTAAACATGTTTGTACTCCTACTAGCAATGTCTGAATATTCTTAGCCATTGTGACTCTCTTTAGACTATATCTCAAACCAATTTTGATTTCCATTTCCCTGATGACTATGGATCTTGAACATATTTTTAAATGTTTCTCAGCCATTTGAATTTTTTTTTTAAGAATTCTCTATTTAGAACTGTATATCTGTATTCTTTTGATTATATAGTTTCTTGATATTTAATTTTTTTACTTATTAATACATTTGAGAATTAGCCTTTATTTCGGTGTGTAGTTGGTAAAAGTATTTTAGCTTTCTGTATGCAGCTACATTGTCAGAATGATGGTGTCCTTTGTCATACAGAAAACTTTCAGTTTTCTGCTGTATTTTTGAGGATTGTTTATCTTTATGTCTGGGCAAGGGCTAGGAAGATCTCCACTGCTCATAGATAACTAGGATTAATAGACTAAATCTCTCCATCCTAAGAAAGACAATCAACACATTCAGTGCAATTCCTATCAAAATTTCAGACAATTCTTGTCAGATGTTGAAATGACAATTTTAGCTTTCAAACAAACCATGACAGCTAAAACAACCCTAAATAAGAACTGGGAGAGGGATCACCCATCCAAAGATTAAATTGAACTGCAAAACTATAGTAGTATATAACAACACAGTATTGGCAGAGTTAACAAACACTTTGGTTAATGATGACATCAAACATAAAGGCAGAAATCCACATACCTATGAACACCCAAAATTTTTAAATTAATAAATCTTAAAATAAACACTGAGAAAATGAAAGCATGTTCAAAATATTGTGGTGCTAAACCTGTATGTATGCATGTAAAATAATTCAAGTAGATCCCTATTTATCACTCTGCACAAAACTCAAAATTAGATTGAAGACCTCAGTAAAATTAAGAGTACCTGATGGATGAGAAGTTAAGGAATAGCCTTGAACTCACTTGCTGAAAAAAAAAAAAAGACTTGCTAAACACAGGTGCATTTGTTCTAATCCTGATAGAGTAGTTTTCATGTTTTAGACTGTGTTGGTGAGGCTTATCATTTGAATTTTTGTTTGACCTTTTTAGTTTTTTTTTTTTTAATTTCTAGGTCTATCTCAGTTTTTTATTTTATTGATTAATTTTCTAATATGATGTCTTCAACTGCCTTCAGCATTTTATTTCACTGTTTGTGTTCATAGCCATCATTGAGGATTTATCCATATCCTCTGTAAGATCCTTGATTTATTTATGTTTTGAGGTCATTGTGTTGGTATGTGGCTATATTGAATTTCTCAGGGTCTGCTCTGGTAGTGTTGTTGTGATTTGGTGTCTTGATTGTTAATGATTTTGGTTTCTTACTGGTGTCTAGGTATCTGGGTTTGAGATGATTGTGATTTTAGCTTTTGCTCTCTGGACTTGTTAATTTTAGGTTTGTGATGTTGAATTTCTTCACTTCTGTTCCCCTCTCTGGATCTTAGGAAACTGTGCTGGCTGTGTATTGTCTTATAGAGAGTATTTCTGATTGTGTGTCTTGATAGGTCATTAGGGATACTAGACAAAGACTGTTTTTAGGTGTTGGTGATTACACTAAAAATAATGTTGAATGACGATAGACATTACCTCAGACTAAAGGGCTGGAAAAAGTTTTCCAATCAAACAAACCCAAGAAGCAAGATGGAGTGGCCATTTTGTATCTCATAAAACAGACTTTCAAACAAAAGTAATCAAAAGAGGACACTTCATACTCATCAAAGGAAAAATCCACTCCAACAACCACTCAATTATGAACATCTATGACCCAAATGCAAGGTCATCCTCATTCATAAAATAAATATTACAAAAGCTTAGATCACACATTGAATCCTGCATATGAATAGTAAGAGAATTCAATACCCACTTTCTCCAAGAGACAGTTTATCAAGACAGAGACTAAATAAGGAGATAAGGAAACTAACAGACATCTTGAATCAAATGGGCCTAACAGATATCTACAGAACACTTCTCTGCAGCTCATGGAACTGTCTCCAAAACTGACCATATATTCAGTCATAAAGCAAGCCTCAGCAGATATAAGAAAATCAAAATAACCCCCTAAATCTTATCAGACAACTGTGGATCAAAGTTGGACTTCAACAACAAGAAAAAGTACAGAATGCCTAAAAACTCTTGGAAACTGAAGAACCACTGGGTCCACCACTGGGTCAGGGAAGAAACAAAAAAGAAATTAAATACTTTCTAGTTGTCAATGAAAATGAAGGTGCAACATCCCCCAACTTATAGGACACAAAGAAAGTGATGCTAAGAGAAAAGCTCTTAGTATTTTTAGAAAATAAAGTGCTTACCTAAAACAATTGGAGAGATCCCATACTAGTAATTTAGCAGCACACTTGAAAGGTCTCAAACAGAAGGAAGCAAACACAGCAACTAGGAGTAGATGACAGGAAATATTCAAACTCAGGGCTGAAATTACTAAATTGGAAACAAAGAGACTGATACAAAGAATCAATAAAACCAACAACTGGTTCTTGAAGAAAATCAACAAGATAGACAAACACTTATCCAAACTAACTGCAAAGCAGAGGGAGAGTTCCAAAACAACATCAAAAACAAACATGGGGACATAAAACAGACAAAGAGGAAATAACCCCCCTAAAAAATCATTAGGTCATAATTCAAAAGCCTGCATTCCACAAAATTAAAAAAGTCTAAAGTAAAAGGACAATTTTGTGGATAGATTTCACTGACCAAAACAACATAAAAATCAGGAAAAAGTTTAAACAGTACAATAACCACTAAGGAAATAGGAGTCAATAAAAATCTCCCAACCAAAAAAAGATGGCTGTAGTTCAGAATTCTACAAGATATTCAAAAAAGAGCTAATAGCCATGCTGATCAAACTACTCCACAAAATAGAAACAGAAGGAATATTGCCAAATTCAGTCTATGATGCCACATTCATCCAGATACCTAAAACACACAAAGACCCAACTAAGAAATAGAAATTCAGACAAATTTTATGCATGAACATCGATGCAAATCTATTCAATAAAATACAAAGTGAATCCATAAACACATAATATACATGATCCCAGTGATGCATGTACAGTTCAAGATACAAAATCTTCATCAATCTAATCCACCATATTAACAAACTAAAAGAAAAAAAATAGTATGATCATCTCTTTTGATGCAGAAAATGACTTTGACCAAATCCAACATCCCAGCACTATGAAAGTCTTATAGAGATCAAGGATACAAGGTCTATATTTAAACATAATAAAAGCTATAAACAGCAAGCTCATTGCAAGTAGCAAAATAAATGTAGAAAAACTCAAAGCAATTCCACTAAAATCAGGGACGAGAGAAGGATGCCCACTCTCTCCATATCCCTTCAATATAGTACTTGAAACTCTAGCTAGAGCAATAAGAAAACTAAGGGAGGTCAAGAACATGCAAATCAGCAAGGAAGAAGTCAAAATAATGCTTTTTGCAGATGGGATGGTAGTGTGTGTATGTGACCCCAAACTTTCCACCAGAGAACTCCTACAGCTGATAAACAGCTTTAGCAAAGTAACTGGATAAAGGATTAACTTTAAAAACATCAGTAGCCCTCCTGTACATAAGGGACATATGTGCAAAGAAAGAAATTAGGGAAACTACACCATTCCTAATAGCCACTAATACTATAATGTATCTTGGTGTGACTCTAACCAAGTAAGTGAAAGACCTGTATGAAAAGAACTTCAAGTGTCTGATGAAAGAAACTGAAGATGATCAGAAAATGGAAAGATCTCCCAATCTCCTGGATCCGTAGGATTAACATAGTGAAAATGACCATCTAACTAAAGGCAATCTACAGATTCAATGCATCACCATCAAAATACCAACACAGTCCTTTTCAGACCTTGAAAGAACAATTCTAAACTTCATATGGAAGAACAAAACATACAGAACAGCTTAAACAATCCTTTACAATAAAAGAACTTCTGGAGTTATCTTCATTCCTGACTTCAAGCTACAACACACAGCAATAGTAACAAAAACTGCATGGTACTGGCATAGAGATAGACTGGTTGTTTGATCAATGGAATTGAATCAAAGACCCAGAAATAAAACCACATACCTTTGATCAATTTATTTTTGACAAGGAAGCCAGAACCGTACAATGGAAAAAACAAAAAAAACCAAAACCAAACCAAAACAAAAAAACCAAAAAAAACAGCATCTTCAACAAATAGTGCTGGTCTAGCTGTATCTCTGCATGTAGAAAAATGCAAATAGATACATATTTATCTCTCTCCAAAAAATCCTCTCACATTCAAGTGGGTCGGAAACCTCAATATAGCAGCATATACACTAAATCTGTTAGAAGAGAAAGTTGGGAAGAGCTTTGAACTCATTGGTACAGGAGAAAACTTCCTGAAAAGAGCACCAACAGATCAGGCTCTAAGATTAACAATCAAAAAATGGGACCTCATGAAACTGAAAACTTGTATAAGGAAAAGAAAAATACTATCAATGGAACTAAATGTCAGTCTACACATTAAGAAAAGAACTCATCAATCCTATTTTCAACAAAGTGCTAATATCCAAACTATACAATGGACCCAAGAAATCAAACACCAATAAAAAATTACCCAATTAAATAATTGGCACAGAATTATCAACAGAATTTTCAACAGGGAAATCTTGACTGGATTAGAAGCACTTAAAGAAATGCTCACCTTCCCTCATCATCAGAGAAATGCAAATCAAAATGACTCTGAGATTTTATCTCATACCAGTCTGAACAGCTAAGATCAAAATCTCAAGTTACAGCACATCCTGGCTAGGATGAGGACAAAGGGGAACACTCCTTCCTTGCTGGTGCAAGTGTAAACTTTTACAAGCACTGGTGCTTTCTCAGAAAATTGGGAGAAGCCTTACAGCAACACCCAGCTACACCACTACTAGATATATACCCAAAAGATGCTCAACAAGAAGGACAACCTAATCATCTACTTTCATAGAAGTTTTATTTGTAGAAGCCAGAATATGGAAACAACCTAGATGTCCCACAACTGAAGAATGGATAACGAAACCGTGACACATTTACACAACGGAATACTACTCAGCCATTAAAAATAAAGCAATTATGAAATTTCCAGGGAAATGGATGGAACTGGAAAAGATCATCTTGCATGAGGAAATGCAAACCCAGAATGACACACATGGTGTGTAGTCACTTACATGTGGATTTTAGCCACATCATACAGGATAAGTATACTGAGGCACAGACCCATAGGAGATAAGCAACATAGAGGATCCAAGGGAGGATATATAAATCTCACTTGGTTGTAGAATCAGCATGTACACAAGTAGTGGTTGAAGAGAGGGAACAAGCAAGAGAGGGGGGTGTAGAGAGTTAAGAAAGTGGAGATCAGAAATGGGGAGAGAGGACAGAAGGCTTTTAGGGAAATGGCCTGAGGGTGTGGTATCTCTGGGACAAGCTGGAGATCTAACTCAGAGCAGACTCCTATGAGGATATGAGGTAAATTCAAGCAGAGACTCCTAAAAGCAGAGGCCATAGAGACTGAAGAGCACACCCTCTAACTAGAGTAGTCTCCTAGTACAGGGAGGGGAATCAACACACCCCCAATAAATTCAATCCCAAATTTACCCTGCCTTCAAGATGTGTAGGGAAAATGATAGAGCAGTTAGATCTGAGAGTGAAGGAATACCCAACCAATGCCTGACCCAAATAAATACCCACACTATGGGATAGGGCCCACCTCTGTTACTATAAATGATACTCTGCTAAGGTTCCTGACAGGAGCCTGTGAGATGTCCTCTGAGAGACTCTATGTAGTAGTGCCTCAAAACATATCTTGAAACTCATATGTCAACATATGACGATGAGTAGGAAGTCTTGTGGAAAAGTGATAAAAAGTCTTGTGGAGGAAAGAGATAAGGACCTGGAGGTGACAGGAGCTCCACAGGAAGACCAACAGAGCCAACCAACCATGCCCCAGGGATGCTAGCTGAGACTGATGCATCAACCAAGATCCATGCAGCAACTGCACCTACGCCCCTACTAAGATGTAGTATATGGGAAGTTTAGGAATTTTGTGAGTCCTCTAGTAAGGGAAGTGAGGTCTGCATTGAACGCTGACTAACTTGCCAGCGTTTTGATCACTTCCCTCTGGTGGGACTTCCTTGCCAGACTAAAGTGAAGAGGACATGGTATTTCGTAATGCAAATTGATGAACTGGGTTGTATGGGAAAGGGGGTTTCCCTTTACTGAGGAACAAGCAAGGGTAGAAGGATCAGGGAGAAAGGTAGGAAAGGTGAGACTGAGAGGGGAGGAGGGATGAGGCTACAACCATGATGTAAAGTTAATAAAAATAAACTTAAAAACAGAAGGAATATAAGAACAATAGGGAAAATGGTAGATTATTGAATCTATTCTTATAGATGTTTGGATATTGACACCAAAATTAAGATCATAATACATTGGTATAGATAATTTGTATAATGATACAAAATTAAGGTTATGTTTTGAGCTTTCTGTGAACAGGATTTGACAAAGGTAACCATAGGTCAAGAGGTGAACCTAAAACAAGCTGACAGAGATTAAAGAGCAGGAGGGACTTTGAGTTGAAGAGTATTGAAGACAGTTTGGAGAAGAAGAAGGGGGTTATCTTAAACTCTGGCTTTCAGCCTTTAGCCCTTAGCTCCCTGATTTTGGGGACTTTGACCTAGCAAGCCTTCAGCCTCTATTTTTTTGTCCTTTTCCTCCTGGGTGTTAGTTGATCTACTGAACCTATTGGGATTTATTTCCCATCTGGACCTGAGCTGAGGAGTAATGTCAGCGGGGTGCTTTCTCTTCTTCTCTGAGTTAGAAGGTTTTCACTGCAGCATATGGCCTCTGACTCTTTATTGGTAAAATTGAATGTTTGGGATTTTCATTTTTGTTTATAACAATGTTTGCCATTCAAAACATTCACCCAATATTCTGCCTGAACTGCTACAGCATAAAAAAATTCATCTGATCATGGTAATTATGAGAGAAAAAAAGGTTTATATTTAAAAGATAATGTCATGTTCACCTGCTATGCCTAGATCATGAGACGTTCCCCGACCTCCAAGAGACCACCAGGAATATGAGTCTGATGTAAACACACAAGGGTTTTTATTCAAGCTTGAGCTTAAGCCATCAATCATGCCTGACACAGCAATTCAGAAAGAGAGTCCCAAGCCTAGAGAGGGTAGAGTTTTTAAGGAAAACCACAAGCAGGGAATTCCAAGCCTTGGCATTACACAGTTGGGTAAGAAGTGAGTAGGTAGATTGACCTTTAAGCTGATTGTTTTGGGCCAGTTGGACAATCCATAAGGAGGAAACAGGCTATTGAAAAAGGAACACTTTGACCTGGCAATGCCCTGAACTATGTATGAAGTTTTATTTCATTGGTTGGCTCCAGGTACGGGGCCTAATTATTCTTGCCAAGTTCATCCTGTGGGCCTATTTGCTGTTGCAAAGTTTCCCCTGGCGTTTTTCACTTGCCAGTTTTCTTCTGTTAGCATTTTTATTTGCTAAGTTCCTTGGGGGAGAACTTGGGTCACCTAAAGGACAGGGACATTCAAAATGGTGTCTGAAAAACAAGATGGTGTTAGTTCTGCCCTTCCTCTCTAACCTATTGTATTTCAGTTGGTGTCGACATTTAAAGGTTTGTGTATTTGGTTGTGTTAAAGGAGGGTCTCTTGTAGCCAGGTTGAAATCAGAGTATAGAATTGAGGCTAACGTTGAATCTCTGGTTTTCTGACCTCTGCCTCTCAGGTAATGAGACTACAGGAAGGGACCAACATACATAACTATATGTGGTGCTAGAGATGAAAACCAGGGCTTTCTACATGCCAGACAAATCCTATACTAACTTAAATACATCCGCAGGCCTACATCATGTTGTTTAAAGAACAGAGTTAAGTCCATAAGAGAGCTTTCAGGCTGTTTCCTGGGGACTGGGTTTCCAGCTTGAGTCAGTTTAGTGGCAGTCACATGTCTCCACGGGGAAAATACAAAGTTCCTTCTCCCTTGAGTGAGTGACCAGAAGTGCTGTGAGAACAAAAACAGAAATATAAAAGAAAGGAACCTGATAGGTACCAGGTATGGGGGAGAATAAAGTTATTATAGATGTGGGGAAGAATGTAGACAGAGCAGAGCAGGGACACCTGGAAGAATCCAAAGTGAATGTGACCCTGGGCCATGTGAATAAAATGAAAAAAATAAAAATAAAAAATAAAGGAATGATTGGGGTAGTTTTCCAGATCAGCAGACCTCTGTGCTCAGCTCCAACCACAGCCCCCAGAAATGATTAAAGCACTGGCCTTCCGTTATTAGAAGTTTTTTTTTTATTTACATACAAGGATGCTATTTTTTGAGACAGATTCTTGGAAAGGACTTGACTTACTTGACATACTTTGTAGACAAGGCAGGCATTGACCTCACATAGATCAACCTCCCTCTTCTAGACAGAGTGCTGGTATTATAGGCATGTGTCAACCTGCTAGGCTCTGATTTTTTGTTTTAATTTAATTTAATTTAATGTATGTGGGGCGTTGTTTTGTTTTGTTTTGCTTTGTTTGAGACATGGTGTCTCTGTGCATCATTGCCAATCCAGGAATCTCATTGTAAGTCAGGCGGCCCTTGAATTTATAGAGATTCACCTTCATCAGCCTCTCAAGTGCTGAGACTAAGGATCTGTGCTACCATGCCTGATGTGACTTTCTAAAAGCCTAGTTGAAGTCACAGTATGTGATTTCAGATATATATCTAGACATGTGGGTATGAAAGCCCTTGTTTTATTAGGCAAGGTTTCTCTCTGTAGTCTTGCATATCCTGGACTTGCTTTATAGACCAGGGTGATGTTTAACTCACACAAAACAGCATAGTTGTGCATCCTGGAGATCTGGGATTATAGACATGTACAACCATGTCTGGCTCAGATTTTGTGTGTGTGTGTGTATATATATATGAAAACCATATTAAAACAATATTTATTAAATATGTATATTAACTACATTATGTATTTGTTTTATATAAATATATTAAAATATAGATTGACTAAATATATATTTATATACATATATTTATATATATGTATATTTATATTATATACATGGATGATTTGGTATTTTTGAGACAGTGTTTCTCCTTTTACCCGTGGCTGTCTTGGACTAGATCTGTAGAATAACCTGACCTTGAACTGACAGAGACTGGCCTCCTGCTGTCTGCCAGAGTTCTGGTCCTAAAGGCCTATGCCACCAAACCTGGCTCAGATTTGTATTTGTTTGTTTTAATCTTATTTTTTGTTTTGCTTTGTTTTGAATAGAAGATTTCTCTGTGTAGGCCTGTCTGTCCTGGACTCTCTTTGTCAACCAGGCTGACATTGAACTCACAGAGATCAGCCTGTGTCTGATTCTCGTGTGCCTGGATTAAAGGCTTGTGGAATCACGTCTGGCAAGACCTTAGACTGTTATGAATTTTTGGAGGAGTGTTCCTTATATACCAAACTTTTTATAAGATTTATGAGTGGGTGAATGAGGGCACCTCTGATTATATTACCTGTGTGTGCATGTGTGTGTGTGTGCATGCACAGATATTAAATCAGACATCACAGACATCCTCACAGTCCTTTTTTGATCAGAGCTTTTGTTCTCCTTATTAAATTTTATTTTATTTTTTTAGAAAAGTATCTCTTAGCCTTCTTGTGTGTAAGAGGGAGTCAGATGCACTGGAACTGGATTCACAGACAGTGGTAGGTGTTGTGGATTGAACCTAGGTCCATCTGGAGCAGCAGGCACCGCTTAACGACTGAGCCATCACTCCAGCAGTTCGTCATGTAATTTTAAAAATGGAGCATTAATCACTGTCACACAAAATCGCTACAATTCATCTGATTGTGGGATTTTGGGGTGAAAAAAGCTCAGAGAACACCTGCCACTGCCTGCAGGAATGCTAAGACAACGGGTTGTGCCGCCACACCCAGCTCTTTAAAAATACATTTAAAAGAGATTTATTACTTGTGTCTGACTCCCAATGACGTAATCAAAGGGGCAGAGACCCAAAGACCCTTCATAAGCTACTGGCACTGAAATGAGCAGCAACCCCTTCTCCATCTCCCAGGGACTGGACATTTTTTACTGTAGCAGCAGCAGGAGCAGCTCCTGTGTGTAGAGTTCTGGGTCAGGGGGCGGGGCAATGACGTCACAAAGCTCCTGGACAACCGTGATCCCACAAACACTATGGCTTGCCTGGGAGATTTGCAGACACCGGGACCACAGGACAGGCTGTATGGGCTCTGAGGACGACGATGTGCCACAGACCAGCAAAGGTGTGAGGAGTCTACAGGTGCCTACTTCCGGACTCCTCGTTAATGAACGCTGGCACGTGATGCTGGGAACCGCACAAGGGGAATTCTGGGATTTGTAGGCGGCACCCGAGCCATAGGTCATGCTGTAGCCAAGGAGAGACGTAGAGGCGTGACTGCAAGCAAACCATTTTTGTAGTTCTCAGGTATAATCCCAGAAGTCCTTGCTCGGAAGCCATGTTTGTAGTTCTTAGGCAGGTGGCCCTCTGCCGCAATGCATCTTGGGACTGTAGGTACTTCGCTGAGTTGGGAGCGCTCCAATTTCAGAAACAAAGGATAAAAGTCCCCCGTGACTAGAAGCTTTGTGTTTAAATTTCAGTGGTGGGGGCCAGGGAGATGGCTGGAAGTGGGAGGTGGGGAAGGAGGGTGACCCCAAGCCTCCACGCCTGGAAGTCTTCGCTCTCTTCAGGGCGGATATGGAATCGAAGCCAGAAGGGGCGGGACCTCCGTGATAAGTGCGCCAATATCGCGGACCGCATTCCCAGGTTAGCATCCTTCCTCTCCCAAACTGTTTGACAGAGTTGGACATCACGACCCCGCTGTCCATTCGCCAGCTTGTGCCTGGGGCAGAACTGTAGGCAGGGGAATGGCGGGAAGAGAGGGGCACAGCTCTCCCGCTCCCACCATGCCTGCATGCATCTTGGGGGAAATGGGTGTACGCCGCCCTTCCCCACGTTCCCCCTCTCCCGCCAAACTCGGGGTCAGGTTGTGCACGATCTAGTATAGGGTGTTCTGGCGCCCTCTGCTGGCCTGTGGATGCATGATCAGACAGGAAACTATAAATAATGTTTAGGGTGCTGGGGGCTGAGTAGGTAAGGTGCTCTGTGTTTAGTGGTTATAGTGCTGCGGACTTAGTTCATAAGGCTCTAGCCACATCTGCTGGCCTGAAGGCATACACACATGGGCAAATAGAAAAAGCAAGAAGTGGAGGAGGAAGAAGAGGAAAGGAAGGAAGGAAAGAAAGATATCTGATGTTTGTTGTTGTTGTTGTTGTTTTTATAGAAAAACGCCCAGCTAATTAAAACTGGTACTATTTGGTGTTTATTTGTTGAACTTGAACCAACATACACAGGTTCATGTATTCTGTAGTGATATAAGTAATTTCTCTGCATGGTGAATAGAATATTTTCAGCTAGAAGTTGTGGAACATGGCAAAGCAATACATTATATTTACACACTGTATCAAATAAGAATGAATTGATGAACTTGTTCAGAGGAAGCTTCTCATATTCAAAACAAGAACCATCCCTCTCTTAAAGCATTTTCTCGAGGCACTAACACCCTCCCAGTACCCAGGATATTCTTCCATAAATTCTGGATTGACAATTTTGATTGCTCACTTTGTGCTTTCCTATGTGGAAATCATATACCATACCCAGTAAATGGGAATGAGAAGGGAAAGGGAAGGGAAAGAAAGTGAAGGAAAGGGAAGGGATAGGAAAAGGGAAAATGAATGGGAGGGAATGGGGAAGGCAAAGGGAAGGAAAGGGAAAATAAAGGAAAGGAAAGAAAAGGGAAAGGGAAGAGAATCGGAATGGAAAGGATGGGAAAGAGAAGGGAAGGGAAGGAAAAAGGAAAGTGATGGGAAAGGGAAGGGAAGAAAAAGAAAAAGGAAGGGAAGGGAAAAAGGAATGGAAGGGATGGGAAAGTGGAAGGAAGGGAAGTGAAAGAGAAGGGGAAGGGGAATGAAAAAGATGGGAAGGGGAAGGAAGGGAAGGGAAAGCAGAACAGAAGGTATTGGAAAGGGAAGGAAAGAAAGGGGAGGGAAGGGATGGTAAAGGAAAGAGAAGAGAAATGGAAGGGAAAAGAAATGGAAGGGAGGGGAAGTGAAGGAAAGAGAAAGGGAAGGGAAGGGATTGGAATGGGAAAGGAAAGGGAAGGAAAAAAAAAAAAGGAAATGAGGGGAAGGGAGAGGAAAATGGATGGGATGGAAAAGGGAAGTGAAAGGTAAAGGTATGGAAAGGGAAGGGGGGGGGGAGGAGGTGGGGGGAAAGGAAAGGGAAGGGAAGGAACAGCAATGATTATAGCTCTGTGGTAGTGTACATGCTTAGCATGGGTGAGGCACTCAGTTCAATAATCAACACTGAAGGGAAAGGGGAGCAATGCAAGGGTAAAATTATACAACATGGGTTAATCTCAGTGTATGAATCAAAGTGGGAAATACGCCAAACATTTCTTTAAATATCTGATTCTATTTATATGCCACTCTACAAACAACAAAATCATACAGACAGAAAGCAGATCTTCAACCAGGAGAACACAAGGACAAAACAGACTGCAAAAGAGCATAAGAGGACTTTTGTTTTGTTTTGTTTTTCAAGACAGAACTTCTCTGTGTATCCTTGGTTATCTTGGGATCTCTTTTTAGACCAGCCTGGCCTTGAACTCACAAAGATTTGACTGCAGATGCCTCTCTGAGTGCTGCGATTACAGGCATGAACCACCATGCCCTGCTTTATAAGAGTACTTTTTATAGGGAAGAAAATGTACAGTATCTTGGTTCTGGTAGTGATTATACTAGTGCATATAATTGCTTAAAACCACTGAACTGTTTGCTTAATTTTTCGTACAAAGATTATGCTTGAATAAACCACATAAATTACACAAAATATAACAGTAAATAGTAAACATTTCACACTTCAGATTATAATTTATGCAACAGTCTGAGTTTCATTTAAAAAAAAAAAAACAAAAGGAAAGAAAGAAATCTTCCCTTTGTTCATGTGGTCAGAGAATTGCCAAAGCCAAACACATTGTATCAGAAACTGTGGGTCAAAGTTGAAGGAACAAAGTGGCCTTGAGCATTAAGATGGAAAGGGAGTGAGGGTGAAGATGCCTAAGTGCGAGGTCAGAGCATGAGCAGAAAGATAAGTGGTGTCCACAGAATCCATCATAAGCACAAGCACATCAGAACACAATCAAGTTGGGCAGACCCTGTGTGGTGGCATCCTAACATGGGCTTTTAGATCCAACAGGGCTGGAAATGAGGGAGCAGGATATGAAAAGAAGAAATAGCCTCAGTAGGGAGAGAAAACAATTCACTATAAACAACAGCAAAATATAAATGAGGTGTGTGTGTGTGTGTGTGTGTGTGTGTGTGTGTGTGTGTGCAAAGCCTGAATTCTAACTGAGAAGACCATTACAACATGGAAAATGCAAATGCTAGATTTCTAGGCTGAAGCAGAAGTACTGAATTAGTTCACAGTTTTCAATGTACAGAAATAGAAATTTAAATATATGTGAAAATATGGATAAATATATCCCCTAGGTCCATTCATGAAGAATACTTGTAACTCAATATTGTAACTCAACAGTAATAAAGATGCTAGCTGGGAGAAATTAGCCTCCACTGAGAGAAAACATGCATTCCCTAGAGGCATACTTGATTACAGGGCCACATTTGCTTATTCTGTAAGGATCCCCATGTCAGGCTCTCCAAAAAGGAGAAGAAATGTGTGTGTATATGTATGCCAGAAATACCTTAGGTTGAAAAGTAGTGCTACCTCAAGATCCACCTATACCACTCCTAGGCATATATCCAAAAGGTGCTCAGGTATACAACAAGGACATTTGTTCAATCATGTTTGTAGCAGCTTTAATTATAATAGCCAGAAGCTGGAAACAACCCAGATGCCCCTCAATGGAGGAATGGATAAGAAACTGAGGTATATTTACACAAAGGGATATTACTTAGCAATTAAAACAAGGAAATCATGAAATTTGTGGGCAAATGGTGGGGACTGGAAAAGATCATCCTGAGTGAGGTATCCCAGAAGCAGAAAGATATACAGGGTATATACTCACTCATAAGTGGATATTAGACATATAATATAGGATAAATATACTAAAATCTGCACAACTAAATAAACATATGGAGGAGGAGGCCTCTGGCTAAGATGCTGAATCTTCATTCAGAAAGGCAAAGAGATGAGCATCAGAAGAGGGAGAAAACAGGGAACAGGACAGAATCCTACCACAGAGGGAATCTGAAAGGCTCTATCCTGCAGGTTATCAGAGAAGATGTTGAGACTTATACCCAAATTTTGGGCAGAGTGCAGGAAACTTCATGAAACAAGTAGGAAATAATAAGACCTGGGGAGGACAGGAGCTCCACAAGGAGAAAAACAGAACCAAAAAAAATCTGGGCACAGGGGTCTTTTCTGAGACTGATACTCCAACCAAGAACCCATGATGGAGATAAACTTGAACCCCTACACAGATGTTGCCCATGGCAGTTCAGTGTCCAAGTGTTTTCCATTGTAACAGGAACAGGAATGTCTCTGACATGAACAGATTGGCCTACTCTTTGATCATTTCCCCCTGAGGGGGAAGCAACCTTACTAGGCCATAGAGGAAGACAGTGCAGCTATTCCTGATGAGACCTGATAGACTATGATCATAGGGAGGGAGAGGAGGACATCACCTATCAGTGGACTTGGGGAGAGATATGTGTGGAAAAGAGGGAGGGAGGATGGGAGTGGGAGAGGAGGACGGAGGGGCCATGGGGGGATACAAAGTGAATAAAGTATAATTAATAAAAATTAAAATAAGAAAATTGAAAGAAAAAAAGACACAGAATCTGGATATATAAGCTCTCATTGGTCAAATGACAAAACAATTTAAACATCAAAATGATCTGCATATCTATGTCTTCCCAAAATTTCTATGTTGAAGTTCTAAGACCCAAAGGAACAGTGCTGCATGAGA
The DNA here is from genome assembly GCA_036365155.1 of Meriones psammophilus. Taxonomy (NCBI): domain Eukaryota; kingdom Metazoa; phylum Chordata; class Mammalia; order Rodentia; family Muridae; genus Meriones; species Meriones psammophilus. Next base: position 18,665 of record JAEOAE010000287.1, read on the forward strand.
TCTTTGGGAGGTACTCAGGTCTTGGAGGTGAAGTCCTTCTAAGTAGGCTCATTACCTTATTGAAGAGATACTATAAAACCATGTGACCCTTTAGAACACTGAGTTTAAACTGAGAAAAGGACTGTAGACAAGCATGCCCACAACTAGACCTTATAATTCAAATTTAGACTTTCCAGAGTTCAAAACTATGAAAAGGTAAAGCCTTTGTTTATAAATCATTTGTCACTTAGCTCCAGCAGACTAAAACAAACAATAACAGTGCAGTCCACTACAGAAGGCACATAAATCATGAATCCATATTGATGTAAGTGTATGACAAATGTATTAACATTCTGATGAGGACTGTGTGTCAAGGTACTCAAGGGGGCACAGCGTATTAACTGTGTAGTAGAAAAGCCTGGAAAATACTGATTACAAGTAATCAAAGTGAAAGTATGTACCACCTGACAGGACACAGTGTGTGCCACTGTTGTGATACCCTTGTCCAAGTTTATGCATTGATTCATGAGAACACAGAGAGCTTAGAGAGAGTCCAAAAATAAAAAATAACCTGGGATATTAGCCATATAGTACAGGATAACCATGGTACAACCCACAGACCTAAATAAACTAAGTAACATGGAGGGTAGAAGAAAGGATACTTGAATCCCACTAAGAAGGGGACAGACATGGGAAGTGGAGGGAGAGAGGAGGTGGGTTGGAGAGGGGGTGAAGAGAGGAACAGGAGGGGGATCAGGTGTGTGGGTAAAGTGAGGATGGGGGTGAGAGGGCTAGAGAGAAGGGAAATTGGTGTTGGGACATCTCTGAGACAAGATGAAGACTTGGAATTTTGGAGGTGCCTGGAAAGATATGGGGTTGACCCTGGCTGAGACTCCTAGCAGCAGGGATATTGAGACTGAAGTGGACAAATCTTGTAGTCAGTGGAGGGAGGGGGACACCAATCAAATCACAAAACCCTAACCCAAATTTGTCACCTACAAGACATGCAGGAATAAAAGATGGAACAGAGATTGAGGAAATGGCCAACCAATGACTGACACAACTTGAGACCCAAACCATGGGAAAGACTCAACTTCTGACACTATTAATAATACTCTGATATGCTTGTAGACAAAGGTACTAGCATAACTATCATCTGAGAGGCTTCATCCAACAGATAATGGAAACAGTTGCAGAGACCCACAGCCAAACAAACATTAGGCAGAATTTGGAGAGTCTTGTGGAAGAGTTAGAGGAAAGATTTAGGGAGCTGGGAGGGGGTAGTACACCACAAGACTTACATAGCCAGCTTACCTGGGACCATGGGGCCTCATAGAGACTGAACCACCAACAAAAGAACATGCCTGGACTAGTCCTAGGACCCCTCCACATATGAAATTGATGGGCTGTTTTTCCTCAAGTGGGTCCCCTAACAACTAGATCAGGGACTGTCTCTGACTTGGCTCCTATCTCTGTTTCCTCCCTCTGGATCCCATTTTCCTAGCAGGGCTGCCTTGTCTTGCCTCAGTGAAAGAGGAGGTACTTAATACTGATATAACTTGATGTGTCCAGGGTGGGTTGGTTGGGGGCTATCTGGGGAAAATGGGTGGTGGGATGAGGGTGGGACTGGGAGGAGAGGAGGGAGTGGGGTTGTGAGTGGGATGTAAAATGAACAAATAAATAAATTAATGAAGACAAAATACAATTGACCCACAGTCATCAAAAGTGATAAGATCATGAAAAAGATGATGGAACTATTCCATATTGAAAGAGACTAAAGAGATAATGAAACAATGTAACACTTAAATGTATCAACTTCCTCGACAATTATGTGAGTAATAACATAGTCAACACAACCCAAATTAAATGTAATACTGTGTCAGCGTGAATTACCAAATTTGATAACTGCACTGTCATTATGTAAGACAAAGTTCTTGTTTGTATAAAATCAACACTAAACCATTCTGAGTGACAGGGCATATGGTCAGCAGCTTCCTCTCAAAATGTGCAAAGTAAAACAGAATTTAACTGTACATACTTGGAACTATCTTCAAGTTTTTTATTGTTTCAATATTGTTGTCTGGAAGCTGCATGTGGTCTTTAACTCCAGCACTTGGGAGGCAGAGGAAGGCAGATCTCTGTAGGTTCAAGGCCAGCCTGGTCTACATAGGGAAGCCCAGGACAACTAGGTCTCTGTAGAGAGAATTTGTTTCAAAAAACCAAACTAAATAAAATTGTTGTAAAAAGTAGAACAATGTAACTGAAAATTGAAGAAGATTAAAAACAAAGCTGATCCTCCACACTGGCAGTCTGGGTAAGACTATGTCTGTAAGAGACTGAAAAGTGAAATGATATGACATTTTGGAGCATCAAGAAGATTCTTTAAATACAGCCCACAGTCTTCTTTTTTTTTTGTGTGTGTGTGGGGGGAGTGTTCATGATGTGGGTGAAGCATGCATACTAGGGAACACATAGGAAGGTTAGAAGACAACTCTGTGCAATCACTTTTTGCCTTCCACCTTTTCATAAATTCAGGGATCAAACTCAGTTCTCCAGGCTTGCCCAGCAAGAGCCTTTATCTGCTGAGCCATCTCACCAACCTGCAAGTGATTCTCTTAAGTGACCTCAATGAGGCAGTAGTGAGAAAAAAAAAAATGTGAACGATTCCTTCTCTTAAACAAATTCTTAGGGATAAATAAACAATAAAAAGAGATGAGTAGAACAGCAGTACACTAGTGCTACCAACAACCAACAATCAGCAAAACAACCTAAGCACCTCCTGAGACAAGGGGCTACAGGGCTGGTAGCTAAAATTCCTTGCAAGTGTAAAACTGGAATTACCATGAAATAAAAGAGCTTTTCCAGCTCTACAGTAACCTTGTTATTACATCCTGATTATCTACACATAGCACCCCAAAGAAATACAAATAGGAAAATAAGCCCGCATGAACCCTGTATACTCCTGGTTGAGCAAGTCCATCAAAGTATAAACAGCAGTGTATCTGCCAAACTGTTGTGAAGAATTCTAAGATGAAATCTCAATCAAATCACGTGAAAGCTAAGTGAGATAGAGCACCTGCAGTGGTAGGCTGGCTGTCTTTACTTAAGAAGAGTCATTTCATTCTGGAATGCCGGCACATATGTCCTGAAACAATAGTCCTAGAAATGTTTCAAGGTGCAAGGATCCTGTGGCCTTTCCAAGCAGCAAGTGTTCATTCCACTGGGATGTCCAAACTACCCCACCCCACCCGCCCCAGGCCAGGCAGGAGGCAACACCGGACTCTCTGCATTTCCTTTCCGGGAGGACTGGCCCCAGTATCACTCTTCCTCAGGATGTAGGGCACATGTGTATCCCTAGGAACTCCACACAGTGTGCTCCCGCCTTCCCAACTCCTGCGGCCTGAGGGCGCGGTCCCAGGTACCAGCAGCCTCCACAGAAGCTCTTAGCAGAACCTGGGCAGGCTCTCCCAAGCAGCCCAACCCGCCAGCCTCCAATTGCACAGCCCCAGCATCACCCCGCGCCTGCCATCCTGCGGGTCCCTCACACACGCCCACAGCCAGCCAGGGACAACTGCTCCGCAATGGCCAACACCCGTGGACCTGCCCCACCTCCATCGCGGAAGCCAACGCTCTCCCCTCCTCAACTCCCAGCCTCAAGGCCTGCCCCAGCACCACCTAGCCCACTGGATGGCTGCTGGGGGCGGAGGCGGAGCCCAGAGGCAGAGGCGGGGGAGGAGCCCAGCCGGGGACCGGAGCCCGGGGGTGGAGGCGGAGCCCGGGAGAGGAGGGAGGTGGAGCCCAGGGGCGGAGGCGTAGCCCAAGGCTGTGCCCGCCCCACACCCTTACCTGGCTTCTCCTGGTCTCAGCCTACCACAATGAAGCTGTGCCACGACCGCCCCCACCTCACCCGGGAAGCAGGTTCCTGTCGCCGCCCTCGACGCTGTCGCCCACCAGGCCCGGGATGAGCTCAGCATCTGTAGCCATAGCAATGGCGCTTGCATCATGCTTGACAATGGAGGCACGCACTGTGCCTGCGCTGCGCCTCGGGCAAGCCCCTCCTCTGCCCCACCCGAGAAGGTTCTGCGTTCTGGGTCGGGGTGCTTTGAGGCCTGAATTTTACTATTAATTTTACAGGACAAAAGGATCTTTGAGATAAGTGTACCTCCAAGCATTTCTCTCCTGTTTTCAAACCCCTTGCCTTAGCTACTTTTCTATCACTGTGCTAAGATATCATGACCAAGGCTGCTTACCTAAAGTACCTACAATTGGTTGGGTACCTAGAGTTTCAGAGGGTAAGTCCATGACCATCATGGAAAGGACGATAGTGGCAAACAGGAATGGCAGGCAGAGAACCAGAGAGAACAGTGGCTGTGAGCCTACATCCTGATCTATAAGTATGAGGCAAAGAGCTAACTGAAAATGGTGTGGGATTTTAAAACCTCAAAGGCCAACCACAGTGACACACCTCTTCAAAAAGAGCATACTTGCTAATTTTTCTAAAACAGTTCCATCAACTGGGGACCATATTTTCAAACATATCATTCAAACAACTACACTCCTCAATAGCGTCCTATGTAGCCAGGAATTAAGATAAAAAATGTTAATGTCCAAAAGCATCCCAGACACTCAGATTCTTGTGCTGTTTTGTTGTTGCTGCTGCTGTTTTGCTTTTGAGACAGAGTTTCTTATAGTCCAGGTTGATCTTCATTCCTGACCTTCCTGATGCTCCATTTACAGGCATGTGTCAACACACTTGCTTTATGATCTTGTTTATTTTTTTTTGTTTTTTGTTTGTTTTGTTGTTGTTGTTGTTTTGCTTTTCAAGACAGTTTTTTCCTGTGTAGCTTTAGCTCTGGTCTGGACTCGCTCTGTAGACAAGGATGGCCTCAAACACACAGAGATCCAGTGGGTGCCACTATGCCAGCTGACCTCTTTTTTTTTGGGGGGTATTTTTATCTTTTGTGTAGATAAGTGATAAGAGTATTTTACTTGTATGAACATAAGTGTATCACATGTGTGCCTTATATCCCAGGAGGTCATATGGCATCAAATTCCCTAAAACAGGAACTACAGAAGATTGACAGCCACCATGAACATGCTAGGAACTCAGAAAAAAAAAAAGCAGAGAATGTTTTTTGTGTTTTTTTTAAGATTTATTATTTATTATGTATACAATGTTGTGTTTGCATGTACACCTGCATGCCAAAGAGGGCACTATATTTCATTATAGATGGTTTGTGATCCACCATGTGATTGCTGGGAATTGAACTCATGACCACTGGAAGAGCAGCCAGTGCTCTTAAACTCTGAACCATCTCTGCAGCCCCACAGAAAGTATTTTTCATCACTAAGCCATCTCTTCAGCCCCTCCCTCTTCTTTCTCTTTAATTATTATTATTATTATTATTATTCTTTTCTTCTTCCCTAGTATATTCCAAACAAATTCACCTTCTTTCATTTCCCCTACTGAACTAAAATGTTCTCACCATTAGGCCTTTGAATATATATATTCTTTATCCCTTTTGGGGTGTTAGGTACCTATTGCTTTTTTTTTAGGTTTAATAGTGTAATTTATAGTGATATATACATTTCTATGCATGGTCTATAGGTTTGTTTTTGGTGGATTACCCCACAAGACTCTAAGCTTATAGAGAAAGAATGATGTTTGCATGAATCATTTTTGTGTGTTCAGGACTTAGGACAGTATTGGGTACCTAATTCACAAACAGTAATTATCTCAGGAAGGACAAATGTCCTTTTAAAACAGTAAATGCCTTGAACAAAGTCTTCATAATCTGATAGTACTACAGAATTCCCACCTAGAGGATGGGAGCATATAGCATTTTATTTCTTAATGCCAGCCATTGTGCTGCCTGTAATAAACTTCTCCTGAAGTCTTTTTATCTTGTTCTGTTACTGCTGTTAATAGGATAGCCTCTTCCATGCCTGTTGCCTTTCTTCTCTTTCATTTATCCCATAACAAGTTACTTCCTTTAAGCTTTAGTGAGGTTTAGCAACTGGCTTTATTATATCAAAAGACTACCTGTATCTTCCAGTTTTGTACAGAAGCTAGGAATACAGCTCAGAGGTAGAACATTTGCTTCACATATAGGAGGTAAGGAAGGAGGAGGAAGAGGAGGAGAGAAAAAAAGGAACAGGAGAAGCAAAGCATTGCTTTTCTTTATACAGATGCTCTGCCTTAAATACAGGGGTTAACAGTCTTCCTGTTTCTGATTTCCAAACAAGATAGAAATTTCAGATACAGCAACAGTGCTACTTATTTGGTGTTAGTTTTAACCTGGTCCTCTCCTGACATTCACTCTGTAAGTGCTTTATACATAGTTGGTTTTATGTACATGTTCATTTTCTGGGAAGAATCTATATTTTCATTAGGTTTTTTGAGAGGTCAGGTCCTCAGAAAATGTCCTGGGCTTTGCATCCAGCCATACTTATCACTAGAAGACCATATCTCCAAAGCTGATTATGTCCTCTTTGTACATCATTTGATGTTATGATTTCAGGATGCATCTTGAACCTTATTTTCAACAAGAATGTTGTAAACAAAGCATTAAGCTTAACAGGCATTTTGTGCTCTGAAAAAAAGAAAAATAAAATGTCCTGTCTGAAAAGAGCATCTGAGATCATTGTAAATGCACTCAGTAATTTTCATTTTAGTCACTAACATTATTAGTACTGTTTATTGTTTTTCATTACTTTTCTAGAGATCCAAGCATGATGACCCTGGTGTAATGGACTGTGGACACACTATTAACTAAGAAAATAAAACCACACATTCAAAACAAGCAAAACCTCTAAATATTGTTAATAATTAGGTTTAGATTTATGGCCCAAAAAATAATTCAGTTGAAATGTGAGGAAGACATTAAAACACCATTATTCAGCAAGCTTTTAAGCTGTGTGTTGTGTGTGTGTGTGTGTGTGTGTCTGTGTGTAAATATGATGAAAGGATGTATGCATAAACACAATTTAAAGAATTCTTGGACATACACACAAAAGTTGGAACATCATTAAGCAGGATTTTTTTTTTTCCTTTTTGTTTTCTTGTCAGGAGATTTTGAATATGTTCCTTCCTCCCCTCCCCTTCATTTCCTATTTCCTTCCTTGCTCAGTGTGAATTTACAAACATTGCTCTTGAATGGATGCAATTCTGTGAAACCATTGCCCAAAGGCCCCCTGCTACCTCATTCTAGACCTTGAATACAAAATGCATTCTAGCTATTTTTTTTTCTTGCACTGGTGATTTTTCTGGGGGAACTCATTTTCACCCAGACATGGTGAATTCCTCATCTATCCCTCCCTCCCCCCCTATGTTCTTTAGCACTTTGGGAGCACACTGACAAAGGTTCCCCACCCATGCAAACCACAATCATACATGTGCTTTCTAAGATTTTTAACAAAATTCTTCCAGTTGCCAGACTGAGACCTTGCCTAAAAAAAAAGAATTGGCTTGGTTCTCAGGCAACAATCTCATAAGTGCAGCCATGCTAATAAGTCATGTGCCAAGGTGCTCAGGTGGATATTCTTGGCACATTGCCAGTAAACTGGCACAGACCCAGGAGATCAGTGGAGCCAAGACTTCTCCTTTTGGGTTCAGTCCACTTCCTAGTTGAAGTCACCTATGGCTCAAAAAGAAGTTTGAAGGATTAGGGATGTAGCTCAGTTGATAAGTGGTAGAGCAGAAGGATCAGAAATTCAAGGTCATCTTATAGCTGTTTAGTTTCAGGCCAGGCTGTGCTACAGGGGATCATAACCAAATAATAATAATAGTAATAAACAGAATACATTTTGGCTAAGAGCATATTTGATGATCATTGTTCCAAGCCAGAGCTAACCTCAGGTCATCAACTTTCCTCAGAGAGGAAGCAAGGAGGCAACAAGGTTCAGCCCAGCAGAATTTTCTGCACACAGACCCCTCTCCAACCAAGCCCTCCCAGCCAACCATGTGGAAATGTGTGCTCCCACTGGTGACCAGAGGTGTCCCAGCTTGTAGCACTGGGTGCATGGGGCAGGCAAAGTTGCCATGGAGCACAACTGTTTGGTCAATGGCCCACTGAGACCATCACAAGCAAACAAAACCACAAAAAGAACAACACAAGAAAAAAATATACTGGGTACAATGTGCACAAAGAGAATGAAGAAGAAGAAAATACCAAAACTCAAAACAGTGGCCTGTCTCTCTATTGGCCCTCTATCCTGTTTCATTAGTGATGTCCTACCCCAAATCAGGCTCCACAAATCTACACCAGAGTTTGGAATGGTGACCTGCATTCAGCCAGACCAGAGAATGGAGCAGCAACATATCTGTTGATCTCTACCAGACCAAGGCCAAAGCACCAGCCAAACTCTGCCAGACCAGAGACCACAGCAGCAGCAAATCTTTGCCAGATCAGAGGCCAGAGCAGTGGCCAAGCTCTGCCAGACCCGAGGCCAGAGTAGTAGCTAAGCTCTGTCAGACCAGAGACCAGAGAACATTGGCAGAGGTGCCAAGCCTGGGGCTCCACATACTGTATCCATCCTTTGGCACCTCCTTGCCTCTCACTGGAGCCTGTGGAGCATGGCTCAAGCTTCCTGAAATGGGAAAGAATCAAGTCTAGAGGGATAGAAGCATTTTGTCCCATGTCCTCAATCAGTCCAAAAAAAAAAACAAAAAAAACAAAAAAAAAAAAAAAACAAGACACAGACAAAACAGTTAAACAAGACACAAGCCAGCAGCAGAAAAATACACAGAGCCAGACAGCAGATCCCACCACTCCTGCAGTGGAAAAAATGAAAGTAGGCTATCAGTGAATCTCTGATGCAGGAGCTACCTGCATTGTCCTTGTCCAAAGATCCAGAGATCACAGAAAACTGGGTACTCTACCACCCTTTACAGATAGGGGCACATTCATCCTCTCTGAGGTCCAGAGATCACAGAAAACTCAGTGCTTAACTCCCTTTACAGATTTGCCTTTTTTCTTTCCAGTCTTCCAGGCCCCTCTGGCCCTCAGCTGTCCAGAGCATCAGCTCTAACCTTTCTGAACACACAGATTACACATTTTGCCTCAAGGCCCAAAAAAAGAAACTAGAGAAACACAGACAGACACAGACAGAGACAGACAGAGTGCTCACTTATTGGCTGTTGTTCAGTTCCATGTGCCAGGGGTGTTTGGAGCCTTGGGGATCCAATATGAGAACCCATATGTTATGGCCAGATCTTAGGGTGATCACCAGGAGCCAGAACACATATGCAAGATCAAAGAGTTTTATGTGGGCTTAAGCTGGGTCTCTCCAACATCACCAACACAGTGGATCAGAGAGGAGAGCCCTGAGCAGCTGCATGGCAGGGTTTTGATTGGGGTTTTAGGAAGGACCAGGAAGTTCCAGTTTTAGTTACAGGATTGGGTGACATTCAGCAAGGGCAGGCTTTTTTTACAAAGTGATTGGCTAGCTAAAATAAACAACATTGAGAGAGCTATCTCTTGGCCTCAGGAATGTTAGGTATTTTCTGTGTCATTGAATGTTCTACTACAAGGTTGGTGGGTTTCTCAGGACAAATGCCCCACTTTGAGATAAGATACCTTCCCATCCTTGTGGTTATCCTCAGGCTGTTCCTTGGGTAGGGAATCTTATGATCTTGTTTTGGGAAATGGTGACCCATGGCCTAGTTCCTGCTGGCCTTATGGTAGAGTCACTATTCTGGTGACCTTTAGGTGACCTTTTTTAGCCCTAGTTCCTGGTGACCTTTGGGGTGTCAGGTAGGTTCTCTCAGTTCTAAAAGATCCATTTGGATTTTGTGGGTGTTGTAAATGATATGTCCTGTGTCAGAGAGCACTCCAATATCAAACTGTCATATAGAAGAGTAGAACTGATGATGTAAAGGATTTCCTATTGCTGAGAAACTAGTGGCACCAGTTAGAATTTAGCTGAGGGAAGACTGCCTGTAAAACAATCCACTGATAAGTAGTCTGCTAACCAGGCCTGTTAGAGAATAGGATCCTGGATACACATGTTTGCTCACCAGGATTGTCTAGAAATGTGCCAGGGTGATGAGTTTTTAATTTGTAAATTTCCCAACATGTATTTATTAATTCATGAATGCAAATGAAAGGCAGACCAGATTTGTGGGTGTACAATTTGGGTCAGGTACCTTGATCCAGTAAATATTGAATTTCAAATTAAGGGACTGTCCTATGTCCATATGTACAATCCTCATTGACACAGTTCTGTCAGTTCAAATTTGAGACACAGGCTATGGGCTAAAGCTGTGTCTGTCAGGTTACAGGTCCCAGCAGCTAATATTGTACACAGGGACAACATCAAACAGTATCTTATTAATGGATTTTCCCTCTACAAGAGAATGGCCTGTGTTTTTCAAAGTCAGTATGCCTATGTTTTTTTCAACTAAGAGTTTAAGAGCACTGGCTGCTCTTCCAGAGGTCATGAGTTCAATTCCCACCAACCACATGGTGGCTCACAACCATCTATAATGAGATCTGAGATCTTCTGGCATGCAAGTGTACATGCATGCAGAACACTGTATATAATAAATAAATAAATAAATAAATAAATAAATAAATAAATTTTAAAAAAGTCAGTTGTTGGTATTATTAAATTTTATTTTGTTGATGCATCACTGCTCTAGTCTCTTATTAGTTAATATTCTCTGATAATCCCCAGTCATTAAGAATTTCATTCCTTTTTCTCTAGTGGTTTGATTTTGTTTTTGTTTAAAGCAATGTCTCCTGTAGATCATCCTTTCACATGTTATGTAGTTGAGACTTTCTTTGAACACTGAATGCTTGCCCCTACTGCCCAGTGCCTAGAACATAGTCCTGCAGCTCTTTTTTAGGTGGGCCCTGACTGGTGAGTGTGAAGTAAAAGAGACCAGTGAATGAATGTCCACTGAGCACTCTGATTTTTTTTTTGTTTGGTTTATTTGCAGGTTGGTGATTACAAATAAAGAGGGACCTGTGTAAGAATTGAGTTCACTGACCTACTTTGAAGCTGGTGTTGTCACAACACAGAAAGGGAGGGGGAGGAGGGAAGATGGTAATGAGTCAGGTAATCAATTTTAGATGGTCAATAAAAGTGAAAACTGTACATTTGGTGGGAGTCATACACAAAGGGAATCAAGAATATGGATTAGTTGCTGAACTTGTTTCTGGAAAGCAAATTTCTATAGTTACACTAGTTCAAACAACACAGAAATTCTGGACAAAATGCTGTGGTAGTGACTAACAGGCATGTTTTTCCCCCCCCCATTTGAAAATGCACAACCTGAGAGAAAAGGTGTGAGTAATACTTTGTGTCTCTAATATATACTTGAATTCCCTGAAGAATATTGGACCATAAAGCCATTTTCAACTTTTAAAAAATAATTTTGAGATTATAATGAAATTGTTTCAACCTTCTCATTCCTCTCTACTCTTTATCTCAAATGCTGGGATGAATGGTTAAGGTGGCTACTTAACAATCAAAGCAGGCTTGGCTGTCAGGTTCTCCCAGCATCCCTCAGTCCTTACCTGTTACAAGGTATGGGTGTCAAACACACAGTTCTCTAGCCCAGGAGTTGAGCTGCCCTCCTCCCAGCTGTCCTTCCTTATGTATTCTAACTGTTTTGGTTACCTGGTGTTTTTCATTTATCATTTATTTAAATTCATCATTTAATTTAAATGATAAATTAAATGACATTTAAATTTTTTTATTTAAATTTAAAATGATAAATTTTTAAAATAATAAATTTTCATTTATCATTTTTTCCTTGGCCCCTGGCTCTCTCTTCCTCTCTCTTCTCACATAGCTCAGGGTCATGTCAACTCTAGACTGTCCCAGATTTCCCTGTGTCTGACTATGTTCTCTCTTCTATCTATAATAAACTTTCTACTCCAACATACCTAGGAACAGCCACATCTTTTTTTTTTTTTTATATCATTTTTTGAGCTCCCATTAACTACTCCTTGTTTTCAAATTCATGGCCATTTGTTTCTTTAATGGTTGTTACTGTTTGGCCTTTTGACTGAAGTTTGGCTGAAGGACTTCCCAACTATGAGGTAGAGATGACTGCACTGGACACTGATCATGTAATGGAATGTGCAACATAAATGACCTGTATCTTGGAAGATGAGCAGGTGCCCTGGGAAAGTGGAAGTTTGTATTTTAAAACATTTCCAAGATGAGGATGTTGCAGGATATTTGATCCCAGTGTGATCCCTTAGATTGTGAACTGTAAAAACCTGTGCTTTGTTTGGTGTGGTTGAGCCCTAACACAAACCTTAATTCCAAGAACTTTCTGTTTATTGTAAACAGGTGATTATGGTATGGTTCCCTCATCCCTAGAACATACCTTTAATTCAAAAGCTCTCTGTGCACAGGATTAAATAATGTTAACCCTAGGTCAAGAGGCAAAGCAAGAAACCAGCTGACAGGGATTAAAGAGTAAGTGGAACTTTCAGCTGAAATGTATTTAAGACAGAGTGTAAAAGTGGAAGGAGTTTTAGCTTCATAGTAGATTTTGGGCTTTTTGAGCTTTGAGCTAGAAAGCCTTTGGCCTTGGATTCCTTTGGCCTATCCCCCTGAGCTGTCATCTGAACTGGTGAGCTTTTTGGGGCTTTTTCCTCTTGGAGGTGAGGTGAGTAGCAGGGTCAGATGGGTGCTTTCTCTGCTGAACTCAGGTTTCTCCCCAGTAGCAAGTTTTAAAATCTGAATAATTAAACTCAAACAATTGGGATTTTCATTCTTTTATAACAACACTAGGGTTCTGTGTGCCCATAGGGGTGAGGGCAAAGCTAGAATGCCTCTACTATCTGCATCATTTGATCTTTGATCCACTGGTAGAGGAGCTACTACTGTCCTGAGACTCAGCTGTATTGTTCAAGCTAATGAGGGACTCTGGGCAGGCCTAGCAGTCAGGAGCAACAGTGGGAGGTAGTTTATGGGTTTGTTCTGGGATTTTCCTCTGATGTAGCTGTAGGGAGCTGTGAGTGAGACCAGAGGCCATGTCATGGTGAGTGTGGGGCCATTGTCCCCAGGCCAGGAAGAGCAGGTCTGCTGAGCTATCACAGCCTGATCTGCTTTGAAAGAGATGGGCTCAGATTGTTCAGGCTGTGGTTCTGTTGTTCTCCATGTGGTGATCTCAGCAGAGACCCTTGGCCTCTGACCCTTCCTGAGTGTTTATTGTCCAGGAAAGTGGGATTTTGTGGCCTGGGCAGTAGAAATTTGTGGTGCTTATAATATCACTATCTAGTGTGCACACACAGGCATTTGGTATTGCAGTGGACAGATTGGAAAACTGAAGGTCTCATTTCTAGAAATGATGAATGTTATATTCCCCACACATGGTTTTGTGTAACAAATTTTACAAATAGTTTTGAAACTGGAAGAAAAAAGGTGGTGGTGGTCATCTTTCAGCAATACTTGATTACGTTTTTTTTTTTTTTTTTTTTTTTTTACCTTTCAACTACCACTAGTCACAATGGTGTGATTTAGGGAAATTCAATTCCAGGGTACAAAAGGAATTTCTGAGATGCAGAATTTTGTCAGGTGTGCCTGGTTTTAAATAAATGGATAGGGCAGATTCCACATCTTGTGACATAATCCATGCAGCAGGAAACAGATATTAAATTATTCTCCAACATTTTTTTGTGTGTGAGTGTTCAAAAGGGCTGGGCTCTGCCTGAACCCACAAAGGGACATGAGGGACTGCAAGCCATAGCCCATCTTTATGATCACCTCCATTTTCCAAGAGACTTCCAGAGCAAAAGGACTCTCTGTAAAGGAGGTTAGTAGTAGCTGGAGGGTCAGAAATATAACAGTTTAGGTGTCACTTTGTGTTTGTCTTATAACAGTTGTGAAATCTGTGTTTATTTAATTTGTATTAATTAGAAAATCAAAGGTATCTCTGGTCCAGTGCACATTTTTCATGTTAGAGTTTCCTTAGGTCTTTTCATGTAAACTTGGCTATATTTTAGGCTTATGTTTTTGGCTTTTTTCTCTCACCCCTCATTCTTTCACAAACACTGTACACATTCTTGATTATTGAAGTTTGTGGTAAGTACAGAAGTCACATCATGCCAGAAGATTATGAGATTATGACAATAGAATCATCCCTTATTTTTCTGTTTTCCTCTGTTTCTTACCAGGTGGCTTTTCTGATATGAGATAGAGATTTTGGATTGTTCTTTAGCAATCACATAAAGACAATTTGCACTTATGTCTGTAGAAGGCAGAAGAGATAACATGAAGGTGAGTGATACCAGTTGGCCAGTTTACTCCTTCTCTTTTGACATTTTCTTTTGGTGATCTGTCATTTTTTTCAGAAGTTTCATGTGTCCAGTGGTCTCCATATTCTTTTTTTGGATTTTTTTATTCTCCTGAAAAGATTAAATCAAAACCCTGCCCCATCCCTAATTCAGGGGTGAGGGTTGTACCTTTTAGGCATGTTATATCTTTTATAGGGCAAAATGTTTTTTTGGAAATAGAAAAAGTATAATATCTCAATTAAAGTTAAAAATCTTTGAAAGTTTACAAATATACCTTAAAGTGTATTTATTTCTAGATAATAAAGGGCATTTACTTTTGATTTTCAGCCTGCCTTTTACAAGCAGCTTTTAAATAAAATCACTGTAAATCCTATGTGCCTGCCTCTGCCTCCCAGGTGGTATGTAAAAGGCATGTGCCTCCCAAATGCTGGGATTAAGGCTATGAACCACCAACACCCTGTCATTGTAACTCCTGAATTTAGAAAACAACTAATTAATAGAGAACTGCTTGTCTCTGCTGGGATTAAATGCATGGTCTATCACCACACTGCTCAAATATGTTATATTCATTCCAAATTATTCCAACTCAAACAAGTTTATACCTTTGAATTTACTTCAAACATTTTAAACCTCTTAACTGTTTTTAATATGAAACAACAAAAGTATCCTTTTTATTTAAGAAAAAAACTTTAGTCTTTATTAAGTTTGTTTGGACTCAATGACCAAGCTGTCTGATGAACAGTTACCTCTGATTATTCAGGGGATCTCTACTATTCAAATCTAATCATTATCAATTTTGATAAGATCCACCATCTTTTTCCTGTGGAAACATTCGGTTTTACCAGTGAAGAAACAGTTCAGTAGTTTCTCACTGTCTACTCCTTTTGGTTTTTTTACTTCCCTTTGTTCTAGAGTATTTAGGTGTGCTGTTAAGTTGCTACCACGAGATCTTTCTGATTATTTTTTCTGAATGTACTTAGTGCTATGAACTGTCTTCTGGCCAACACTTCCATTGTGTACTATGAGTTTTGATATGTTGTGTATTCTTTTCACTGACTTCTAGTAAGTCTTTAATTTCTTTCTTTATTTCAGTTTTGATCCATTTTTTTTATTCAGTAGAGAGTTTTTCAATTTCTATGAGGTTGTAAGCTTTCTATTGTTTTTGTTATTGGTGATGTGCTGCTTTAAATCTTATTGGTCTGATAGGATGCAGGAGGTTATTTCAAGCTTCTTATATCTTTTGAGACTTCCACTGTTCAAGTATATCATCAATTTTGGAGAACAATATATGAGTTGCTGAGAAGAGGGAACAATCTTCTGTGCTTGGGTGGATGTTCTGCAAACATCATTTGGGTATATTTAGTTTTTTGATGTTAGTTAGCTGGAGCATTTCCTGTTCAGTTTGGTCAGGAGGACCTGTCCATTGGTGAGAGTGATATATTGAAGTCTTCCCTATCAGTTTATGAGGGCCAGGATGTGATGCAAGCTGCAGAAGGGTTTCTTTTATAACTTGGGTGCTCTTAGGTTTGGGGCATAGATGTTAAATATTGAAATGTTATATTGCTGGATGTTTTTTTTAATATGTCATGTCTTTTGCCATCTTTTGATTAGTTTTTTTTGAAATCTGTTTTGTTAGATATTAAAATTATCTTGATGTACAAGCTTGATACTCTAGTCCATTTATTTGGAATATTTTTCCAACCCTTTACCTTTTGAGATAATGTCTATCTTGATGTGAAGCTGTGTTTGATGTATTTAGAAGAAGGGTGGATTTTGTTTTATCATCCATTTTGTGAGTCTGTGTCTTTTTATTGGTGAATTTGGGTCAATGGTATTAAGAGATATCAACAAACAGTGATTGTTAAATCTTGGTATTTTTTGGTGGTGGTGGTGGTGGTTTTAGCACCTTGTGTGGGGCTGTATTTATAGATACATATTGTTTAAATTTGACCTTAACATGAAACATCTTATTTTCTCCATTTGGTGATTGAAAGTTTCTGGGCATAGTTAGTAATTTGTCTTGGCTTCTGTAGTTTTTTAGAGTCAGAAACACACTGTCTAAGCCCTTCAACTTCTAGCATTTTTACTGAGAATACAGGATTAATTCCAATAGATCTGCCTTTTTTTTTTTTTTTGGTTGGTTTTGTTTGTTTTGGTTTGTCTGTTTGGTTGTTTGTTTGTTTTGTTTTTTTGTTTTTTTTCAGTTGCAGCTTTTCCATATTCTTTCTTTGTTCTGTATATTTTGTATTTTGATTATTCTCTGCTAAGAGGACTTTCTTTTCTGGTCCAGTGTCTTTGTTTTTATTTGTATGCTTCTTGTGCCTTGATAGACATCTTCTTCTTTAGGTTAAGAAATTTTTCTTGTATGATTTTGTTGAAAATATCTTCTGGACCTTTGATCTCATCCTTCTTCTTCTAATCTGATTATCAGCATGTTTTGTGTTGTCATAATGTCTCAGAGTTCCTGGATGTTTCCTGAATGTTTGTATGTAGACTAGGCTGGTTTTGAACTTACAGCTCTAACTCCAGTCGAGTGTTGGGCTTAAATCTAGGCCAACATGCCTGGCATCAACATCACCATCATTGGCTGCTGAGCATGGAATATAGAGTTTTAGGTATTTATTTTTTTTTGTTTTGTATATGTAAGCATAGGTTATTGTGTTGATCTTCATCAACATCTTGCATTTGAAATTTGGCAGGGAGTATATTTAATTTCTTAGGATGCCATTTATTCATGACACTAACACTATCTGAGCTTTCTGAGTCATTGAATTGTAGGTGTGTGACGCTCTTCTTACCTGTTTTATTTGTTTTTTTTTTTATTTTATTTGTTTTATTCACATTTAATTTATTTTTAATTTAAATTTTTTTTTTAATTTATTCTCTGACATGAACTCGAGTCTTTGATCACCTCCTCCTGGGTGGTGCAGCCTTGCAAGGCCACAGAGGAAGATGATGCAGCCCATCCTTGATGAGACCTGATAAGCTAGAAGGGAAGGAATTCCTCCCCAATTAGGAGACTAGAGAAAGGGCATAGGGACAGAAGAAGGAGGGTGGGTGGGACTGGGAAGGAGATGAGGGAGGGGCTATGGCAAGGATACAAAGTGAACACATTGTAATAAATAAATTAATTAAATTAAAAATAATTTATCCACTTAACATCCCAATTTTAATCTTCTCCCTTGACTCTTCCTTGTCTCACCCTCCATTCTTCTTTCCTCCTTATCCCACTTCCTATATCTCAGATACAGGAACCCTCCTCTCCTACCATCTGAACCCAGCCTATCAAGTCTCACTAGGACTGCCTGCATCCTCTTCCTCTGTGGCATAGCAATGCCCCTCCACCAAGGGGAAATGATCAAATAGCAGACAACAGAGTCCATGTCAAACCCAGCACCTTCTCCCCTTACTATGGATCAAACATGGAGACTGAGCTGCCTATCAGCTACATCTGAGCAGGGGTCTGGTTCCTCTTCATGAATGGTCTTTGGTGGGTCCATCAATCTCTTCAAGTCCCCATGAGCCCAGATTTGTTGTCCTTGTTGGTCTTCTTATGGAGGTCCTGCCAGCTCTGGGTCTTTCTACATTCTATCCTCCCACTCTTTCCTATGATTCCCTGTGCTCTACCCAAAGTTTGGCTGTGAATCTTAGCATCTGCTTTGAACCCCTGCTGGGCAGAGTCTTCGGAGGATATGTATGTTAGGCTCTCATCCTCTTCCCTCTCCTCAGTCACTTCTGGTGTCGATTCTATTTGCACTTTTGCATAAGAATTGAGCATCCTTCATAGGGTCCTCCTTTTATTTAGCTCCTTTAGGTCTGTAGATTGTAGTATGTTTATCCTGTATTATGGCCATTATCATTTACAAATGAGTATATACCATGCATGTCTTTCTGGTTTTGGAATAACTCACTTAGGATGATCATTTCTAGTTCCATCAACTTGCCTTAAAGATTTTATAGTTTCCTTTTTTTTTAAATACCCAAGGTGCATTCCATTGTGTAAATGTACCACAATTTCTGTAAAACAATGGTTTGGATGAGAGACATGCAGTTTGTTTCCCTGTTATGGCTATTATGAATATAGATGCTATCAACACAGTTGAGCAAATATCTTTGTTGAATAGTGGAGCATCTTTTTGATATATGCCCAGGAATGGTAGAGCTGGGTCTTGAAGTAACACTATTTCCAATTGTCTAAGAAAGCATCAGATTGATTTTTAAAGTGGTTGTATAATTTGCTCTCCCACCAGCAATGGCAGAATGTTCCTCTTTCTCCACATTCTCACTAGCTTGCTGTCACTTCAGGTTTAGACCTTAACCATGATGAGTTTAAGATGGAATGTCATTTGCATTTCCATGATGACTACAGATATTGAGCATTTAATGTCCACCATTTGATATTCCTCTGTGGAGAAATCTTTGGTTAGTTCTGTAACCCAGTTTTAAATTGGATTATTTGGATTGTTGGAGTTTAATTTCTTGAGCTCTTTATATATATATATATATATATATATATATATATATATATATATATATATATATATAGTTTATATATATCTTTCTGTTTGTATCTTTAGGGTTGGTGAAGATCTTTTGTCAGGCTGTAGGCGGTCATCTTGTTCTATTGACAGAGTTCTTTGCTTCATAGAAGCTTTTTTGTTTCATGAGATCCTATTTATTAATTCTTGATCTTAGAGCCAGTGTTCTTGGTGTTCTGTTGAGGAATTTACCTTCTATGCCAATGAGATCAAGACTCTTTCCCCTTTTTTTCTTCTAACAGATTTAGTGTATCTGGTTTTATGTTGAGGTCTTTGAACAACTTTGACTGTAGTTTGGTGCAGGGTGATAAATATGGATCTATTTTCATTTTTTCTACATGTAGACTTGCAGTTAGACCAGCACCATTTGTTTTGTCCTTTTCCATTGCATGGTTTTGGCTTCTTTGTCAAAAATCAAGTGGCCATAGGTGTGTGGGTTTATTTATGGATCTTCACTTCAATTCCATTGGTCCACTGATTGTTTTTATTCCAGTACCATACTTTTTTTATTACTATTGATTTATAGTAGAGCTTGAGATCAGGGATGGTGATAACTACTGAAGACCTGCTATTGTACAGGATTGTTTTATCTATTCTGGCTTTTTTTTTTTTCCATATGAAGCTGAGAATTTTTTTTTCAAGTTCCTTAAGGAATTGTGTTGATATTTTGATGGGAATATCATTGAATCTGTAGATTGTTTTTGGTATGATGGCAATTTTTACTATGTTGATCCTACTGATCCATGAGCATGAGATATATTTCTATCTTCTATCTTCTTTATCTTTTTCTTTCTTTTTTTTTCTTCAGAGACTTGTTTTTTTTTTGTTTGTTGTTTTTTTTTTTTATAGGTTTTTCACTGGCTTGTTGAGGATAACATCAAGATACATTATATGTTTTTTTTTTTCCCCCTGGTTATTGTGAAGGGTGTTATTTTCCTAATTCTTTCTCAGTCCATTTGTCCTTTGTATACAGGAGTGCTACTTTTTTTTTTTTTTAGTTTTTTTTTTATATCCAGCCATTTTGCTAAAGTGTTTTTCAACTGTAGGAGTTCCCTACAGTAGAATTTTTGGGGTCATTTTTTATACTGTCATATCATATGTGAATAGTGATATTTGACTTCTTCCTTATCAATTTGTGTCCCCTTGATCTCCTTTAGTTGTCTTTTGCCCTAGATAGGACTTTTGAGTACTGTATTGAAGAGATTTGGAGAGAGTGTGTAGCCTTGTCTTGTCCCCTGAGTTCAGTGGAATTGATTTAACTTTCTTTCCATTTAGTTTGATGTTAGCTATAGAATTGCTGTATATTGTCTTTACTATTTTTAGATCTGTGCCTTTGTCCCCAGTCTCTCCAAGACTTTAAACAAGAATAACTGTTGGATATTGTCAAATGCTTTTTTCAGCATCTAAGGAAATGATCTGGTTTTTTTTTTTTTCAATTTGTTTATATGATGGATTAAGATTCCTATATATATTAAACCATCCCTGCATGCCTGGGATGAAGCCTACTTGGTCATGTTGGATGATATTTTTGGTATGTTCTTGAATTTGGTTTACGGTTATTTTATTGAGTATTTTTGCATCATTGTTCATAAAAGAGATTGGTCTGAAGATCTCTTCTTTTTTGGGGTCTTTGAGGATTTATCAAGGTGACTGTGGTCTTACAAAAGGAGTTTGGTCATGTTCTGTCCATTTCTATTTTGTGGAATAATTTGAAGAATATTGGTTTTCACTCTTCATTGAAGGTCTTGTAGAATTCTGCTCTGAAATCATCTCACTCTTTTTTTTTTTTTTTTGGAAGGATTTTGATGGCTGCTTCTATTTTTTTAGGCAGTATAAGACTATTTAATATCTTTACCTGATTTTGATTCAACTTTGGTAAGTGGAATCTAACAAAGAGAATTGTATATTTCATTTAGATTTTTAAATTTTGTGGCATATAGGCTTTTGACATAAGAGCTAATGGTTCTTTGGATTTTTCAGTGTCTGTTATCTTCTCTCTCTTCCTTTCAGACTGTTGATTTGGATAGTGTCTTTCTGCCATTTACTTAGTTTGACTAAGAGTTTGTCTATATATTTGATTTTCTCAAAGAACTAGCTCTTGGTTTTGTTGATTCTTTGAATTATTATCTCTGTTTCTAATTTATTGATTTCAGCCCTGAGTTTGGTTAGTCCTAGTAGTCTACTCCTGTTGGGTGTGTCTGCTTCTTTTTTTCTAGGGCTTTCAATTGTGCCATTCAGTTGCTTGTATGGGATGTCTCCAATAGCTTATGAAGGCCTTTAGTGCTATTAAAACTCCTCTTAGGACTGCTTTTTTTTGCATCCCATGAGTTTGGGTATGATGTGCCTTCATTTTCATTGAACTGTAGGAAGTTCTTTCTTTATTTCTTCCCTGACCTAGATTTCATTGAGTAGGAGTTGTTCAGTTCCCACATGTGTGTAGGGCATTTTTTGTTATTTCTGTTATTGTTGAGGTCCATCTTTAGTCCATCATGGTCTGATAGGATACAAGATATTATTTCAATCTTATTGTATCTGTTGAGACCTGGTTTGTGACCTACTGTATGTTCAGTTTTGGAGAAGGGTCCATGAGGTGCTGAAAAGAAGATAGATTCTTTTCTGTTTGGGTTAAAAATTCTCTAGATATCTGTTAGGTTCATTTGATTCATGACATCCATTTGTGTCATTATCTCTCAGTTTAAGTCCTTTTCCATTGCTCTGTCCCTTGATGATAGTGACATGTTGACCTCTCCCACTATTAATGAATGATGATTGATATATTCTTTAAGTTTTATTAATGTTTCTTTTACAAATGTGGGTGTCCTTGTATTTGGGGCATTGTTGCTCAGAATACAGATGCCATCTTGGTGGAATTTTCCTTTGATGAGTATGAAGTATCCTTCCTCATTTTTATTTATTTATTTATTTATTTATCTATTTATTTATTTATTTATTTTTATTTAGGAGCAATAACTAATATCAGGCAATATTTTTAAAGTTTAAACATATGTGAAACAGCATAGTTTTTAAAAAATCTTTCAACATTTTATTGCTTTTTCATTTTTAATTTTTATTAATAACAGTTTATTCACTTTTATCCCCCCTGTACCTCCCTCCTTCCTCCCCTCCCAATCCCACCCTCCATCTTTCCCACCCTGTCCCTTTCCCAGTCCACTGATAAGGAGGTCCTCCTCCCCTTCACTCTGATCCTAGTCTATCAGGTCTCATTAGGAGTGGCTGCATTGTCTTCTTCTGTGGCCTGGCAAGGCTGATTCCCCCTCAATGGGAGGTGATCAAAGAGCAGGCCAATGAGTTCCTGTCAGAGACAGTCCCTGTCCCCATTACTATGAAGCCCACTTGGATACTGAACTGCCATAGGCTACCTTTTGTGCAGGGTTTCAGGCCATCTCCATGAGTGGTCCTTGGCTGGCATATCAGTTTCAAAAAGACCCCTGTGCCCAGAATTTTTGGAACTGTTACTGTCTTTGTGGAGCTCCTGTCCTCTCCAGGTTTACTATCTCCCAGTTCTTCCATAAAATTCCCTGCACTCTGCCCAAAGTTTGGCTATGAGTCTCAGCATCTGCCTCAATACCCTGCAGGGTAGAGCCTTTCAAAGGCCCTCTGTGGTAGGCTTCTGTCCTGTCCCTGTATTCTCTCCTGTATCCAATGTCCATCCTCTTTGCCTTTCTGCATTGGGGTTTGAGCATCTTAGCCAGCATACTCCTTCTGATTAACTTCCTTAGGTGTACAGATTTTAGTATTTTTATCCTATATTTTATATCTAATATCCACTTATGAGTGAGTATATACCCTGTGAGTCTTTCTGTTTCTGGGATACCTCACTCAGGATGATCTTTTCCACTTCCCACCATTTACCTGTAAATTTCATGTTTTTCCTTGTTTTTCATTGCTGAGTAATATTCCATCATATAGATATACCACAATTTCTGTATCCATTCCTCAACTGAGGGCATCTGTGCTGTTTCCAGCTTCTGGCTATTACAAATAAAGCTACTACAAACATAGTTGAGCAGATGTCCTTGTTGTATACTTGAGCACCTTTTGGATATATGCTTAAGAGTGGTATAGCTGGATCTTGAGGAGGTGCTATTCCTAATTGTCTGAGAAAGTGCCAGGTTGATTTGTAAAGTGGTTGTATAAGTTTACATTCCACCAGCAATGAAGGAGGGTTCACCTTTCTCCAAATCCTATCCAGCATGAGTTGTCACTTGAGTTATTTGTCTTAGTCATTTTGATGGGTGTAAGGTGAAATCTCAGGGTGGTTTTGATTTGCATTTCCCTGATGACTAAGAATGTTGAACATTTCTTTAAGTGTTTCTCTGCCATTCTATATTCCTCTATTGAGAATTCTCTGTTTAGCTCTGTACCCCATTTTTTAATTTGGGTTACTTGATTTGTTGGTGTTTAACTTCTTGAAATCTTTATAAATACTGGATATTAACCTTCTGTCAGATATAGGGTTGGTGAAGATCCTTTCCCAATCTGCAGGCAGTCATTTTGTTTTGACAACAGTTTCCTTTGACTTATAGAAGTTTTTCAGTTTCATGAGGTCCCATTTATTGATTGTTGCTCTTAGAGCCTGTACTGTTGAAGTTCTGTTCAGGAAGTTGTCTCCTGTTCCAATGAGTTCAAGGCTCTTCTCACTTTTTTCTTCTAACAGGGTTAGTATGTCTGGTTTTATACTGAGGTCTTTGATCCACCTGAACTTTATTTTTGTGCAGAGTGATAAATATGGATCATTTGCATTTTCCTACATGTAGACATCCAGTTAGACCAGCACCTTTTGTTGAAGATGCTATCTTTTTCCATTGTATGGTTTTGGCATCTTTGTCAAAAATCAGGAGTCCATAGTGTGTGGGTGTATTTCTGAGACTTCTATCCAATTCTGTTGATCCACTAGTTGGTGTCTATGGAAGTACCATGCAGTTCTTATTACTGTTGCTCTAATAGTACAGTTTGAGATCAGGATGGAGATACCCCAGAAGATCTTTTATTATGGAAAGATTGTTTTTAGCAATTCTGGGTTTCTTGTTATTCCATATGAAGTTGGGAATTTTTCTTTCAAGGTCTGTAAAGAATTGTGTTGGTAATTTAATGGGAATTACATTAAATCTGTAGATTGCATTTGGTAAGAGGACCATTTTTACTATGTTAATCCTGCCAAGCCATGAGCATGAGAGATCTTTCCATCTTCTGATATCTTCTTCTATTTCTTTCTTTAGAGACTTGAATTTTTTTTTCATACAAGTCTTTGACTTGCTTGGTTAGGGTCACACCAAGGTATTTTATGTCCTTTTTGACTATTGTGAAAGGTGTTGTTTACCTAATTTCTTTTTCAGCACTTTTGTCTTTTGTATACAGGAGGGCTACTTATTTTTTGAGTTGATTTTGTATCCAGCCACATTGCTGAAAGTGTTTGTCAGCTTTAGGAGTTCCCTGGTAGAATTTTTGGGGTCACTCAGGTATACTATCATATCATCTGCAAATAGTGATATTTTGACTTCTTCCTTTCCCATTTGTATCCCCTTGATCTTCTTTAATTGTCTTATTTCTCTAGCAAGGACTTTGAGAACTATGTTGAAGAGATATGGAGAGAGGGGCAGCCTTGCCTTGTCCCTGAATTCAGTGGGATTGCTTTAAGTTTCTCTCCATTTAGCTTGATGTTGGCTATAGGATTGCTGTATATCACCTTTACTATGTTTAGGTATGTGCCCTGTATCCCTGATCTCTCAATACTTTAAACATGAATGGATGCTGGATTTTTTTCAAATGCTTTTTCAGCAACTAAGGAGATTATCATGTGTTTATTTTTCTTTCAATTTGTTAATATGGTGGATCATATCGATGGATTTTTGCATATTGAACCACCCCTGAATACCTGGCCTGAAGCCTACTTGGTTGTAGTGGATGATATCTTTGATGTGTTTTTGTATTGGGTTTGCAAAGTATTTTGTTGAGTATTTTTGCATCAATGTTCATAAGGGAGATTGGCCTGAAATTGTCTTTATTCTGGGGTATCCAGGGCTGCTTGCTCCTGAATTACTGGGTTCTGGAGATGCCATATTGCTTTGTCTTTTGTTGGTTGAGCTTTTACACTGGCCTCTACCCATTGGGATATCTTAGGTGTTGGGTGTTAGTTTCTGGTACTTCCTGGAATCCTGTGGTGGGTAGAATACCCTTGGCAGGAAGATGATTTTTCCCAAAGGAGCTCTCCTCCGTTTTTAAGGTATGCTCACTGGATGGCAGGTGTTTTTCAGGAATTGCCACAGCTCATCT
The DNA here is from genome assembly GCA_036365155.1 of Meriones psammophilus. Lineage (NCBI taxonomy): Eukaryota > Metazoa > Chordata > Mammalia > Rodentia > Muridae > Meriones > Meriones psammophilus. Next base: position 43,734 of record JAEOAE010000287.1, read on the forward strand.
CAGGCATACAGACCTGAGTAGTAATTGTTGCCTTTGTTAGTAAAGGGGGCTATCCCCTCACCCAGAGAAGTCCTGGAGACAGTTGCCCTGCTGCTGGGCTTCTTGCTGTAAATTTAGAGAGCGCTGCTGTAACCTGGGTGCCCCATGGTTTGGTCAGTTTATTTAGGAAAAACTTGTTGTCCCTTGGAACAGTATCTGGGGGTTGATCTCAGGGAACACAGCCTTCTGTAGGTCTAAGTTTAGAGCTTTGTGCCCCAGTACCCAAGTGCAGGTGAGCACCACTTTCATGTGTGCAGCAGGAGGCTAGAGTCTGGAGCCTTTGGATAACCAGAAACTTTTCTGGAGCTAGGTTTCTGCCCTGAGGTAGGGCCAGATATTTTCCCCCCACTTTGGGTTTTCTCCCAAACAGGAAGACCCAGTCTGTACTGTTGGGGGTGTAGAGTGCATAGGCACTCGCTTGTGAGTTGTTGCTCCAAGCTGGTGACTGGCAGGAACCTGAGAACTTTTCCTGAGAACATCCCTGTGTGTGATGGTGGTAGTGGTGGTGGGGGTCATCTGAGTGCTCTAAGCTGGGACCTGCTCTTTCCCTCTTTGTGGGGTTTTCTTTCGACAGGGAAACCCAGCCTCTAGTGCCCTGGGGCACACAGTTCTGTCTGTGACAGAGAATCAGGTGCGCAGAGCTGGCATCTGGAGCCCCACTCAGGGCTGGCTGCTGTGCACCCACAAGTCTACAGGACCTTTTCCAGGGATAGACTGGATGACCTGAGGTCAGACCCACTTGCTTCCTTCCCTGTAGGGTTTTCTCGAGACTGGGGCTCCCAATCTCTGGTGCCCTGGAGTGCACAGTTCAGCCTGGGAAGGTGATCAGGACGTGCAGGCATGTGGCTCTGGTCTAGTGACCCAGTGCCTGTGTGACCCAGGTTCTTGCTGGGTGACCTGAGAGTAGACCTGACTGATTCCCACCCGTGGAGTTTCCTCTCACCTGGGAAACACAATGGCTGTTGTTTTAAGGTCCAGAGTTCAGTCTCTTATTCACTGTACCAACATTGCTGCCCTGCTCCTCAGACAGTGTCATCCCAGTGCCGCCATCTTGGATTACCCCCTTCCTCATCTTTTCCATTTAATTTTTGTTGAATGTCTGTTTTATTAGATAATAGAATGGTTACTCCTGCTTGCTTCTTGGATATATTTGCTTGAAAACCTTACTCCTGCCACAACAACCCAGGAAATTTTCCAGGGATTAGTTGGGTACTCTGAGGTTGAACCCAATTTTTTTCTCATCATTGGGTTTCTTATCACCTGGTAAACACAGTCAATGGTGTTTGGAGGCCAACAGTTCCAACAATTTGTCACTGTGCAGTCTCTGTTACCCCACTGATCAGTCACAGTATGCAATCAGCCCTGCCATCTGGGATCTGTTTTTAATTTTTACTGAATATGAGTATTTTGATTGTATGCATGAATATGAACATCTTGTGTGCCTGATCCTCACAGTAGTCGGATGATGTGTTCAGAACTCATGAACTTATAGCAATTGATAGTAGTGGGTCCCAGTTAAACACTGACAATTGAGCCCAATTATTTGCAAGAGCAGCAAGAGCTCCTCACTGCTGAGCCATCTCTCCTGCCTTATGTTGCTTATTTATGATCAGCATTTATATTGCTAATATTTTCATCTTTCTATTTTTAGCTGTTTAAACATGCATTCCCTTTTAGTAAGATCTTATTAAAGTTACAGTTTAAGCTAGGGCAGTGCAGATTTCTGGAAAATGAATACACAACTGTAGTGAATGTATAATTCCTTGTAGAAGCTTCAGTAAAGACCTCTCAATTCTTTCAATATTTTGTGTTTGTTTTATTGACTTTTAGGGAGGCTCTGTCTTACTATATAGGTCTGGCTGTCCTAGAACTGTTTGAATAGATCATGCTGGCATCCAATTCAATAAGATACACCTGTGTCTGCCTCCTGAGTGATGGAATTAAAGGCATGACAGAATACACCCAGCTTGTCCATCATTTTTTGTAGTTAGTAACTGTTAATAAATTTCTCTGATCTGTACTTAGTATTGTTCATCTGTTAATTTTCTCTGTGTGTGTCTCTGTCTCTATGTCTCTGTCTTTCTATTTCACACTCTTCTCTCTGTTTGTCTTTGTCCACATTAATTGCCATGTCTATTCCAAAGCTATATCCTCTTCAAAAAGTTCAGATATGATACAGTTAAAACTTGTTATTCCGTTTTCTTCTAAAATGATTTAGTGATAACATTAACACTTTTTTTTAATAGAAAAGTTTTAATCTTTATTTTTAATCTATAGACTACATTATTTAGTAAGGAGGATATACAAAACAATGTGTTCTATTCCTTTTCTTTTGTCTGATCACTCAGAAATATGATGTTATTGGCTATGATTGTTGTTGCTTGCCACTCACATTATTTTTATCCATGTATTCACTGTAGTCCACTTTCCCTTCCACAAATATATGAGAGCCCTCTTTTCACATACTGATATGCCACATCCCTGAGCCCTGGTCAAAACATAATATTCAGTACCATGTTGTCTTTTTTGACTGATGTTACCCATCTGTTCAGTGTCCCCTGATCAACACATCTCATTTGTTGCTATAAAAAATATCATGACTGTGTTTTGTCCTCCCACTTGTCTCATGACAGGGTCCTGACCTACTCACCAAAGTAACTGAAGATGATTCATAGATTGCTCAAGAACCCAACTAATGGCTATTTTATATTCATGTCTTACAAACTGATGAAACACAGGTTAACACAGGTTTCCAAAGCACACCTTTTTTTTCACAATCTAACCTTTAGGCTTTTTCTTCTCCCCTCCTTCACATGTTGCACAGCACCCAACTGTATAACATTCACACTTCTGTGTCAGAAAATAAATTGAAGAAGCAGTAGAATTATATGATTATATTGACAATGAAGTATAAATTTATATTGTTGCCACTGTTTCTGTACAATTGTACAAATGTATGGCATATTTTAGAATTCAGTGACCTTCAATGATGTGCATGTGAAATTCAGCCAAGAAGAGTGGGCCTTGCTGGAACCTTCCCAGAAGCAACTCTACAAAGATGTGATGCTAGAGACCTGTGAAAACCTCACTGCTATAGGTAAGACTGCAATTTTTCTTCACTTTTTTAAAATAAAGAGACAACTCTTACTTTGTTATTGATCCTCTTCTGTAATTCCAATTGAGAATGAGGAGGAATGAGGTAAATAAATCAGGCATGGTTCTAAGGGTCACAGAAGATAGTGATTTAAGTTTTGCCTTAATAATAACATGATATTTCCAATAATATATATTTTCTGGTACTATATTTTAGGCTACAATTGGGATGACCATAATATTGAAGAACATTTTCAAAGTTCTACAAGTAATAAAAGGTAACTTTATGTGCATGTTGATACAGATATAAATCTTAAATTTTAATGTGTCCTGAAGTCTGTGTTTTTTTGTTTGTTTTTTGTTTGTTTGTTTATTGGCTGTTTTTTATTTTCTGTTTTTGAAATAGATTTTTTTCTGGGTATCTGTGACTTTCTTAGACTTGCTTGTTAGACCAGCCTGACCTCAAAATCACACAGATCTGCCTGCTTCTGCCTCCACAAGTGCTGGGATTAAAAGGCATGTACCAGCACACATGGCTGTGTCCTGGAAGTTTTAAAGAAAAGCAACAGTGTAAAAACAGCACTGCTTTAAGTGTACTGATGATCATTAAAATCTCATAATTCCATGTCAATTTGTGTTTCAAATGTCAGGTATTCTGATTTGTGTTTACAAGGCACTCCCTAAGATAGAAGAAAATAAAATAATATTGTAACAAAAATACCATTTGAATCATATGGACATTACAGCTACTGACTTGAACTGCCAATCTGTTTAGTCTCATTCTATCTACTCAGATATTGTAAGAGGTATACACACTGAATTGGTGATCAGTATGTGTCCAAAACCTTCTAATAAGCAAAAATTACATAGTAGAACCAGTGTTACTCATTTTGGTGCAGTAACATTGTAAAGTTTAGTGAAAGGAGCAGCTTATGAGAATCAAGAATATTGTTGTGGAGAAACCTTAATCCCTATATGACATGTCTATGATGAACAAAAAACAAACTGTGTTAATTCAATGTGGGAATATTTATTATTTTTGTAAATTAAACTGGTATATCATATGTCAAAATGATTCTAAGACACATGAGCATAGGGATATTGAAAGAAGCAGTGTCCCTGTCTTTCTCCAAGAACAATTGATTTTGGTAGTAGTCCCCACTGTGAGTAAATTTTCTGAATGTGATAAATGGTTACTGTTAATTGGTTTTGCAACTTCACTGAGAATTCATCAGCAAACTCATATTGCTGAAAATACCTATGAAGACTAGGAATTTGGAACTTCTGCTTGTCTTGGCTCACTTTTTAAATGAAGTATCATTCATACAGTACAAAAATTTGTGAATGGGATTGCTGTGGTAAAACTCTGAATTCTTACAATACTCTTCATATATAGGAGAAAAAACCTCTTATAGAAAAATGATGCTATAAAAGTGATCCACATAACAAATGCTTTTTCCATCACAGGGATCTTCAAAAATACCCATAATGAAGGAAAAATACCATTAATGTAAATAAAGTGATAAAACTTTAAAATTTGATTCTTTTTACCATTAGACTAAATTATGAAATTAATTCATATAGATAAATATATTTATTAGTGTAATGAAAAGACTGTAGTAAATCTTTCACATGTGCCAATTTTCTTTGCAGGCATGAATACAGTCATACTGGAGAGAAACCCTTTAAATGCACTCTATGTGGTAAAGCCTTCTCCTATATCACTGTTCTCATATGGCATAAAAGAACACACACAGGAGAGAAGTCTTACAAATGTAATCAATGTGGTAAACCCTTTGCAAAAAACAGTCATCTCATAAGCCATAAAAGAACACACACTGGAGAGAAACCTTATGAATGTAACCAGTGTGGTAAAGCCTTTGCAGAAAACAGTACACTCTTAATCCATAAAAAGAACACACACTGAGAGAAACCTTATGAATGTAACCAGTGTGGTAAAGCCTTTGCACAAAACAGTCATCTCATAAGACATAAAAGAACACACACTGGGGAGAAAAACCATATGAATGTAACCAGTGTGGTAAAGCCTTTGCAGAAAACAGTACTCTCTTAATCCATAAAAAGAACACACACTGGAGAGAAAGTTTATGAATGTAACCAGTGTGGTAAAGCCTTTGCAAAACACAGTCATCTGGTAAGCCATAAAAAAGAACACACACTGGAGAGAAACCATATGAATGTAACCAGTGTGGTAAAGCCTTTGCAGAAAACAGTCATCTCTTAAGTCATAAAAGAACACACACTGGAGAGAAACCTTATGAATGTAACCAGTGTGGTAAAGCCTTTTGCAAAAAACAGTCATCTGGTAAGCCATAAAAGAACACACACTGGAGAAAAACCTTATGAATGCAAAAAACAGTCATCTGGTAAGCCATAAAAGAACACACACTTGAGAGAAACCTTATGAATGTAAAGTGTGGTAAAGCCTTTCAGAAAACAGTACTCTCTCAAGACATAAAAGAACACACACTGAGAGAAACCTTATGAATGTAAACAGTGTGGTAAGCCCTTTGCACAAAAGAATAATCTCATAAGACATAAAAGAACACATACTAGAAAGAAACCTTATGAATATACCCAATATGATAAAGCCTTTGCACAGCAGTAGTCTCCAAAAACATGAAAAACACACAGTGGAGAGAAGCCTGGTGAGGGTAATTAGTGTGATAAAGCCTTTGCATTTAACAATCATCTCCTAAGACAACAACACATTCTGGAGGGAAACCATATGAATATAACTATGTGGCAAAGAGTTTGCATATAACATTTTTAATACATAAAAGAACACATACTGGAAAGAAGCTGTCTGACTGTAATCAATGTGAAAAAAACTTTTGGACTTCAGAATCATCTTCAACATTCATGAAAGAAATCCTAATGGACAGAAAGCCTATAGTGCTTTTAACATGGTGAAAACATTCCACATTTGTATAATTTTCATCATCATGAAAGGATTCATGCTGGAGAGAACATTTATGAATGTGTTAAAATGGTGAGGCCTTGCACAAATCTAGAGTCATCATCATCATAAAAGTATCCTTACTGGAGAGGAATTCTGTGACTATAAGCAATGTGGAAATGCCTTTGTGTTCTTTGGTCCACTGAGATCCAACAGAACTGAAAAACTAGCTCAATGGAAATGACCTCCCTTTTCTGAAGGGAAAGGGAATAGGGGCAATAGGAATGGAGGGTAGTTCTGGGAGAGAAGGGAGGGGACTAAGATTGGAATTTAAAGTAAATAAACTTTTTTTTTAAAAAAAATACAATGAATGGTGAATATCAATTACATGCAACAGTATTATATAATAAATTGTTTATGGAAGACTTATTGATAATCCTGATTCTCAACATTTACTGTTTTCAATTGTCTCACTTTACACAAGAAACTTTTAGTCCAGTGGATGAATATGTAGGGAATGGTGAACTAACACCAGCCAGGAAGTTCTCTGAGAGTATCACAACAGTGGTAGCCTGTAGAAGTTTCTTTGTGTACACATACCTTTTGTTCCAGTGGTACTATTGAAAAACATCACAACCCACACTGAATTTTGAGATATGAGGGAGGAGGCTTTCTTTTCCTTGTATGACCCTGCTTCTGGCCTAGATGTGTAACCATGTCAAGGGTGAGTTTTCTCTGCCTGGTTTCATCTAGAGAGTGTCTTTAGACAATCGACACCACCAATCAAATGTGATAGATGGCCTTTGACACAGATCCCTGATAACTCTCCCCTCCCTTCAAATATAGGATAATTTGGTTCTGTGTTCTTGTTCTTCTTATTCATACAATAGGAATGTGCTGTTTAATGCAAATCGAGCATCCTTGAATTGCCTAGTATTAAGCAATTATCTACACCTATGTTTGGAGCATCCCAGGCACTCCCCAAGGGATATAAGCCTCTGTTTTCTGTTTTCTGGAAGTAAAGTTGAACTTAATTTCTGAGGTGGTTCGCAGTGTGTCTGATCACTGTTATGCTTACAGGTCTTTCAAGTTTATACGTCATCTTCTGGCCCTCCTTCCTTTTGGGCTGGTGGGAAACAGCCTCCAGGCAGCAAGAGAACCATGTTCTCTGAAATGCTTGTGATAAAATGTTTCACACTTCATAGCATTTCAAATTTCACGTGTTTCTGGATATGAGATGGTAAATCAAACACTGTCTTGGGAATGGGACTCTTTAAAATGACATATACCTAGTGTTGATTTCACAGTAAGCTCACAGGTAAGCTTCATGGTATGAAATCTTCTGAGGTGAGCACAGTGGCCTATGGAGAAGAAATAAGAGCAGACATTTTATTTCCCTGTTTTTAGTAGCTGAGTAGTGTTCGATAATGTATGGGTTGATGTCAGAAGAGTGGAGCTCCTCTTCTGAGTAGACTAGGGAAGGGGATAGGGGGAGATGAGGGAGGGTGGGAACAGTAGGAATTGAGGGAGTGGCCTTTAATAGGGATATATAATGAATAAATTTTGAAAAAATAAAATGAATTAGAAAAACAAACTTGACAGCAAAAAATTGAGTCCAGTCTGTGTACCCACCCTCCCTCAAAGAAAAGAAAGCAAATATAAAGAAAGAAAAGAAAATTAGAATCTTTGTTTTTGCCACCTTTCTTCCTTGTGAGCTCATTTTTTAATCATTTCCTAATGGAGACCATACTGCTCTCTCTGAAGTTTATATTTCCATAGATGTAGGTTTATACCTGGAGCAAATGGCAGATGTTCATATTTAACATATCAAAACAGACCTACCTGCTAATTTTCTCTTAGCAATCCCTCAGTCCTTCCATGTTATATGGTCCTCCAGGCTGGCATAGCCCACCCAATACCCTGAATTCTTCCCAGGGCCTGAGCTAACCTAATTCCCCCTTCCCCATATATGGGCAAACTATTTTGGCTACCTGGTCCTGTTGAAAGCCATGCAAGAGCAACAGCAAAACATCTGTAGCACTCATGTAATTTGGCTCCCCTGTTAGCATAGTCATGATGAGTTTGTCTTGGAGAAGCATAACCCCAAGCACTGCTTATACTGAGGACTTTGTGCTGTTGTGGAACATAGCTCTGTTTGATGCCATTATGATGCCCATATTCCTTATAACATGAGTTGTATGAAAACTCTAAGGATGCTTCTAGCCCCCTCACTGGGCAATATCACTGGCATTTATTATAACAATGCTTGATATCTTTTTGCAGATCAAGCTGGAGCAAATTAATGAATTAACCACTGCTCTTGAAAGGGACCATAGTTGTAGGTTTTTAGCAATGACCATTATAATTAGAAAGAATTTGAAAAAAAAGATTGTTTGACAAGGTTGGGGAAGATGTTTTTGCTTATGACTCTGATGTAAAAAAAATCTTAGAGAACAATAGAAAAGCCAGGGATGCTTTAAGGTTGATGAGCAGAAACAATAGCCCAAGGCAGCATTGGCTATCTGAGCACCCTCAAGCTGGGTCTGAAACTGAGACAGCAGGTGATTCCCCTATACTTGTTTTTCCCACTCAACTTATTGATATGATTTAATAAAAATTATTAATGAGTAGATGCACACCCCTTTAAGATTTAAAGTACAGGTGCCAGTACCATGTCATTTTTTTATTACTGTTACTCTATACTACTTGAGATGTGGGATGAAGATACCTCCAGAAAATCTTTTATTGTACTGGCATGTTTTTATCAATTCTGCATTTTTTCGTTTTTCCATATGAAACTGAGAATTTTTCTTTCAAGGTCTGTAAAGAGTTGTGTTGGTATTTTGATTGGAATTGCATTGAGTCTGTAGATTTCTTTTGGTAGAGTGGCCATTTTTACTATGTTAATCCTACCAATCCTAGAGCATGGGAGATCTTTCCATCTTCTGATATCTTCCCTGAATTTTTTTTTCATACAAGTCTTTCATTTGCTTGATTAGAGTCACACCAAGGTACTTTATGTTATCTGTGGCAATTGTGAAGGGGTGTTTTTTTCCCTAATTTCTTTCTGAGCCTCTTTCTCTTTTGTATACAGGAGGGCTTCAGATTTTTTTTCAAATTTAATTTTGTATCTAGCCACTTTGCTGAAGGTGTTTATCAGCTGTAGGAGTTCCCTGTTTGAATATTTAGGGTCATTCATGTGTATTATCACATCATCTACAACACAAGCTGGACTGGATGTGGAGAAAAGGGAACACTCCTACATTGCTGATGGGAATGTAAACTTGTACAGCCACTTTGGAAATCTGGTGCTTTCTCAGAAATTTATGAATAGTATTACTTCAACATTTAGTTATACCACCCCTGGGCATATATTCAGTATATTATCAACCATACAAGGACATTTGCTCAACTATACTCATAATAGCATTTTTTTTTATAATAGCCAGAATCTGAAAACAACCTAGATGTACCACAGCTGAGGAATGGATACAGAATTTGTAGTACATTTACACAATGCAATTCTACTCAGCAGTTAAAAACAAGGAAATCAGCAGGCAAATGGAGGCAACTAGAAAAGATCATCCTGAGTGAGGTATCCAGAAGCAGAAAGACACTCATGGTATATACTCACTTATTAGTGGATATTAGTTGTATAATACAGGATTAAAAATACTAAAATCTATAGTTCTAATTGAGCTAAACAACAGGGAGGATCCTAGGGAAGGTGTTTAATCCTCATTCAGAAGGGCAAATGGGATAGACATTGGTAATGGGAGAAGACAGAGAACAGGGCAGGAACCTACCAGAGAGGGCCTCTGAAATAATATACATAGCAAGGTATTGAAACAGATGGTTAGACTCATAGCCAAATGTTGAGCATAGAGCATGGACTCAAAAGAAAGATTCAGGAGATAGAAAGACCTGGATGGGAAAGGCACACCACAAGAAGGCCAACTGAACCAAAAATATGGGCCCAGGGTGTCCTGTTCGAAACAAGGACCATGGATAAAGAACACCTAGAACCCCTGCTCAGATGTATCTGTCTCCTTGTGAGTTCCCTATTAAGGGTAACAGGGGATGTCTTTGACATGAACTCAGTGGATGGCTCAGGAGTAGGATCACCTACTCCTGGGAGGTGCAGCCTTTCCAGGACACAGAGGAAAAAGGTGCAGCCATTCCTGTTGAGACCTGATGAGGTAGGCTAGAATATGATAGGGGAAGAAGACTTCCCTATCAGTGGACTTGGGGAGGGCATGTGTGAAGAAGGAGGAGGGAAAGTGGGATTAGGAGGGGAGGAGGGAGGAGTTTATGGGGGGATGCAAAGTGAATAAAGTGAAATTAATAAAAGTTAAAAAATGAACAAAAAAAAAACTTCAGCAAATTAAAATGAGAACTATAATAAAATTTTAAAAATGCATGTGAGAATTATAGGACATCAAAATCCAAATGTGCCAGTGAGTGAAATTTTTGGCCATCTACCTTTTGGAATGTACTCTTAAATGTACAATTAAGAGAAGTCCCTTGGATAAAATGAGTGTCCCTTGAGAAAACTACACTTTCATTTGCAAGTGCTTAACAATTAGAGATAAGGTTTGGGACAAACCCAGGTGTGCACTTCTCATTTCAGCTTTATAACCACATCTGGTGCAGAATATTAAAAGGCCTAGTGCATGCTGCCTCAGTATCTCACAATTTATATATGCTTCAGTCATCTTAATTTATAGTGCTTTCTTCTTTGGTATCCTCTATCCTTTCTCTCTGTTACACTCTTTTGGCTGAATTACAATGACTGTGGAGGGCATGAATTTGATGGAAAATTTCCATTTCTACTTGAGTATTCTGAGGTCTCTCACTGAATATCTATTTTCTCTACGGGTTTCTGAATTTGTTTCCATCAGCTGCAGGAGGAAGCTTCTTTGATGATGGAAGAACAAGACCCTAGTCTATGAGTATAGCAGAATGGTGTCAATGGTCATTTTATTTCTTTTAGTAGAATAGTATTTGTTTTTTTTTTTCTCTAGAACCCTGGGCTATGTAATTCTTTTTCTTGTTCAATAAACCAGTGTCAGGTGTGGATTCCATCATGTGAAATGGGCCTTAAGTCAAACTATAGATTGGTTATGTACTCCTACAACTGTTGCATTAATATGTCTTACAGGACAATTATAGTTCAAAGGTTTGGTAGCTGGGTTAGTGTTTATATTTCTCCTTTTGTAGTGTGCAGAGTATTCCCTGTATCAAAGTTGCTAAGATGTAAGGGTGAAGGTCCTATATAGGCACGATTTATGTATGTTCAATGATTTGTGTAAGTGTTGTCTCAAGCAATAGGGCATTGCAGTCATTTTGTGGAGAGCAACCTCTAGTCTTGACAAAAGCCTGTTTTGTTTTGGCATTACAATCACACTACTTTGGCCAATACCTCAGTTAAATATAAACCATTACCAGTACTGGATGCTTAATTTAGTGACAAGAGATTTCCAGTTGGGACTTTCTTCTTGGGTGGTGATTTCATTTATATTTTCTTATATATATATATTTTAGAAAGTTTCTATTGCATTAGGTTTCCACTGTACCAAACAAATGACCCTTAATTTTACCTGTCTTTTCTCATGTTACCTTTTCATTGCCCTCTTCCTTTCCCAATCCCCTTCAATTCTATCTTTTTAGCCCACCTTCAATTTGTACTAAATATTTTATTTCCCTTTCCTATGGAGAAATCTCTGCCTCCCCTAACCTCCAGTTCTTAATCTGTATGTATCCCCTGTGGTATTATGTTCAGTTGCTTGCATATCATACATCTTGCAACTAATATATATGTAAAAGCAAATACATACCTTATTTGTCTTTGAGGGTCTAGGTTCTCTCACTCTCAGTTACCTGCAAATGTGCATTTACCTTCACGTTTCATGATTTGATTATTTAAATGTCTGAGTAATATTTGATTATGTAAATTCACTAGTACTATAACAAAAATAGAAATACACACTGGAAAAACAGATAAAATCTTCACAAATGGTGCTGACTGAACTAGATGTCTATATGTAGAAACATGAAAATTGATGCTTATTTTCACTCAAAAGTCACCTCCAAATGGATAAAAACCTCACAAAAGTTCATATACAGTTAAAGTCTTGAAGTCAGCACAGCTATTTGACAAAGATCCAGCATAGCTGAGTTGCATGTTACAATAGCCTTAATGCTACCTTTCAGGCTTGGTCTTGATCTCTACTTGCTACATGCTTAGAGGGCTTTCAATACATGTACAACCTGGGGACATTGGAGCAATGGGAAATTTTTTAATGAATCATTTATGACTTCACCCTGAAATACTGCTTCTAAGCTTCCCCAGAAAAATCCTGAGCATACTGCTCCTCTCATTTTTAGGGGAAATATCAATTATCTGGCCCTACATGAATGTCTTCCTTGTGGAAGTTGTAACTCACATAAAAATGGCAGAGAACTCTTTATGAGACTTCAGCTCCAAGATAGTCTTGCAAAATCTACCCCTGTGTTTCCTCAAGAAGAAAATAATCAGAACAACATACTCTTAAAAAGGCAAACAAAGTTTCTAGTGCTAGGAGAGTTGATAGCATTTGAGATTAAATACCTTGTACTTCTGTATCCTCAGATGATTACTTGGCATATAAGATTAGGAGTTACATATGGTATGCCCTCAATGACTAGATGGAGCTGTAAATGAATGGCTGGAGACATCTTCACCTTACACTAGGGTCTATAATGATGGACAAAGAATGTTTTAAAAATGATTTTAAAAGTGAGGTATTAGGACCTCCTTTTCCTAGAAATATCAGTTTTCACAGTATCACTGTGGTGTTGTATGACCAAAATAATGAAAGAATACTTAGATTTAGCACATAAATAAATTCTACAAAGATATGAGGTATAGACATTGCATTATGCCAGGAATTGAATAATAACTGTTGCTGCTTTGGCCTAAATTGTTTTTCTTGAGGCTGTCCATTAAAATTTGATAATATACTTCTTGGGACAAAGCAATATGCCCAGGCTGGCTTGAAGATTTTCTATCTATTGCCATTGAATCTGAGAATGCTTCCAACCTGAGAATGGGCTTTCAGGCTGTGGCAAATATGCCTCCAGATTCTCAAAAATGTCAGGTTATGGGATTGATGAAGAAAAATGATAGTAAAAGATAAGGTTTATCACTGATGACTAAATTTATGACCAAGAGACAGTTAAAACACCTGTCTGGGGACAAAAAATATCATCTATGTTTTAGAACAATGTGAATCTATCTTTTATTATTGAACTCTGTCTAAATAAAGAAGTACTCTGACTGCCAGTCAGTCAAGACTCTAAGTTTCTTTGGACAACCATGTCTGACTCATTTCTGCCCCACCTTATCCTTCCCCTCTCTCTGGAAACTATCAACTGCTGGGGCTGGTCCCCAGTCTTTCACCACCCTCTTTCTTTTCTTTCACAGTAGGGTGAATATTCACAACTGAAGATCTAGAGCTACATGGTTCAGAGTAGATAGGACATGTGATATCTGTTTTCTGGATCTGAGTTACCTAAATCAATATCATCATTTATATTTCTATCTATTTATGTGCATACCATTTCACTTATCTATATCAGTTGAAGGATATTTAGGTGTTCCCATTTTGTACTTATTTTTGAGTAGAATAGCAATGAGTATGGTTGAGAAAATATTTTTGAAGGAGTATGTTGAGTCCATTGTTTTTATGTCAAGGAAAGTTATAAGTGGTTCATATGGTAGATTTATTTTCATCATTTTGAGAATTCTGCACACTGATTTCCGCTGTGGATGTACAATTTTGCAAGCTCCCTTTGCCAGAGATCCAGGTTTTTGCCTGTCCAACAGAAGATGTCAACTGTCAATTTAATTCCTGTTTCCTCCAGAAAAAATAAAATACTAAGGGAAAAATATATAGTACCTGTATTATTTATCAAAATTACTATTATGTAATTAAAATTTGAATATTTATATTGTCCACAAATTAAAAAGTAACATGTATAACTTACTAAAATGTGTTTTCAGAAGTAGTTTCTATTCTGAAATAGAGTGTATCTATATAACATTGCTTAAATGAAGGGCTCTTTTAGTTATGGTTAGATATACATTTTATATAAACTTACTAAAAGTAGGGGTAAATAATTTCATTTGAAGACACTAAGGTATTTTATTATAGTCCAGGTATTGGACTTAATGATGGGTGAGTCATGGTGCTCAAGAAAGATCCCCAAAACAACAGCTGTGCTGACAGATAAGCACAGAGCCATGCAGGCCAGAGCCAAGCCCAGAGGATCCTCAAAGGACAGGAAGGTCACTGCCATGGGCAGGCAGGCAGTGGTTTCTCTCAAGGTTTGGGTACTCTTGAATTCAGCAAGGGATACATTCCTGCTGATCTGTGGGGAGAAAGTAAATCAACATCTCAACTCCTACAAGTCACTCCATGTTCAGTCCATGAAGAAAGATTTCCAATGATATTGTATGCATCCTATCACATTCTCTTTTACTATAGTGCCAAGAAGGACACTAAACATACATTATTTGTCATTTGAGGTATTGGTTGCCTAGTTTGTTTTTTTTTTTTTTTCTATCTAGATCTATGATTAAAGATGGTGAGTATTTTTTGTGTATTTCTCAGTAAATTGTGTCTTATTTATGCTTCATTCTGTCACCTATGTTTATCATTAATTTTTACAATATATTCACTTTGTATCCCAATTGTAGCCCCTCCTCATCTACTCTATGTCCCACTATCCCTCCTTCCTCCTCCCCTATCCTTCTCCTGTAGTCCTCTGATAGGGAAGGTCCTATCAGACCCCTAGCTTATCAGGTTCCATTAAGACTCCCTGTATCCTCTTCATCTGTGGGCTGACTAGGTGGCCCCACCATGGAGAAGTGATCAAGAAGCAGGCAGCCAAGTTCAGAGACTGTCTCTTCTCCCCTTACTAGGGATCCCATATGGAGACTGAGCTGTCTATGGGCTACATCTGAGCAGGGGTCTAAGTCCTTTCATGCTCTTTGGTTGATGCATCAGTCTCTGCAGGGCCCCAGGACTCAAATTTTTTTGCTTTGTTGATCTTCTTGTGTGACTCCTGACCCCTTTAGGTCCTCCTGTCTCCCACTTTTTCAATAAGACTTTTTGTGTTCTATACAAAATTTTTCTGTGGGTCTCTCCATCTGCTTCAATCACCTGTTGAGTGGAGTCACTTAGTGTTCATCCGTGGAAGGCTCCTATCCTGTTCTCTCTCTTCTATGGGTTGTGGCATCTATCCTGTTTTCTTTTCTGAATGAGAATTAAGCATCTTCCTATGTTTCTCCTTGTACTTTAGCTTTTAAAAGTCTGTAGATTTTAGTATGTCCAATCTATATTGTATGGGTAATGGCCACTTATAAGTGAATATATACCATACATGTATTTCTGCTTCTAGGATACATCACTCAGGGTGATCTTTTTAGTTCCATTCATTTGTCTGCAAATTTAATGATTCTCTTGTTTTTAATACCTGAGTAGTATTTCCTTGTGTAAATGTACCACAATTTCTGTATCCATTCCCCCATTGAGGGACATCTAGTTTGATTCCAGATTCTGGCTATTATGAATAAAGCTGTTATTGTCATAGTTGAGCAAATGTCCTTGTTGTATGGTTGAGCATCTTTCTGATATATGCCTAGGAGTTTTTTTAGCTGAGTCTTGGGGTAGCAGTATTCCCAGTTTTCTGAGAAAGTGCCAGACTGATTTCAAAGTGCAGCTGTACAAGTTTACATTCTCACCAGCAATGGAGGAGGGTTCTCCTTTCTGCACATCTTCTCCAGCATGTGTTGTCCCTTGAGTTTTTGATCTTAGCCATTCTGATGGGTGTGAGGTGGAGTCTCAGAGCCATTTTGATTTTCATTTCTCAGATTTTTAAGGACATTGAGCATTTTTAAGTGTTTCTACACCATTCAATATTCCTCTTTTGAGAATTTCTCTTTAGCTCTGTACCCAATTTTTAATTGGATTATTTGATTTGTTAGGTTTTTATATATTCTGGTATTAGCCTTCTGTCAGATGCAGAATTGGTGAAGATCCTTTCCCAGTCTATAAGCCATCATTTTGTTCTGCTGACAGTGTCCTTTGCTTTAGAGAAGCTTTTTAAGTTTTATGAGATCCCATTTTTATTGTTGATCTTAGAGCCTGTGCTGCTGGTGTTCTGTTCAGGAAGTTGTCTCCTGTGCCAATGTGTTCAAGCCTCTTCCTCACTTTTTTAAATAACAGATTAAGAGTGTTAGTTTTATGTTGAGATATTTTATCCACAAGGACTTTACTTTTGTGCAGGGTGATAGGTATAGATCTATTTGTATATTTCTGTATGTGGACATCCAGTTAGACAAACACCATTGGTTGAAAATGTTCTTTTTCCATGGAATGGTTTTGGATTCTTTGTAAAAAATCAGGTGTTGTAGTTGTGTGGGTTCATTTCTGGGTCTTTGATTGAATTCCACTGATCCACCAGTATGTTTCTATGCCAGTACCACACCGTTTTTACTGTTTCTCTGTAGTACAGCTTGAGATCCAGGATGGAGATACCTCCAGAAGTTTTTGTTTTGTTTTGTTTTTTGTTTGTTTGTTTTTAACAGAGAAGATCCACGTATATTTTATTTAACTCGATATTACCAAAATATAATTCAGTGTATAGTCAATATATAAAAACATTATTCAGAAGATAATTTAAATTATGTATTTGACACTGACTGTGTTTATTTGGATGCCAAATTTGGATTTAAAATATTTCTCTTTGTGTTGAGATTTCACAACAGCCATATCTGAAAAAGTAGATCCACCCGCCCAAGCTTTTACAGCTACACTTAACAGTTTTCCTCAGCAACTGGACTGAAATATGTATTTAAATGAAAATTTGGTTCTTCTGCGGTGCCAGTGACATTTTGATGTAGAGGGCCGTCGTGAACCACAGCTGCATTTCAGGGCAGTTCTGACAGGAATGGCCTTGAGGGCGGCCTGACCACTGGATTATTTTAACTATTCTGGCTTTTTTGTGTTTTTATGTAATGTTGAGAATTGTTCTTTCAAGGTCTGTAAAGAATTGTGTTGGTATTTTGATGGAAATTGCATTGGATCTCTACATTTCTTTTGTTAGGATGGCCATTTTGCTGTTATTCCTACTGATCCATAAGTATGGAGATCATTCCATCTTATGATATCTTCTTCAATTTCTTTCTTCAAAGACATGAAGTTTTTTTTATACAGATTTTTCACTTGCTTGGTAAGTCACACCAGTACACTTTATCTTATTTGTGGCTATTGCATGGTTGTTGTTGTTGTTGTTTTCCTAATTTCTTTCTCAGCTCTCTTGTCTTTTCTATACAAGAGGGCTTCAGATATTTTTTTAGCAACTTTGTTTCCAGCCACTTTGCTGAGGTGTTTATCAGCTGTAGTAGTTCTCTGGTAGAATTTTTAGGGTCACTCATGTATACTGTCATATCATTTGTGAATAGTGATACTTTGACTTCTTCCTCTCTGCTTTGTATCCCCTTGATTTCCTTTAGTTGTTTTACTGCTATAGATAGAACTTCCAGTACTATGTTGAAGAGAAAGGAGAGAGTTAGCAAACTTGACTTGTCTCTGATTTCAGTGGGGTTGATTTAAATTGCTTTCCATTTAGTTTGATATTTGCTATAGGCTTGTATATTATCTTTGCTGTCATTAGGCATATGCCTTTTATCTCTGATATTTCCAAGACTTTAAACATTAATTGAGCTTGGATTTTATTAAATGCTTTTCAGCATCTATTGAGATGATCATCTGGTTTTTTTTTTTTCAGTTTGTTTATGTGGTGGATTACAATGATGGTTTTTCTGTACATTGTATCTCCCCTGCATGCCTAGGATGAAGCCACTTGGTCATGGTAGATGAGATTTTTGATGTTTTCTTGGATTCATTTTGCAAGTATTTTATGGAATATTTTTGTTTCAATATTCATAAGAGAGATTGGTCTGAAATAATCTTTCTTAGTGTATCTCTGCCTTTTAGTTAGCTTTTGTGAGGTTTAGGTATCAAGGTGAATGTGGCTTCATAGAAAGAGTTTGGTAATGTTCCTTCTTTTTCTTTTTGTGAAATAGTTTGAAGAGTATTGGCATTACCTCTTCTTTGAAGGTCTAGTAAAATTCTGCGCGGAAACTATCAGACTCTGGGCTTTGTTTGACAGGGAGACTTTTGATGAATGCTTCAAAAGAGCATGTAGGTCTATTAATTTAGTTACTTGATTCCATATTCAACTTTGATTAGTGGAATCTAGCAAGAAAATATTCCATTTCATTTAGATTTTTAAGTTTTGTGGCATATAAACTTTTAAGGTGAAACCTAATGATTCTTTGAATTTCCTCAGTGTCTGTAATTATACCCCCTTTTATTTTCTAATTTTTCTGATTTATATAGTGTCTCCCTGTGTTTTAGTTAGTTATCCTAAAGGTTTGTATATCTTTGTCATTTTCTCCAAGAACCAGCTCTTGCTTTTGTTTATTTTTTGAATTGTTTTCTTTGTTTCTAATTTATTGATTTCTGCCCTAAGTTTGATTATTTCTAGCCATCTACTCCTCTTGTATATGTCTGCTTCATTTGACTAGGTCCTTCACTTGTGTTGTTATGTTGATTTGAAATGCCTCAGATTTCTTGATGAAGGCACTTAGTTCTATGAACTTTCCTCTTAGAATTACTTTCATTATGTCTCATTAGTTTGGGTAAGTTGTGCCTTCATTTTTGTTAAATTCTAGAAAGTCTAATTAGTTTATTTCTTCCATAATACAGCTGTCATTGAGTAGAGTTCAGTTTCCATGCATATGCAGGCTGTTTACTATTTTTTGTTACTATTGAGGTCTAGCTTTAGACCATGTTGTTCTAATATGATAAAGGAATTATATTGGTATAATGTTCTTTTTTTCAGAATGTATACAATTTACCCTTGTTCATTCAAATGCTGATTTCTCTCCTCCACTGTCTGGTTTCAATCCAGGTATTGCATCATGATACTTTTTCTAAGCATCACCTGTCTCAAGTTTGCATAAACATGCCACCATTTGTTCTCTATATTGTCAATTGAAACAACCAGCCCCAATACTGAGCAATGGAGAGGATAGGGTGAAACATTCTGGTCCTGAGTGGGAGGAAGAGGCATGAGAGGAGAAGAGGAGAATCTGCAGGAGAGGTCTTGGCACCACATGCGGAAATGACCTGGAACTAAGATATCACTAAAGGCAAGTATGATGGGTGAATCTAAATGGTAGGAAACTCTGTAGGCTTAGAGGTTTAGGATGGATTAACTGTTGACCAGCATTGTGCTCTAGGTTAATTAAATAAATCCTAGTCTCTCTGTGGTGATTTGGTTATACGGCTGTTTAGGAATAACCACTGCTTAACTAAAAGATTTATCAATAGTAAATATTAATAACCTACAACAAATGTCACCTAACTCATCTAAGTATCCACACCCTTTAAATCTTACTTCAATATAATGTGGTGGGGGAGAGAAATAAGCTCCCAGCGATACAACCCAAACTTTAAACCTAAAAACTCCCAGATAAATTACTGGTCTTTAAAAGAGACTCTTAAACATGCCTCAGAGCAAAAGACAGCCTACTGTGGGCAAACCTGAGACTGAACAAAAATAGTTGCCACTACAGTCTAAAAGGATGAGAGAAACATTAAAACAGACTTCACTGAGCTTGGCTGATAATCTCTTTTATGTTTTTAAGACATAAATAAAGGAAAGTTTAGAAATTATGACCATGATTACATTCATATTCCTCAATTTAACTTTAATAATTGATTTAGCCTTTTATGTCTTCTCAAAGGCAAAGGCTTTAGAAAAGATACTGGAACAACACATAAAACAAGTAGAACAATATAAATAAATAACGAAGGTTAGAAACAGGACATAAAAGAAGAGTTATAAAAACTTAAAGAACATAAGAAACAACAGGAAAATAGGGCAGAGGTTTTAGAAAAGGTACTGGAAAACACAAACAACTAGAACACTATAAAGAAAAATTAAAAGTTAGAAGGGAGGCATAAAACAAGAGATTGAAGAGATTATTGGACAAAACAAACAACAGAGAGAAAGGTGTAACATATGGGTACAGACTTTAAAAAAAGAGTTTAGATTACTAAGTAAAGAAAATACTCAGGCAGAGGCAAATATAATAATAAAGAAACCAAACAAAGATGGTTAGAAAACAAACATTAGCATATCCAGTCAGTGTACAACAGAGACCAGTAGAGGATGATCCCCACAGGATTACCATGAGGCTGAATGGCACCCTGTGGAAGTGCCAGACCTGAGAAAATTTAAAGAAAGTGTCACCAATTTTGGAATGCATTCACCATTTGTAAAACAAATGCTGACTTCCTGGCCAATCAGTAGAGTAATCCCAAAGGACTGGGAGTATATGTCAAAGCCAACAAAAGAACCTGAGCCATATTTACAATGGCTATTATGGTCAAGAGAAGAGGCTAGAGAGATAGCATACAAAAATAGAGCCAGGGCTGTTGGTGTTTCTAAGGAACAGTTGCTTAGTGATGGCCAATAGGCTGACACAGAGATACAAGCTGTATATAATGAAGAAACCTTAGCATTATGTCACCTAGCAACCTTAAATTCCTGGGACCAGGTTGAGGAATCAGGAAAAAGGCTTGAGCCAGTCTCTCAGGTCATACAAGCTCCAAGTGAAACATTCACTAATGTTTTGCAAAGCTGGGGATACAAGTATATCAGATCCACTAGCTAGAAAAGCACTAATAGAATCTTTCGCTTTTGAAAATGCAAAGATTTTGAATGCAAAGAGGTAATACAGCCATTAAAAGTAAGGTGTGCACAAATAGATGAATGGGTTATAAATAGGATTGACATCAGACCTCAGTCACCCAATTTGGCCTTGATAGGAGAAGCGACCCCTAAAGACATTGGGAAATGTCTTAATTTGATGGGCAAGGTTGCTGCAAATGGAGTAACCAGGAAAAACAAAATAATTCAAAAAGGGAGCCTATACGCCCTAGAATATGCAGAAGATGTGGCAAGGGTTGACATTGGATTAGTGAATGTAGAGCACAGACAAATGGGGTAATTCTTTATAAAAAATGCCTGAGAGGGCCTTTCTCAGGCCCCAATACAGGACAGGGATACTCCTCCACAAGAAAGTTAAACACCACTGCTCTGGGAATAAACATTAAAAACTTCAACATCGAGGCCAGAGCAAGTTTTATAGATAAATAAATAAATGAAATAGGAAGGGAACAACAACAACAACAACAAAAAAAACCCAAATATATTGGCAAACCTCTATAAATGATCATAGGCCAAAGTAAAAGATAATTTTAAATAATATTGAAATTGAAGGCATGGTGGATACTGGGGCTGATGTCACAATTATCACTCCTAAATTCTGACCCCAGATTAGCCAATTCAAGAGGTGGATATCCAATTCCAAGGAGATGGTACTTTATCTAAAGTGAAACAACGTGTCAGGTGGCTTAAAGGTATAGGACCAGAAGGTCAAATAAGAAATTTAAGGCCATATGTGGCTGAGATAGCCATAAACTTATGGGGAAGAGATCTGTTACAACAATGGGAGACCCAGATTAACAACCCCCAATTTCAGAGGCAAAACAGGTAATACTCCTGATAAAGAAGTTAAAATTATTTTAAAATGCCATCAAAAACAGTTACAGGCTGTCCAGACTGTCCATAAATGAAATACAACACAGGCATTCTTTTCAACTTCATGTTGGGAAACCACTGCTAATAAAACCCCCACAACCTTACCAAGGTGGTTGGATGACCAACCTATTTGGATTGAACAATGGCCTATGAGTAAAGAAAAATTACTGGCACTAGAACAGCTAGTCCTGGAACAGCTGGAGGCTCAACATATAGAGGAGTCCAACAGCCCTTGGAATTCTCCAGTATTTGTCAACAAAAAGAAATCTGACCAATGGAGGATGTTAACAGATCTCAGAGCAATTAACAAAATTATTCAGCCTATGGGGTCGTTAAAATCCGGAATCCCATTGCCTTCCGTGTTACCTAAAGAATGGCCTATTATAGTGATTGATTTAAAGGATTGCTTTTTCACAATTCCTTTACATGAGCATGATAGGGAAAGGTTTGCTTTCTCAGGACCCACTTTGAATAGAAGCTGTCCAATAAAGAGATATCACTCGAGGGTCTTACCACAGGGGATGTTGAAGAGTCCTACTTTGTGCCAATATTTTGTACAACAAAAATGAAATAAAATGAAGTTTCAATTCTTTCTTCCATCTGCTATTTTTCCGATAAACTCTACTGTGTGCCTTCCTTGTGAAAGGAACCTGGCAATGTGCCAACAGGCCTGGCTCTGATTTTTTTTTTATTTCAATCTTATTATTATTATCATTAATTTGGGTTTTTGAGACAGGGTTTCTCTGTATAGCCCTGGCTGTCCAGGCCTCTTTGTATACCAGGCTGGCCTTGAACTCACAGACATACTCATAGACATCTACCTGCATCTGCCTCCCGAGTGCTGGGATTAAATATGTGTGCACTGTTCTTGGCAGGACTTTCTTATAGCCTGGCTGAAGTCATATTTTATGACTTAGGACATGTCTAGACAAGTGAGTGTGAAGAGCTAGCAGGGGTGCAAACCCTTGCTTTTGGAGACAGGGTTTCTCTTGTGGCCTTGCATATCCTAAACTCGTTTTGCAAACCCAGATGGCCTGGAACTCACACCAGCCTCTGCTTGCCCCACTGACAGCCACAGGCATGTGACACCACACCTGGCTTCTTGTTATAGTCTTTAAGAATAATTTATAATCTCTGTCTGCCTTCCTGGGACCAGCCCTCTTTTGACTGGGATAGTTGGCACTCACAAAAATAAATGGGGGGCAGGGACCCCAGGATTCCTTCTGCAGTGAGCAGGGAATTTAAACTGGACACATTTAAACTGGGAATACATAAATTTAAGCTGGGGCTGTGTGTGCAATGAACTAGCTTTACTTACTAATGGACCCTTGTGCTTTTTTCCCTTCTTCTAAGAAGTGTAAATCCCATCTATTTGTTTATTTTTACACATATGACTGTTTTGCCTGCATGGATAGGTGTGCCTGTGTACCAGGTGGATGCCTGGTGCCTGAAGAGGCAGCATTGACAACCCACAAGTATACCCTTGAGTTTTTCTGTTGCCATCTATTGCTTCTCATGGGACCTACACATTAGTGTGGTTTGTTCCCTCAATGTGAGTCCCTTGGAGAAAAATAAGGTTTTCATTTATTATCATTGTTATTATTATTGTTATTATTATTATTAAATAGGGAATGAGTGTTCTTTTTGGAGGGATGGAAACTTTATTTATGATTCATAGTGTAGTTCTCTTTATTATGGAAGATTTGTTTATTATTTGTACACTATTCTGTCTGCATGCCAGAGGAGGGCACCAGGTCTCACTATAGATTGATATGACCATGTGGGTGCTGGGAATTGAGCTCAGAAACTCTGGAAGAGCAGCCTGTATTCTTAAACTCTGTGCTATCTCTCCTGCCCCCTTATTTCTTATTTTTATTTTTTAAATTTTATTTATTCATTTTACATCCCTGTCTTAGACCTCCCCTTCTTCTCCTTCCAGTCATACCCTCCTTTTTTCCACTATCATCCCTCACCTGGCTCTTCAGGAAAGAGGATCACCCTGCCTCTCCTGTGCATACCCACCCACCCCAGCATATCAAGTGGCATCAGGACCAAATACATACTCTTTGCCTGTCAAGGCAACCCCAACAGGGGAAAGTGAAAGAAAAGCTAGCTTGTGGGTCAGGGTGCATTCATATGTCTGTTGGTCCTGCTGTGTTTACAAGGCCTTGTTACCCTTGTGTACCTCATCCACTCTGGCGCTTACACTCTGCACACAGAGTTTCTTGAGCCCTTAGGGGCTTAGGGTTTCTTGCAGACATCTCATTTAGGTGGAATGGTCCAAGGCTTCTCACTGTTTGCATATCGACTGGATGTGGGTCTCTGTATTTATTCCCATCTCCTGCAGGAGGAATTTCCAATGATGGCCTAGCAAGGCACTAACCTGTGAGTATGGCTGTGCTCCTTTAGCACAACTGTAGCATTTAGATTTCTCTTATGTCCTTGGCCTCTGTAGACTCAGGTTCCTGGCCAATCAAGCAGTATTGGATCAAGGTTCCTTCTCATGGAGTGGGCCTCCTGAAACCCAACTAGATATTAGTTGGTCTCTTCTGTGACCTTTATACCAAAAACGCACCAGCAAATCTTGTAGGCAGGTCACTGTTGGAGAGTGAAGGGTGTATGGCTGGGTTCGTGTGTACTTTTCTCTTCTGGTGGCATGCAGCATATGTTCCTGTATCGCAAACAGCAGTCTATAAGGGTGAAGGTTCTCGGTAGGGGCCAGCTGGGATTCGCTGTGTCCAATGACTTGTGAAGGTGTTGTCCTCAGCAACAGAATCTTACCATCAGATTGGGGAGAGCACTGGAGGATGGACACAGGTGGGGGGCCCCAGGCCCTGCTTTGATCTAGCACAGAGACCTCTTGCGTACCGACTCCACAAGACTCTGGAAAGCCTGCTCTCAAGACACGCCCTTGTCTGTTCTTATTAAATTGAAATAAATACATAGTATTAAATAAAAGCATCATATATATATAAAGCTATTTATTAAGTGACACGTGTGCTCCACCAGAGGGCACCAGATTCCTTGACAGATGGTTTGAGCGCCACCGTGTGGTCCCTGGGATGGAACCTGGCACCTTGGTAAGAGAGGGATTCTCTGTGTCAGATGGCTGTTGCGATGACAAAGGTCGGCTTTTTTTTTTTTTTTTTTTTTTTTTTTTTTTTTTTTTAAGATTCATCCATCCATGTATTCATTCATCCAATCATTCATTCTACAGCATTCACCAGAAGAGGGCACCAGATCCCATTACAGATGGCTGTGAGCCACCATGTGGTTGCTGGGAATTGAACTCAGGACCTCTAGAAGAGCAGCCAGCGTTGTTAACCTCTGAGCAATCTCTCCTGCCTCCAGCTTTTTTTTTTTTTTAATCTTTAAAAAATATTTATTTTCCATGTGAGCGCGTTTCTGCCTTCCCAAGACTAGTCCTGCTTTGACTGGGAGACTCGAAATTAATTTTAAAAAGAGGCAGGGACCCCAGGATCCCTTCTCCAGGGACCAGGGACGAGCTGGACTGTGTCTGATCAGGAGAATTCAAAGCGCACATTTTTTCCTGCATACAAGTCGCTTCCAGCAGCCCTGTGTGTTTAATTCCGGTACTAGGGGGCGAGGCGATGGCATCACAAAATAGCTCTGAAAGACTACTGATCCTGAAGACTGCGAGGGGCACAGGGCGGGGACATTGACAGAACACCAGGGACCAGGGAAAACGCTGTGTGCTTTGTGACGACGGGGAAAGTGCTTCCTGGGGATACTTCTGGGTCCTGACAAAGCTCCAGGCTAAGTAAGGAGGAGGAGGAGGATGGCTTGCGAGGGTGTAATGCAGTGCGTACAGCCTTCTGGGAATTGTATTTCTGCATCTGTGACTCGGCAAAGCAGATGATGAAGTGAGACCTGGCTATGTTACTACAAACAATCCCACAAGTCCTTGCTCTGAGGCAGTTCTCACAGAGGCTCCCAGCCGGCACAATGCACTCTGGGATTATTTGTAGTTCCCTGGCTATGGAGTGCTTGGCTTTAGGATTTTCCGTGTCTGGTACATTTCATCATGAGTTCAGTGCTCTGTCATAAGGATGTTCACAGTCGTACAAGATAAAACAGATTATTTATTTATTTATTTATTCATTTATTTATTCATTTATTTATTTATTTATTTATTTATTTATTTTGTCTATGAAACACCTATAATAAAACGTGAGTGGCTAGAAGTGGAGCTGAAATGCGGTAGATAGATTTAAAGCCTGGACAGCTCCTAAGAGGGTGGATGGGGTATTGGAGCTTTTGGAGAGGACTGTGCTGAATGTTAAGTGGAACGCTGAGCACCCACAAGCATACATGCCATGTCTTCAATGTGTTATGTACTGTTGAAAAAGCAGGCACTTGAGGAAAACTATAGGTTATATTCCAAGAAGCTGGCAGTTGAAATTCAAAGTTCAAGAGTTAGCACGAGACACCTCTTCATTTTCCTAGTTCCTCATTTGGCATCCTGTTATTTTCAGGTATTTCAGACATAACAAACAGCATCTTTTCGGGCTGGAAATGGACTGTAGTTTTCAGTTCAGATAGGTAGTAGCATATAATTTTTGAGGATTCTCTTAGAAAACCCTTCCCAATAACTCAAAAGTTGACTTCTCATACCTGGTGTTGGAGTTTTTGTTAGATGGAGGGACAAATGTCATCACAGATGGCAAAATTACATTTAAACTAAATTTTAGTTTTATACAACAGCTTACATGGATTATACATATCTTAGATAGTTACTAGTATGATTCCATAATACTTTTTCAGACATCCTTACTGTTATTTTACCATCTTCCCTTTTGTATTTCTTTCTGTCTTACCTCCGAAATTATTATACCCCCTTCAAGTTTTTTCCCACTTCCTCTTTCAAATCTCTATACCCTTCTACTTCCTACTGCACCTCCCACACTTCCATTCTCACCTTGGAAATGGTCACTATTTCATTCTTGTTTTTTTAATTACTGCCGGATATAGACTCACATATGAGTACACATATTCAGTTTAGAGCTGGGAAACTTAGAAGAGAGAATATGTGAAGTTTTTCTTTCTGTGTTTGGATTACCTCATATAACATGATTTTTTTCTAGTTCCATCTATCTACCTGCAAGTTTTATGTTTTTATACTACTCAGTAGTGATTCATTTTAAAATCATGACCTAAAGAGCTAATATTTAATTCATTTTTAAGGTTATTTAATAATTACATCATTTTGTGCCTTCTCTTTTCTTCCCTCCAAACCTTCCCACAGACCTCTCTTATTTCTCTTTCAAATTCATCTTCTTTTTTCAAATTGGTATCATGCTCTTAATATAAGTTGCTCAGTTTAATAATGTTACTTCCATGCATGTTTTCAGGGTGGTTGCTTGGTATTGGATAACTAACTGATTTTATGAACTTTCCTGGAAATTTTTTTCTCACACTCTCAGCATTTATTAGTTCCCTGTATATTTTTTCATAGGATTAAGGACAATGGTTTCTTCCTAGACCACTTTTTGCATATCTATTAGTATTTCCATTTTTCAGCTCATTTTTATACAGGTATATTGCTAAGCCTTTTTCTTTATTTTTATATTGGTCTATCTTATGGGTGTACCTTCTGATATTATTAGGAGACACATTACCAGAACATACTCTGATCCTCTGCCATATATATATATATATATATATATATATATATATATATATATATATTACCATATTACCTCCTGTTATGCATGATCACTTAGTCTTAGATCTGGGAATTGTTTTGTAGATGTATCAGATGTGACTGTTCTCCAGAATTCTGCCTTGTGATTGGTTGTGGTTTTCAGTCATGATTGTGGTTCAAGGAAAAGCTTCCTTGATCAGTGTTGAACTATACATATCTATGTGCATTAGTAAAAGTATTTAGGTTGCAACATGTTTATATTCATGCATGTACTTACATGTATTATAGGGATTTTGTGTAGATATTTCACAGTATGATTGCTTAAAACTCTTTCAAAAATTTACTGTTATTTCACCGACTTACTTCTTTTATATTTATCCTGTAATACTAGGTTTTCATAGCTCAGGAGTTCAAGATCGCGCCCTTCTCAGGAATTCCCAGAGACCACAACTCGATGCAAAAGCAAGATTTTTTTTTAATTATTTCAATTGGGATAGGGTCACCCTCCAAAGGCAGGAAATGACCCGAGCATGCAAAGCACATGGTTTTTATACTTAAAAATCTGGCCACTTTTGCTCTATACATTGGTTGGTCAGCAAGAATAGCATGAAGATAGTTTACAGCTAGTTGTTTGCAGTTTTGACTTTTTGTCACTTTTCTCAAAACAATTCACCCTGCCCTTCAAGAGCTGCCTGCATCTGGCTTCAATTCAAGGCTATCTTGGAGCAGTTCATCCTGCCATTTGAGAGCTATGTGCCTCTGGCTTTAATTCAAGGACAGGAATAGTCATAGCTGTTTTTCTTTTAGAGTTGTTTTCATTCTCCGGTGGGCTCTCATCCCTCCTTTGTGCTCCAATTTTAACCCTAAAATTGTGGATCAACCTCAGAGAGAGATTGATACTTCCTCTGGAGCATCAGGACCTGAACCACACTTACACATTCCTAACAAAGGCAAGTAATCAGTTAACAATACAGGGTACTATTGTGAAAAGGAGCAAAAGGGTAGCAAAATGTCCGAGTAAGAGAAGCACATAGGGGAGCAGACCATTAAACCCATTCCAAAGAAGAGATTCTATTAATTCTCATCTCCTCTTTTCAAGATCTTTTTGTAATTTTTTTACTCTTTCCTTTAACAATGCCTGATTTATTCGTGTAAAAACAGCATTTCTCCTGTAGGGCTAAGCAGATTCCTCCTTTTTTGGCTGTAAGGAAGTCTAATCCCCTCTGGTTCTGGAGAACTACTTCTGTTAAGGAATTGAGCTGGTCTTGGAGTTCATTGATGATGCTCGAAAGCAATTGTACATCACTAATTAACTGTTGAGACACTTTGTTGTATTTATAAAATAAAAAACCCAAACCATCTGACCCAGCGCCTATGGAAGCAGTCAGCCCAATTCCCACTAACAAAGGAATGAACTGAACAGCTATCTTTGTTCTTCCAACCATTAAGTCACAGCTCAGGACAGGGACTGTCTTTTCCCCTGGAATGATGCTTATATCAGGGAGTAAGGTTGCTGTACACAGGTCCCAGTCCAATCTGCGGGCAAGAACATATAGGCTTTTTTATTCCTGTGTAAGAACACAGTGTTATTGTCAGGGCAAAGAGCTGTGGAGATGTCAATTGTTGAATCACAAATGGCAAAGGTAGCATCCCCTACAGGTAGATCTGAGCTATCATTTTCGTAGGGTTTTGTCAAACAGGTAACATTTTGGTTGAAGAGAGGCTGCACTCTCATAGGGGGTGCTGAGTAGCAGGACCCCTCAGCAGTGGAGTAAGTGGCATTAGAGGGGGGAGGTCCAGAGGAACAGGCTTCCCTTTTCAGAGGTGGAGCCAGCAGTCACTTGCAAGCAAAGGATTGGTGTCATTTAGGAGGCTATGAGTGGCAGTAATAACATCTACAGTCTGGGGGTCTAAAATAACGTACCCTCTACTATCAGAAAGAACCAAAGGGTGGTAATTGAGGGATGAGTATTCTTTTTTCAATTAACACTTTAATGCATTGTTTAACCTGTTCTTGTCTGCCCTGATCCTGCAGCCCTCTTCCATCTGAAAGGTGAATGAGAGGTACCTTTCTTCAGCATACAGGCTTCCCTACCGTCACCAAAAAAGGGGCTTGGAGTAAGTTAGATCCATGGCCTCCTGTTGGCACATTGTGGGACCATTCGTCTATCCTCATCTCCTCCCTGACTTGGTTCAATATGGCAGTGAAATAGGTGATGTTATCTTTTCCAATACATTGTTGCACAACTCTATAGCAACTGCTATGCACATCCTGTTGACAGGTATCACAAGTGCAAGGCCTGGGGCACCCATTTACATAAGGAACCGTTTTAGGCTTGGTTACACAATGTCATTCTAAACTTGGGGTGCTCCCTGAAGTTTGTAGGGCTCTATATGCCCATGTATGACCACACTCAACTTGAACGTAGGCCTTGTTAGGACTCCAAATCTCACCATTAAGTAAGGCTCTGCCATTCATCACCCCACCCTTGCAATCACAGGGTTTACCATGCATTGCTTCCAGGGCCTTGTGAGCCTGGTGAGGATCACCAAAACTCCAGTCAATAGTTACCCAATTGAGAACAAACAGCACCACCCAGAGGTAAAATTGTCTGTCCACTTTACTGGTCAAAGAGTT
This sequence comes from Meriones psammophilus, assembly GCA_036365155.1. NCBI lineage: Eukaryota > Metazoa > Chordata > Mammalia > Rodentia > Muridae > Meriones > Meriones psammophilus. The sequence continues at coordinate 73,812 of JAEOAE010000287.1, forward strand.
CATTGTCCCTGATGAGTTTCAATTTTAGCAGGTTGCTGGAGGCTTGGACTTTCCATGTGTTAGCAGGTTGATGAAGAGCAGGCTTGACGTGTGACCCATGGATCCAAGCTGCAATGCCCTCTGCTTTGGCAGCTGTTGTGGTTGTGAGCAGGACACAATAAGGACCCTTCCACCAAGGTTCCAGATTCTGCTGCGGTGTCCTAACAAGTACAACAGATCAACCTGGAAATGATGGGGCACCTCCAAGGACCTGGGCGCATATGCAATACCAACCTTGGTCCAAATCTCTTTCTGAATAAGTTGCAGTCCTTTCATCCTGGACAACAAGTCAGAGTTATCACTAGTTCTGTCAAGGGGGTCCTCAAGAAGAGTCAGGGGAGCAGGAAAACCATATAGTAGTTCGAAGGGATTTAAGCCTAGTATGGAGGGAGTATTTCTGATGCTAAAGAGGACCAAGGGATGGATCACTGCCTAGTCACCATCAGTCTCCATGGTCAATTTGGTGAGAGTCTCTTTGAGAGTTCTATTCATTCTCTCTACCTGTCCTGAACTTTGAATTCTATAAGCACAATGTAATCAATCAAGCCCTAGAAACCTGACCACCTCCTGGCTTACCTGAACAACAAAGGTTGGTCCATTGTCTGACCCAATTACCTTTGGAATACCAAACCGAGGAAAAATGTCTTCCAGAATATTCTTGGCCATGTGCAGGGAGGTTTTTTTCTTTGTGTAAAAAGCTTCCACCCTTCCTGAGAAAGTGTCTAAAAAAACCAGGAGATATTCATTGCTGTACCTGGATGGTTTACTTTCACTGAAATCTACTTCCCAATTCCAGGTCTAGTTCCTTGTCACTGGCCAGCAGTGTCACCTGAATACCACCTGAGAGAGGGCTTGGAGAGAGAGAGAGACAGGGTGACAAAGAGAAGGACACCAAGTCTACATGCTGATCCAGGTGTCGATTTAATGGACGTCAGGTTAACACTTAAGTAGGCAAAAAAGTACAAGAAGTTTCTCATGTAGGAGAGCTCACTCAAGGTTACACAGAGCCTGCTGTCTGGTTACTATGGTTGCACACACACATTTTCTCAGGGCCAGAGCAGTCTGCTGTAGGACCACCAAGGTCACTTTATAAGAAACTGGACTTTGGAAAATAGCCAAAGCCAATAGGCTGGATTCCCCTGCTCAGATGCCATTGACTCAAAATTTGCCATTAACTCCAAAAAGGCTGCCACAGTTCCTCTCAGCCACTTCGCTGTGCTCTGGAACTCTTACCTATGTTTATCCTCTGGCAAGGTTCACATGCCCTAGTTACTCTCAGTCAGGGCGGTGAGGTTTAGTGTTCAGTACTTGGATTGGCGGGCAACTTCAGCCAATTTCTTTGCCCACAAGTGAGTCCACTTATGCATCTGAGTAATTAATCTCTCAGCATCTTCCTGTGGTAGAATGATCTTACCTTTAGAGTCAATCCATGCCCACACATCGGTGTCAGATATCCCCTGTTTTTGCCATATTAACTTTAAGTCACTTTCTGAGTAGTTTAGTCGTTCTTCTCTGGGCAGTTCAGCAGTTAGTACCACTGGGACGGAGTTTCCTCTAGCAGCTGTTTTAGGCTCCTGATCGGCCGTGTTATTCCCCTTTGCTGCCTTGGAAGTCCCCTTCTGCTGTCCCGGGAAATGAATAATGCTTCCCTTGTTGGGTAGCAGCAAGGCATTGAACAAAGCCAGAATCTTGCTTTTTATTTTTTATCTCTTTACCGGCTGATGTTAGCAGGCCTCTCTGCTAATAGATGTCGCCCTGCACATGGGCTGTTGCAAAGCTGTACTGAATATCAGTGTAGATGTTTATCTTTTTACACTTTCCAAGAGTTAATGCCTGGGTTAAAGCAATCAATTCAGCTCTCTGAGCAGAAGTGCCATCCTGCAACGCCTGGGCCCATATTACCTATGTCCGTCTACCACTGCAGCCCCTGCCTTTCTCTTCCTGTTCTCAAAAAACTGCTCCCACCCTTATAGTATGTTACCTCAGCATCAGGAAGAGGTTGATCTTTCAAGTCCTTTCACCATCCCTGTTCCTCTGCTAGAACCTGCAAACAATCATGCTCCAGGGGCTGGATTTCTGGATCCTGCAATAAGGTGGCAGGGATTAGCTTCATAGCCGGGGCAAGGGTGACTCTATCGTTATTCAAGTGCAAAGCCTTGAATAATGTGTCATGTGGGTGTTCATGAGCCAGTAATCAGGTGGCTGCCTTATGAAACTCTCAAGGGAATGAGGAGCATAGATAGTGAGGTCCTGTCCCAGAGTCAGTTTGTCTGCATCTTTTACTAGTGCTGCCACTGCTGCTATTATTTACAGGCAGGTTGGCCATCTTGCCACTACTAAATCAAGCTTTTTGGATAGATAGGCTACTAGTCTCTTCCAGAGTACAATTTTCCGTGTTAGCACCCCTTTGGCAATTCCCTGATTCTCAGACACATAGAGATGGAAGGGTTTGGTTACAAAAGGGAGTCCCAATGCTCGATCCGATATTAAGGCTTGTTTGATATTATCAAATGAAGCTTGTTCATCCTTTCCCCAGATAAAAGAGTCATTGCCCTTTGTAAGGGCATATAAAGGGGCTGCCATCTTGGCAAATCCCGGAATCCACAGCTGGCAAAACCCTGCTATACTTAAAATTTCCCTCAGTTGTTTAGTAGTCCATGGAGGGGGAATACGAAATACAGTCTCTTTTCTAGCCTCTGATAGCCATCTCTTAACTGACCTGTTTCCTGCAGAGCTGGGCCTTTTTCACCGACACTTTATAGCCAAGGTCACCCAGCTCTAGTAAAAGCTAGTCGGTGGCTTTAAGGCAGGTTTCTTTACAATTTTCAGCTAATAGAATGTCATTTACATATTGGAGAAGAACCTGGGGATTGGTGGCCCGGAAGTGTGCCAGGTCCCAGTGTAGGGTTTGATCATTATAATAGGATTTTTAAACCCTTGAGGAAGTTGAGTTCATGTAATCTGGCCTGATACCCCTGAGTCTGGGTCTTTCCATTCAAAACCAAAAATGTCTTGGCTGGTAGGGCTGAGTTGGAAACAACAACAACAAAAATGTGTCCTTAAGGTCCAGTACTGTATACCAAACCCTGTGAGGGGGAAGGGAACTCAACAGATTTCACGGGTTGGGCATGATAGGGTGTAAGTCCATGACCTGTTTGTTAACTTCCCTGAAGTCCTGTAGGGGTCAATAGTCATTGCATCCAGTCTTCTGAATTGGCAGAAATAGAGTATTCCAGGCAGAATGGCACCTTCTGAGAACCCCTAGGTCACGGAACCTCTGTTTGTGAGGGTGGATCCTCATGGATTTTCTTAGACATTGGATATTGTTGCACCGTGATTGGGGTAGCCTGAGGCTTCAGCTTTATTGGAACTGGAGCTGTTTCTCTGATTTTCCTAGGCCATCTGTTTCAGCCCATGCCCTGGGAATCTCTGTAGCCACCAGTCAATGTCTTTTTCTGGACTTACCACCTTTTCAGAAAGGCGGTATTCATCTTCCAGTTCAATTGTCAGTACATGAATGGGATCTCCTTTATTGTCTGTCACCTGTGGGCCGTCTGGTCTAAAATGGATATGGGCTCCTATCTTAGTTAGTATATCTCGCCCCAACAGAGGGTATGGGCATTCAGGGAGAACTAAGAATGAGTGGTATACCCGGTCCACTCCAAGGTCCACCATTCTTCAGTGTAGTCCATGAGTATTGTTTACATCCAGTGGCTCTTTGGACCCATGATTTTTTCTCTTTTTTAGCTTCAAAGTCTTGTAACAGAACAAAATGCTGGACGCCAGTGTCCACCAAGAAGTGGACTGTCTTCCCATCCATCTTAAGGGTTACCCTGGGTTCTGGGTGAGGTGTCAAACCCTGTCCCCCCTAATCACTGTCATTACCCAGGATTAGGACCTGGGTCTCCAGGGCTTGGGCATTAGGTTTTTCTGGCTTTTTCTTCCTTTTAGGACAATCCTTGATGCAATATCCTTTCTCTTTGCAATATGCACACTGATCCTTAGACAGAGGGCCTCCTGGAGTCTGGAGAGTCTTAATCTTGACAGCAAGGATCTTGTCAAGGTGAAAGGTGCCCTCCACTGTCCATCCAACCTGAAAAGTAGGCCACTCTGAGGAACAGAAAGTTTGCTATTTCCCCTTTTTAACTTCAACTGAAATGTTATGTGTCCTATATCTCACCTCTGAGAAATTATCAAGGGTGAGGGATAAGGGTGTAGTCACAGTCTGTCCCATAATAAAGTAGTCCGTCAAGAAAGTCAAAGAGGCAACAACGATAGAGACAAAAAGAACAAGACAGGCAATTAGACAAGGGCACCCTTTGGGTGGTGGTACCACAGAATTCTGATTGAGAGGCTGCCTGGCGGTGGCCGTCTCTGACAGGAAACAGATGGGAGGAGGACCGTCCTGGTCCTAGCCTCCCAAACTGAAGCGTCCTCCAGTTCCCAGTCAAGAGATATTTTGATATGTCTGACTATCGCAATGACTGATCAGATGACCAAAAAAGGTCCAGATAGGGGCCTAAACAGAAACATATTGGTAAGACAGAAACAAGCAAAGCAAAACAGAAATCAGACTAACCTGTTCTGAGCTCGACCTCCAAGCTCATTCTGATGAGGGTTGGGGAAGGGGCATGCCCTTTCCCAGTCAAACGCACCAAAAATTTAAGACCTGGGGTCTCAAAGCTCAGCAGTTCAAGATCGTGCCCTTCCCAGAAACTCTCACAAACCACGACTCGATGCAAAAGCAATAGTTTTTTTTTTTTTTTGATTTTTATTCCAATTGTGATAGGGTCTCCCCTCCAAAGACAGGAGATGACCCCGAGCATGCAAAGCACAGGGTTTTTATACTTAAAAATCTGACCACTTTTGCTCCATACATTGATTGGTCAGCAAGAATAGCATGAAGATAGTTTACAGCCCAACAGAGAAAGGGGGAGGGCAAGAAGGCAATAGCAAGAGGGCAAGAGAGGCCAAGAGAGAGAGACAAAGTGGGCAGGCAGATCCTTTTAGGAGCAGTAACACACCTGCCCTCCTGGCTGTCGACACATAATGACATCACAGGTTGCTAGGAAAGACAGAAGCAGGTGCCTAAATACTAAGTGTTGGCATAGGCCTTTAATCCCTGCACTCTGCAGGCAGAAGCAGGCCAGTCTCTGTGAGTTCAAGGTCAGGCTGGTCTGCAGATCTAGTCCAAGATAGCCAAGGCTAAAAAGGAGAAACCCTCTCTCAAAATACCAAAATATTCATATGTATAATTAATATATTTCTCACTAAATATAGTAACATAAACCAATATATTTAATAAATATGTTATATATTAATATATACATTTTGTTTTAATCATATCATATATGTTTCAATTTATGTTTAATCATATAGATATATGATTGAAATAAAAAAATTCTGAGCCAGGCTTTGTGGCACATATCTCTAATCCCGTCTCTCCAGGAGACACAAGCATGCTGCTGTGTAAGTTCAGTGTCACCCTGGTCTACAAAAGCAAGTCCAGGACATG
>JAEOAE010000662.1:0-91030 GCA_036365155.1 Meriones psammophilus
GGCGTGTTTTCAAGTGCTCTGGGGTTATTTCGTTAGGCGGGTTTTCAAGTGCTCTGGGCTCATTTCGTTAGGCGGGTTTTCAAATGCTCTGGACTCATTTCGTTCTAAGCGTGTTTTCAAGTGCTCTGGACTCATTTCGTTGAAGCGGGTTTTTTAAGTGCTCTGGGCTCATTTCGTTGGCGGCACGTTTTCAAGTGCTCTGGACTCATTTCCTTCTAAAGCGGGTTTTTAAAGTGCTCTGGACTCATTTTGTTGGAAGCGGGTTTTCAATTGCTCTGGGCTCATTTCGTTTGAAGCGGGTTTTCAAGTGCTCTGGGGTCATTCGTTGGAAGCGGGTTTTCAAGTGCTCTGGACTTTTTTTTTTTAAGCGGGTTTTCAAGTGCTCTGGGCTCATTTCGTTGAGCGGGTTTTCAAGTGCTCTGGACTCATTTAAGTTGGATCGGGTTTTCAAGTGCTCTGGGGCCATTTTGTTAGAGCGGTTTTCAAGTGCTCTGGGCTCATTTTAGTTGGAAGCGGGTTTTCCAATTACTCTGGTGTTATTTCGTTGGGCGGGTTTCAAGTGCTCTGGGGCCATTTCCTTCTAAGCAGGTTTTCAAGTGCTCTGGACTCTTTTGTTGGAAGCAGGTTTTTGAAGTGCTCTGGGCTCATTTCGTTAGGCGGGTTTTAAGTGCTCTGGACTCATTTCCTTCTAAAGCGTGTTTTCAAGTGCTCTGGACTCATTTTTTTGGAAGCGGCTTTTTAAGTGCTCTGGGCTCATTTCGTTTAAGCACGTTTTCAAGTGCTCTGGACTCATTTCGTTAGGCGGGTTTTCAAGTGCTCTGGACTCATTTTTTTAAGCGGTTTTCAAGTGCTCTGGGTCATTTCGTTGGGCGGGTTTTCAAGTACTCTGGACTCATTTCGTTGGAAGCGGTTTTCAAGTGCTCTGGACTCATTTTGTTGGAAGCGGTTTTCAAGTGCTCTGTGGTCATTTCGTTTAGGCGGGTTTTCAAGTGCTCTGGAGTTATTTCTGGCAGGTTTTCAAGTTCTGGGGTCATTTCGTGGAAACAGGTTTTCAAGTGCTCTGGACTCATTTCGTTGGAAGCGGGTTTTCAAGTGCTCTGTGCTCATTTCGTTGGAAGGGGTTTTCAAGTGCTTTGGGCTCATTTCGTTGGAAACTGGTTTTCAAGTGCTCTGGGCTCATTTAGTTGGAAGCGGTTTCAAGTGCTCTGGGCTCATTTCGTTGGAAGCGGGTTTCAAGTGCTCTGGGCTCATTTTGATTAGGCGGTTTTCAAAGTGCTCTGGGCTCATTTCGTTGGAAGCGGGTTTCAAGTGCTCTGGGCTCATTTGATTGGGCGGGTTTTCAAGTGCTCTGGGCTCATTTCGTTGGAAGCGGGTTTTCAAGTGCTCTGGGCTCATTTCGTTGGGCGGGTTTTGAAGTGCTCTGGGCTCATTTCGTTGGAAGCGGGTTTTCAAGTGCTCTGGGCTCATTTCTCGGGTTTTCAAGTGCTCTGGGCTCATTTTTGTTGGAAGCAGGTTTTCAAGTGCTCTCGTTGGGCGTCATTTCGTTGGAAGCGGGTTTTCAAGTTCTCTGGACTCATTTTGTTGGAAGAGGTTTTTAAGTGCTTTGGGCTCATTTCGTTGGAAGCAAGATTTTAAATGCTCTGCGGTCATTTCGTTGGAAGCAGGTTTTCAAGTGCTCTGGGCTCATTTCGTTGGAAGCAGGTTTTGAAGTGCTCATTGCTCATTTCGTTTAGGCGGGTTTTCAAGTACTCTGTGGTCATTTCATTGAAAGCGTGTTTTTAAGTGCTCTGGGGTCATTTCGTTTATAGCGGGTTTGCAAGTGCTCTGGGGTCATTTCGTTGGAAGGGTTTTCAAGTGTTCGGCTCATTTCATTGGAAGTGGGTTTTCAAGTGCTCTGTGGTCATTTCGTTGGAAAGCGTGTTTTAAGTGCTCTGGGGTCATTTTGTTTAAGCGGTTTTCAAGTGCTCTGGGCTCATTTCGTTAGGCGGTTTTCAAGTGCTCTGGGCTCATTTGATTGGAGCGGGTTTTCAAGTGCTCTGGGCTCATTTCGTTGGAAGCGGGTTTTCAAGTGCTCTGGGCTCATTTCGTTGGGCGTGTTTTGAAGTGCTCTGGGCTCATTTGGTTGGAAGCGGGTTTTCAAGTGCTCTGGGCTCATTTGATTGGAATCGGGTTTTCAAGTGCTCTGGGCTCATTTCGTTGGAGGCGGTTTTGAAGTGCTCTGGGCTCATTTGATTAAGCGGGTTTTCAAGTGCTCTGGGCTCATTTCGTTGGAAGCGGGTTTTCAAGTGCTCTGGGCTCATTTCGTTGGGAGCGGGTTTTGAAGTGCTCTGGGCTCATTTCGTTAGGCGTGTTTTTAAGTGTTCTGGGCTCATTTTGTTGGAAGCGATTTCACTGCTCTGGGCTCATTTCTTTAGGCGGGTTTTCAAGTGCTCTGGGCTCATTTCTTTGGAAGCAGTTTTCAAGATCTCTGGGGTCATTTCGTTGGAAAGCGTGTTTTCAAGTGCTCTGGGGTTATTTTCGTTAGGCGGGATTTCAAGTGCTCTGGGGTCATTTCGTTAAGCGGGTTTTCAAATGCTCTGGGGTCATCTTTGGAGCGTGTTTTCAAGTGCTCTGGGCTCATTTCGTTGAAGCGGGTTTTCAAGTGCTCTGGGCTCATTTCGTTGGAAGCGGGATTTCAAGTGCTCTGGACTCATTTCCTTCTAAGCGTGTTTTCAAGTGCTCTGGACTCATTTTGTTGGAAGAGGCTTTTTAATTGCCCTGGGCTCATTTCGTTTTGAAGCACGTTTTTAAGTGCTCTGGGGTCATTTCGTTTAGGCGGGTTTTGAGTGCTCTGGGGTCATTTTTTTTTAAGCGGGTTTTCAAGTGCTCTGGGCTCATTTCCTTGGAAGCGGGTTTTCAAGTGCTCTGGACTCATTTCGTTGGATGCGGGTTTTCAAGTGCTCTGGACTCATTTTGTTGGAAGCGGTTTTCAAGTGCTCTGGGCTCATTTCGTTGGAAGCGGCTTTTCAATTACTCTGGTGTTATTTCGTTGGAAGCGGGTTTTCAAGTGCTCTGGGGCCATTTCGTTGGAAGCAGGTTTTCAAGTGCTCTGGGGTCTTTTCGTTGGAAGCAGGTTTTTGAAGTGCTCTGGGCTCATTTCGTTGGAAGCGGGATTTCAAGTGCTCTGGACTCATTTCCTTCTAAGCGTGTTTTCAAGTGCTCTGGACTCATTTTGTTGGAAGAGGCTTTTTTAATTGCCCTGGGCTCATTTCGTTTGAAGCACGTTTTTAAGTGCTCTGGGGTCATTTCGTTGGAAGCGGGTTTTTGAGTGCTCTGGGGTCATTTTTTTTTAAGCGGGTTTTCAAGTGCTCTGGGCTCATTTCCTTGGAAGCGGGTTTTCAAGTGCTCTGGACTCATTTCGTTGGATGCGGGTTTTCAAGTGCTCTGGACTCATTTTGTTGGAAGCGGTTTTCAAGTGCTCTGGGCTCATTTCGTTGGAAGCGGCTTTTCAATTACTCTGGTGTTATTTCGTTGGAAGCGGGTTTTCAAGTGCTCTGGGGCCATTTCGTTGGAAGCAGGTTTTCAAGTGCTCTGGGGTCTTTTCGTTGGAAGCAGGTTTTTGAAGTGCTCTGGACTCATTTCGTTGGATGCGGGTTTTCAAGTGCTCTGGGGTCATTTCGTTGGAAGGGGGTTTTCAAGTGTTCCCGGCTCATTTCGTTGGAAACTGGTTTTCAAGTGCTTTGTGGTCATTTCATTGGAAGCGTGTTTTCAAGTGCTCTGTGGTCATTTTGTTGGAAGCGGTTTTCAAGTGCTCTGGGCTCATTTCGTTGGAAGCGGGTTTTCAAGTGCTCTGGGCTCATTTGATTTAGGCGGGTTTTCAAGTGCTCTGGGCTCATTTCATTTGGAGGCGGGTTTTCAAGTGCTCTGGGCTCATTTTATTGAAGCGGGTTTTCAAGTGCTCTGGGCTCATTTCGTTGGAAGCGGGTTTTCAAGTGCTCTGGGCTCATTTCGTTGGAAGCGTGTTTTTAAGTGCTCTGGGGTCATTTTGTTGGAAGCGGTTTTCAAGTGCTCTGGGCTCATTTCGTTGGAAGCGGGTTTTCTAGTGCTCTGGGCTCCTTTCGTTGGAAGCAGGTTTTCAAGTGCTCTGGCGTCATTTTGTTGGAAGCGGGTTTTCAAGTTCTCTGGACTCATTTTGTTGGAAGAGGTTTTTTAAGTGCTTTGGGCTCATTTAGATTTGGAAGCAAGATTTTAAATGCTCTGCGGTCATTTCGTTGGAAGCAGGTTTTCAAGTGCTCTGGGCTCATTTCGTTGGAAGCAGGTTTTGAAGTGCTCATTGCTCATTTTCGTTAGGCGGGTTTTCAAGTACTCTGTGGTCATTTCGTTGAAAGCGTGTTTTTAAGTGCTCTGGGGTCATTTCGTTGTAAGCGGGTTTGCAAGTGCTCTGGGGTCATTTCGTTGGAAGGGGGTTTTCAAGTGTTCCCGGCTCATTTCATTGGAAGTGGGTTTTCAAGTGCTCTGTGGTCATTTCGTTGGGGCGTGTTTTAAGTGCTCTGGGGTCATTTTGTTGAGCGGTTTTCAAGTGCTCTGGGCTCATTTCGTTAGGCGGGTTTTCAAGTGCTCTGGGCTCATTTGATTGGAAGCGGGTTTTCAAGTGCTCTGGGCTCATTTCGTTGGAAGCGGGTTTTCAAGTGCTCTGGGCTCATTTCGTTGGAAGCGTGTTTTGAAGTGCTCTGGGCTCATTTGGTTGGAAGCGGGTTTTCAAGTGCTCTGGGCTCATTTGATTGGAATCGGGTTTTCAAGTGCTCTGGGCTCATTTCGTTGGAGGCGGGTTTTGAAGTGCTCTGGGCTCATTTGATTGGAAGCGGGTTTTCAAGTGCTCTGGGCTCATTTCGTTGGAAGCGGGTTTTCAAGTGCTCTGGGCTCATTTCGTTTAGGCGGGTTTTGAAGTGCTCTGGGCTCATTTCGTTGGAAGCGTGTTTTTAAGTGTTCTGGGCTCATTTTGTTGGAAGCCGATTTCACTGCTCTGGGCTCATTTCTTTGGAAGCGGGTTTTCAAGTGCTCTGGGCTCATTTCTTTGGAAGCAGTTTTTCAAGATCTCTGGGGTCATTACGTTGGAAGCGTGTTTTCAAGTGCTCTGGGGTTATTTCGTTGGAAGCGGGATTTCAAGTGCTCTGCGGTCATTTCGTTGGAAGCGGGTTTTCAAATGCTCTGGGGTCATTTCGTTGGAAGCGTGTTTTCAAGTGCTCTGGGCTCATTTCGTTGAAGCGGGTTTTCAAGTGCTCTGGGCTCATTTCGTTGGAAGCGGGATTTCAAGTGCTCTGGACTCATTTCCTTCTAAGCGTGTTTTCAAGTGCTCTGGACTCATTTTGTTGGAAGAGGCTTTTTTAATTGCCCTGGGCTCATTTCGTTTGAAGCACGTTTTTAAGTGCTCTGGGGTCATTCGTTGGGCGGGTTTTGAGTGCTCTGGGGTCATTTTTTTTTAAGCGGGTTTTCAAGTGCTCTGGGCTCATTTCCTTGGAAGCGGGTTTTCAAGTGCTCTGGACTCATTTCGTTGGATGCGGGTTTTCAAGTGCTCTGGACTCATTTTGTTGGAAGCGGTTTTCAAGTGCTCTGGGCTCATTTTTCGTTAGGCGGCTTTTCAATTACTCTGGTGTTATTTCGTTGGAGGCGGGTTTTCAAGTGTTTTGGGCCATTTCGGTTTGGAAGCAGGTTTTCAAGTGCTCTGGGGTCTTTTCGTTGGAAGCAGGTTTTTGAAGTGCTCTGGGCTCATTTCGTTGGAAGCGGGATTTCAAGTGCTCTGGACTCATTTCCTTCTAAGCGTGTTTTCAAGTGCTCTGGACTCATTTTGTTGGAAGAGGCTTTTTTAATTGCCCTGGGCTCATTTCGTTTGAAGCACGTTTTTAAGTGCTCTGGGGTCATTTCGTTGGAAGCGGGTTTTTGAGTGCTCTGGGGTCATTTTTTTTTAAGCGGGTTTTCAAGTGCTCTGGGCTCATTTCCTTGGAAGCGGGTTTTCAAGTGCTCTGGACTCATTTCGTTGGATGCGGGTTTTCAAGTGCTCTGGACTCATTTTGTTGGAAGCGGTTTTCAAGTGCTCTGGGCTCATTTCGTTGGAAGCGGCTTTTCAATTACTCTGGTGTTATTTCGTTGGAAGCGGGTTTTCAAGTGCTCTGGGGCCATTTCGTTGGAAGCAGGTTTTCAAGTGCTCTGGGGTCTTTTCGTTGGAAGCAGGTTTTTGAAGTGCTCTGGACTCATTTCGTTGGATGCGGGTTTTCAAGTGCTCTGGGGTCATTTAGTTTGGAAGGGGTTTTCAAGTGTTCGGCTCATTTCGTTGGAAACTGGTTTTTCAAGTGCTTTGTGGTCATTTCATTGGGCGTGTTTTCAAGTGCTCTGTGGTCATTTTGTTGGAAGCGGTTTTCAAGTGCTCTGGGCTCATTTCGTTGGAAAGTGGGTTTTCAAGTGCTCTGGGCTCATTTGATTAGGCGGGTTTTCAAGTGCTCTGGGCTCATTTCGTTGGTTTTCAAAGCGGGTTTTCAAGTGCTCTGGGCTCATTTCGTTGGAAGCGGGTTTTCAAGTGCTCTGGGCTCATTTCGTTGGAAGCGGGTTTTCAAGTGCTCTGGGCTCATTTCGTTGGAAGCGTGTTTTAAGTGCTCTGGGGTCATTTTGTTGGAAGCGGTTTTCAAGTGCTCTGGGCTCATTTCGTTGGAAGCGGGTTTTCAAGTGCTCTGGGCTCCTTTTGTTGGAAGGAGATTTTCAAGTGCTCTGGCGCTCATTTCGTTGGAAGCGGGTTTTCAAGTGCTCTGGACTCATTTTGTTGGAAGAGGTTTTTTAAGTGCTCTGGGCTCATTTCGTTGGAAGCAGGTTTTCAAGTGCTCTGGGTTCATTTCGTTGGAAGCAAGTTTTTAAGTGCTCTGCGGTCATTTCGTTGGAAGCAGGTTTCCAAGTGCTCTGGGCTCATTCGTTGTTTTTAAAGCGGGTTTTTCAAGTGCTCTGGGCTCATTTCGTTTTAAGCGGGTTTTCAAGTGCTCTGGGCTCATTTCTTTGGAAGCGGGTTTTCAAGTGCTCTGGGCTCATTTTTTGGAGGCGGGTTTTCAAGTGCTCTGGGCTCATTTCATTTGGAAGCGGGTTTTCAAGTGCTCTGGGCTCATTTTTTTTGGGCGGGTTTTCAAGTGCTCTGGGCTCATTTTGTTGGGCGGGTTTTCAAGTGCTCTGGGCTCATTTTGTTAAGCGGGTTTTCAAGTGCTCTGGACTCATTTGTTTAGGCGGGTTTTCAAGTGCTCTGGACTCATTTTGTTGGAAGCAGGTTTTCAAGTGCTCTGGGCTCATTTCGTTGGAAGCGGGTTTTCAAGTGCTCTGGGGCTCATTTCGTTGGAAGTGGGTTTTCAAGTGCTCTGGGCTCATTTTTTGGAAGCGGGTTTTCAAGTGCTCTGGGCTCATTTCGTTGGAGGCGGGTTTTCAAGTGCTCTGGGCTCATTTCGTTGGAAAGCGGGTTTTTCAAGTGCTCTGGGCTCATTTCGTTGGGGCTCATTTTTGTTTTCAAGTGCTCTGGGCTCATTTCTTTGGAAGCAGGTTTTTAAGTGCTCTGGGCTCATTTTGTTGGAAGCGAGGTTTTTAAGTGCTCTGGGGTCATTTCATTTGGAAGCGGTTTCAAGTGCTCTGGGCTCATTTTGTTGGAAGCGGGTTTTCAAGTGCTCTGGGCTCATTTTGTTGGAAGCAGGTTTTCAAGTGCTCTGGGGTCATTTTGTTGGAAGCGGGTTTTCAAGTGCTCTGGGCTCATTTTTTGGAAGCGGGTTTTCAAGTGCTCTGGGGTCATTTCATTTGAAGCGGGTTTTCAAGTGCTCTGGGCTCATTTCGTTGGAAGCGGGTTTTCAAGTGCTCTGGGCTCATTTCGTTGGAAAGGGGTTTTCAAGTGCTCTGGGCTCATTTCGTTGGAAGCGGGTTTGCAAGTACACTGGGCTCATTTCGTTGGATGTGGGTTTTTAAGTGCTCTGGGCTCATTTCGTTGGAAGCGAGTTTTCAAGTGCTCTGGGGTCAGCAAGTGCTCTGGGGTCATTTCGTTGGAAGCGGGTTTTCAAGTGCCCTGGGCTCATTTCGTTGGAAGCGGGTTTTCAAGTGCTCTGGGCTCATTTCGTTGGAAGCGGGTTTTCAAGTGCTCTGGGCTCATTTGTTGGAAAGCGGGTTTTCAAGTGCTCTGGGCTCATTTCGTTGGAAGCAGGTTTTCAAGTGCTCTGGGCTCATTTTGTTGGAAGCGGTTTTTCAAGTGCTCTGGGCTCATTTTGTTGGAAGCGGGTTTTCAAGTGCTCTGGGCTCATTTCGTTGGAAGCGGGTTTTCAAGTGCTCTGGGCTCATTTCGTTGGAAGCGGGTTTTCAAGTGCTCTGGGCTCATTTTGTTGGTTTTCAAGTGTTTTTTAAGAGCGGGTTTTCAAGTGCTCTGGGCTCATTTCGTTGGAAGCAGGTTTTCAAGTGCTCTGGGCTCATTTCGTTGGAGGCGGGTTTTCAAGTGCTCTGGGCTCATTTCGTTGGAAGCGGGTTTTCAAGTGCTCTGGCTCATTTCATTGAAGGCGGTTTTCAAGTGCTCTGGGCTCATTTCGTTGGAAGCGGGTTTTCAAGTGCTCTGGGGTCATTTCGTTGGAAGCAGGTTTTCAAGTGCTCTGGGCTCATTTCGTTGGAAGCGGGTTTTCAAGTGCTCTGGGCTCATTTCGTTGGAAGCGGGTTTTCAAGTGCTCTGGGTCATTTCGTTGGAAGCGGGTTTTCAAGTGCTCTGGGCTCATTTCGTTGGAAGCGGGTTTCAAGTGCTCTGGGCTCATTTCGTTGGAAGGGGTTTTCAAGTGCTCTGGGCTCATTTCGCCCGGGCGGGTTTGGAAGTGCTCAGTTTTTCAAGTGCTCTGGGGTCATTTGTTGGAAGCGTGTTTTCAAGTGCTCTGGGCTCATTTGTTGGAAGCGGGTTTTCAAGTGCTCTGGGCTCATTTCTTTGGAAGCGGGTTTTCAAGTGCTCTGGGCTCATTTGTTGGAAGCGGGTTTTCAAGTGCTCTGGGCTCATTTCATTTGAAGCGGGTTTTCAAGTGCTCTGGGCTCATTTCGTTGGAAGCGGGTTTTTCAAGTGCTCTGGGCTCATTTTGTTGGAAGCGGGTTTTCAAGTGCTCTGGGCTCATTTCTTTGGAAGCGGGTTTTCAAGTGCTCTGGGCTCATTTCGTTGGAAGCGGGTTTTCAAGTGCTCTGGGCTCATTTCGTTGGAAGCGGGTTTTCAAGTGCTCTGGGCTCATTTTGTTTAAGCGGGTTTTCAAGTGCTCTGGGCTCATTTTGTTGGAAGCGGGTTTTTTCAAGTGCTCTGGGCTCATTTCGTTGGAAGCGGGTTTTCAAGTGCTCTGGGCTCATTTTGTTGGAAGCGGGTTTTCAAGTGCTCTGGGCTCATTTTGTTGGAAGCGGGTTTTCAAGTGCTCTGGGCTCATTTCTTTGGAAGCGGGTTTTCAAGTGCTCTGGGCTCATTTCGTTGGAAGCGTGTTTTCAAGTGCTCTGGGCTCATTTTGTTGGAAGCGGGTTTTCAAGTGCTCTGGGCTCATTTCGTTTTAGGCGGGTTTTCAAGTGCTCTGGGGTCATTTTTTTGAAGCGGGTTTTCAAGTGCTCTGGGCTCATTTTTGTTGGAAGCGGGTTTTCAAGTGCTCTGGGCTCATTTCCTTTGGAAGCGGTTTTTCAAGTGCTCTGGACTCATTTTGTTGGAAGCGGGTTTTCAAGTGCTCTGGGCTCATTTTTGGTTTTTCAAGCGGGTTTTCAAGTGCTCTGGGCTCATTTCGTTGGAAGCGGGTTTCAAGTGCTCTGGGCTCATTTTGTTGGAAGCGGGTTTTCAAGTGCTCTGGGCTCATTTCGTTGGAAGCGGGTTTTTCAAGTGCTCTGGACTCATTTTGTTGGAGGCGGGTTTTCAAGTGCTCTGGACTCATTTCGTTGGAAGCGGGTTTTCAAGTGCTCTGGACTCATTTTGTTGGAAGCGGGTTTTCAAGTGCTCTGGGTCATTTTTTGGAAGCGGGTTTTTCGTTGGCTCAAGCGGGTTTTCAAGTGCTCTGGGCTCATTTCGTTGGAAGCGGGTTTTCAAGTGCTCTGGGCTCATTTCGTTGGAGCGGGTTTTCAAGTGCTCTGGGCTCATTTTGTTGGAAGCGGGTTTTCAAGTGCTCTGGGCTCATTTTGTTGGTTTTCAAGTGCTCTGGGCTCATTTCGTTGGAAGCGGGTTTTCAAGTGCTCTGGGCTCATTTTGTTGGGCGGGTTTTCAAGTGCTCTGGGCTCATTTTGTTGGAAGCGGGTTTTCAAGTGCTCTGGGCTCATTTGTTGGAAGCGGGTTTTCAAGTGCTCTGGGCTCATTTGATTGGAAGCGGGTTTCAAGTGCTCTGGGCTCATTTGTTGGAAGCAGGTTTTCAAGTGCTCTGGGCTCATTTTGTTGAAGCGGGTTTTCAAGTGCTCTGGGCTCATTTCGTTGGAAGCGGGTTTTCAAGTGCTCTGGGGTCATTTCGTTGGAAGCGGGTTTTCAAGTGCTCTGGGCTCATTTTGTTGGAAGCGGGTTTTCAAGTGCTCTGGGCTCATTTTGTTGGAAGCAGGTTTTCAAGTGCTCTGGGCTCATTTCGTTGGAAGCGGGTTTTCAAGTGCTCTGGGCTCATTTCGTTGGAAGCGGGTTTTCAAGTGCTCTGGGCTCATTTCGTTGGAAGCGGGTTTTCAAGTGCTCTGGGCTCATTTGTTGGAAGCGGGTTTTCAAGTGCTCTGGGCTCATTTGTTGGAAGCGGGTTTTCAAGTGCTCTGGGGTCATTTCGTTGGAAGCGGGTTTTTCAAGTGCTCTGGGCTCATTTGTTGGAAGCGGGTTTTAAGTGCTCTGGGGCTCATTTCTTTGGAAGCGGGTTTTCAAGTGCTCTGGGCTCATTTCGTTGGAAGCGGGTTTTCAAGTGCTCTGGGCTCATTTTGTTGGAGCGGGTTTTCAAGTGCTCTGGGCTCATTTTGTTGGAAGCGGGTTTTCAAGTGCTCTGGGCTCATTTTGTTGGAAGCGGGTTTTCAAGTGCTCTGGGCTCATTTTCTTTGGAGGCGGGTTTTTCAAGTGCTCTGGGGTCATTTCGTTGGAAGCGGGTTTTCAAGTGCTCTGGGCTCATTTCGTTTGAAGCGGGTTTTCAAGTGCTCTGGGCTCATTTCGTTGGTTTCAAAGCGGGTTTTCAAGTGCTCTGGGCTCATTTCGTTGGAAGCGGGTTTTCAAGTGCTCTGGGCTCATTTTGTTGGAAGCGGGTTTTTCAAGTGCTCTGGGCTCATTTCGTTAAGCGGGTTTTCAAGTGCTCTGGGCTCATTTTGTTGGAAAGCGGGTTTTCAAGTGCTCTGGGCTCATTTTGTTTAAGCGGTTTTCAAGTGCTCTGGGCTCATTTCGTTGGAAGCGGGTTTTCAAGTGCTCTGGGCTCATTTCGTTGGAAGCGGGTTTCAAGTGCTCTGGGCTCATTTCGTTGGAAGCGGGTTTTCAAGTGCTCTGGGCTCATTTCGTTGGAAGCGGGTTTTCAAGTGCTCTGGGCTCATTTCGTTGGAAGCGGGTTTTCAAGTGCTCTGGGCTCATTTCGTTGGAAGCGGGTTTTCAAGTGCTCTGGGCTCATTTTGTTGGGCGGGTTTTCAAGTGCTCTGGGCTCATTTCGTTGGAAGCGGGTTTTCAAGTGCTCTGGGGTCATTTTGTTGGAAGCGGGTTTTCAAGTGCTCTGGGCTCATTTCGTTGGAAGCGGTTTTTCAAGTGCTCTGGGCTCATTTCGTTGGAAGCGGGTTTTCAAGTGCTCTGGGTTTTCAAGTTGGAAGCGGGTTTTCAAGTGCTCTGGGCTCATTTTGTTGGAGGCGGGTTTTCAAGTGCTCTGGGCTCATTTCGTTGGAAGCGGGTTTTCAAGTGCTCTGGGCTCATTTTGTTGGAAGCGGGTTTTCAAGTGCTCTGGGCTCATTTCGTTGGAAGCGGGTTTTCAAGTGCTCTGGGCTCATTTTGTTGGGCGGGTTTTCAAGTGCTCTGGGCTCATTTTTGTTGGAAGCGGGTTTTTAAGTGCTCTCGGCTCATTTTGTTGGAAGCGGGTTTTTCAAGTGCTCTGGGCTCATTTTGTTGGAAGCGGGTTTTCAAGTGCTCTGGGCTCATTTCTTTGGAAGCGGGTTTTCAAGTGCTCTGGGCTCATTTCGTTGGAAGCGGGTTTTTAAGTGCTCTGGGCTCATTTCGTTTGGAAGCGGGTTTTCAAGTGCTCTGGGCTCATTTCGTTGGAAGCGGGTTTTCAAGTGCTCTGGGCTCATTTCGTTGGAAGCGGGTTTTCAAGTGCTCTGGGCTCATTTCGTTGGAAGCGGGTTTTCAAGTGCTCTGGGCTCATTTTCGTTGGAAGCGGGTTTTCAAGTGCTCTGGGCTCATTTAGTTTGGCGGGTTTTCAAGTGCTCTGGGCTCATTTCGTTGGAAGCGGGTTTTCAAGTGCTCTGGGCTCATTTCGTCATTTTTGGAAGCGGTTTTCAAGTGCTCTGGGCTCATTTCGTTGGAAGCGGGTTTTCAAGTGCTCTGGGCTCATTTCGTTGGAAGCGGGTTTTCAAGTGCTCTGGGCTCATTTCGTTGGAAGCGGGTTTTCAAGTGCTCTGGGCTCATTTTGTTGGAAGCGGGTTTTCAAGTGCTCTGGGCTCATTTGTTGGAAGCGGGTTTTCAAGTGCTCTGGGCTCATTTGATTGGAGGCGGGTTTTCAAGTGCTCTGGGCTCATTTCGTTGAAAGCGGTTTTCAAGTGCTCTGGGCTCATTTTGTTGGAAGCGGGTTTTCAAGTGCTCTGGGCTCATTTCGTTGGAAGCGGGTTTTCAAGTGCTCTGGGCTCATTTAGTTGGAAGCGGGTTTTCAAGTGCTCTGGGCTCATTTTTTTAGGCGGTTTTCAAGTGCTCTGGGCTCATTTCGTTTGGCGGGTTTTCAAGTGCTCTGGGCTCATTTTGTTGGAAGCGGGTTTTCAAGTGCTCTGGACTCATTTCATTTCTGGCTCATTTGTTGGAAGCGGGTTTTCAAGTGCTCTGGGCTCATTTCGTTGAAGCGGGTTTTCAAGTGCTCTGGGCTCATTTCGTTGGAAGCGGGTTTTCAAGTGCTCTGGGCTCATTTCGTTGGAAGCGGGTTTTCAAGTGCTCTGGACTCATTTTGTTGGAAGCGGGTTTTCAAGTGCTCTGGGCTCATTTCGTTGGAAGCGGTTTTCAAGTGCTCTGGGCTCATTTCGTTGGAAGCGGGTTTTCAAGTGCTCTGGGCTCATTTGTTGGAGGGGGTTTTCAAGTGCTCTGGGCTCATTTTGTTGGAAGCGGGTTTTCAAGTGCTCTGGGCTCATTTCGTTGGAAGCGGGTTTTCAAGTGCTCTGGGGTCATTTTGTTGGAAGCGGGTTTTCAAGTGCTCTGGGCTCATTTCGTTGGAAGCGGGTTTTCAAGTGCTCTGGGCTCATTTTGTTGGAAGCGGGTTTTCAAGTGCTCTGGGCTCATTTCGTTGGAAGCGGGTTTTCAAATGCTCTGGCATTCATTTTGTTGGAAGCGGGTTTTCAAGTGCTCTGGGCTCATTTCTTTGGAAGCGGGTTTTCAAGTGCTCTGGGCTCATTTCGTTGGAAGCGGGTTTTCAAGTGCTCTGGGCTCATTTCGTTGGAAGCGGGTTTTCAAGTGCTCTGGGCTCATTTTGTTGGAAGCGGGTTTTCAAGTGCTCTGGGCTCATTTCGTTGGAAGCGGGTTTTCAAGTGCTCTGGGCTCATTTCGTTGGAAGCGGGTTTTCAAGTGCTCTGGGCTCATTTGTTCAGGCGGGTTTTCAAGTGCTCTGGGCTCATTTTGTTGGAAGCGGGGTTTTCAAGTGCTCTGGGCTCATTTTCTTGGAAGCGGGTTTTCAAGTGCTCTGGGCTCATTTCGTTGGAAGCGGGTTTTCAAGTGCTCTGGGCTCATTTCGTTGTAAGCGGGTTTTCAAGTGCTCTGGGCTCATTTTGTTGGAAGCGGGTTTTCAAGTGCTCTGGGCTCATTTCGTTGAGGCGGGTTTTCAAGTGCTCTGGGGTCATTTCGTTGAAGGCGGGTTTTTCAAGTGCTCTGGGCTCATTTCGTTGGAAGCGGGTTTTCAAGTGCTCTGGGCTCATTTTGTTGGAAGCGGTTTTCAAGTGCTCTGGGCTCATTTCGTTTAGGCGGTTTTCAAGTGCTCTGGGGTCATTCGTTGGAGCGGGTTTTCAAGTGCTCTGGGCTCATTTTGTTGGAAGCGGTTTTCAAGTGCTCTGGGGTCATTTCGTTGGAAGCGGGTTTTCAAGTGCTCTGGACTCATTTCGTTGGAAGCGGGTTTTCAAGTGCTCTGGGCTCATTTCGTTGGAAGCGGGTTTTCAAGTGCTCTGGGCTCATTTTGTTGGAAGCGGGTTTTCAAGTGCTCTGGGCTCATTTCGTTGGAAGCGGGTTTTCAAGTGCTCTGGGCTCATTTTGTTGGAGGCGGGTTTTCAAGTGCTCTGGGCTCATTTCGTTGGAAGCGGGTTTTCAAGTGCTCTGGGGTCATTTTGTTGGAAGCGGGTTTTCAAGTGCTCTGGGCTCATTTTGTTGGAAGCAGGTTTTAAGTGCTCTGGGCTCATTTTCGTTGGAAGCGGGTTTTCAAGTGCTCTGGGCTCATTTCGTTGGAAGCGGGTTTTCAAGTGCTCTGGGCTCATTTAGTTGGAAGCGGGTTTTCAAGTGCTCTGGACTCATTTTGTTGGAAGCGGGTTTTCAAGTGCTCTGGGCTCATTTTCGTTGGAAGCAGGTTTTCAAGTGCTCTGGGCTCATTTTGTTTGGTAGCGGGTTTTCAAGTGCTCTGGGCTCATTTCGTTGGAAGCGGGTTTTCAAGTGCTCTGGGCTCATTTTGTTGGAAGCGGGTTTTCAAGTGCTCTGGGCTCATTTCGTTGGAAGCGGGTTTTCAAGTGCTCTGGGGTCATTTTGTTGGAAGCGGGTTTTCAAGTGCTCTGGGCTCATTTTGTTGGAATCCGGTTTTCAAGTGCTCTGGGCTCATTTCGTTGGAAGCGGGTTTTCAAGTGCTCTGGGCTCATTTCGTTGGAAGCGGGTTTTCAAGTGCCCTGGGCTCATTTTGTTGGAAGCGGGTTTTCAAGTGCTCTGGGGCTCATTTCTTTGGAAGCGGGTTTTTCAAGTGCTCTGGGCTCATTTCGTTGGAAGCGGGTTTTCAAGTGCTCTGGGGTCATTTTTTGGAAGCGGGTTTTCAAGTGCTCTGGGCTCATTTTGTTGGAAGCGGGTTTTCAAGTGCTCTGGGCTCATTTTGTTTAGGCGGGTTTTCAAGTGCTCTGGGCTCATTTTGTTGGGCGTTTTTCAAGTGCTCTGGGGTCATTTCGTTGAGCGGGTTTTCAAGTGCTCTGGGGTCATTTTGTTGGAGGCGGGTTTTCAAGTGCTCTGGGCTCATTTAGATTTGAAGCGGGTTTTCAAGTGCTCTGGGCTCATTTGATTGGAGGCGGGTTTTCAAGTGCTCTGGACTCATTTTGTTGGAGGCGGGTTTTCAAGTGCTCTCTGCTCATTTTGTTGAAGGCGGGTTTTTAAGTGCTCTGGGGTCATTTCTTTGGAAGCGGGTTTTCAAGTGCTCTGGGCTCATTTCGTTGGAAGCGGTTTTTCAAGTGCTCTGGGGTTATTTCGTTGGAAGCGGGTTTTCAAGTGCTCTGGGGTCATTTCGTTGGAAGGGGGTTTTCAAGTGTTCTGGGCTCATTTCGTTGGAAGCGGGTTTTCAAGTGCTCTGGGCTCATTTCGTTGGAAGCGGGTTTTTGAAGTGCTCTGGGCTCATTTCGTTGGAACTGGGTTTTCAAGTGCTCTGTGGTCATTTCGTTGGAAGCGTGTTTTTTAGTGCTCTGGGGTCATTTTGTTGGAAGCGGGTTTTCAAGTGCTCTGGGGTTATTTCGTTGGAAGCGGGTTTTCAAGTGCTCTGGGCTCATTTCGTTGGAAGCGGGTTTTCAAGTGCTCTGGGGTCATTTCGTTGGAAGCGGGTTTTCAAGTGCTCTGGGCTCATTTCGTTGGAAGCGGGTTTTCAAGTGCTCTGGGCTCATTTCGTTGGGCGGTTTTCAAGTGCTCTGGGCTCATTTAGTTGGAAGCGGGTTTTCAAGTGCTCTGGGATCATTTTGTTGGAAGCGGGTTTTCAAGTGCTCTGGGCTCATTTTGTTGGAAGCGGGTTTTCAAGTGCTCTGGGCTCATTTCTTTGGAAGCGGGTTTTAAGTGCTCTGGGCTCATTTTGTTGGAAGCGGGTTTTCAAGTGCTCTGGGCTCATTCGTTGGAAGCGGGTTTTCAAGTGCTCTGGGCTCATTTGATTGGAAGCGGGTTTTCAAGTGCTCTGGGCTCATTTCGTTGGAAGCGGGTTTTCAAGTGCTCTGGGCTCATTTCGTTGGAAGCGGGTTTTCAAGTGCTCTGGGCTCATTTGTTTGGAAGCGGGTTTTCAAGTGCTCTGGGCTCATTTGATTGGAAGCGGGTTTTCAAGTGCTCTGGGCTCATTTCGTTGGAAGCGGGTTTTCAAGTGCTCTGGGCTCATTTGATTGGAAGCGGGTTTTCAAGTGCTCTGGGCTCATTTCGTTGGAAGCGGGTTTTCAAGTGCTCTGGGCTCATTTTGTTGGAAGCGGGTTTTCAAGTGCTCTGGGGTCATTTCGTTGGAAGCGGGTTTTTCAAGTGTTCTGGGCTCATTTTGTTTAGGCGGGTTTTCAAGTGCTCTGGGCTCATTTTCTTTGGGCGGGTTTTCAAGTGCTCTGGGCTCATTTCTTTGGAAGCGGGTTTTCAAGTGCTCTGGGCTCATTTTGTTGGAAGCGGGTTTTCAAGTGCTCTGGGCTCATTTCGTTGGGCGGGTTTTCAAGTGCTCTGGGGTCATTTGATTGAAGCGGGTTTTCAAGTGCTCTGGGCTCATTTTGTTGGAAGCGGGTTTTCAAGTGCTCTGGGCTCATTTCGTTGGAAGGCGGGTTTTCAAGTGCTCTGGGCTCATTTGTTGGAAGGCGGGTTTTCAAGTGCTCTGTGCTCATTTCCTTGGAAGCGGTTTTCAAGTGCTCTGGGCTCATTTTGTTGGAAGCGGGTTTTCAAGTGCTCTGGGCTCATTTTGTTGGAAGCGGGTTTTCAAGTGCTCTGGGCTCATTTCGTTGGAAGCGGGTTTTCAAGTGCTCTGGGGTCATTTCGTTGGAAGCGGGTTTTCAAGTGCTCTGGGCTCATTTCGTTGGAAGCGGGTTTTCAAGTGCTCTGGGCTCATTTCGTTGGAAGCGGGTTTTCAAGTGCTCTGGACTCATTTTGTTGGAGCGGGTTTTCAAGTGCTCTGGACTCATTTCGTTGGAAAGCGGTTTTTCAAGTGCTCTGGTGTCATTTCGTTGGAAGCGGGTTTTCAAGTGCTCTGGGCTCATTTCGTTGGAAGCAGGTTTTCAAGTGCTCTGGGCTCATTTCTTTGGAAGCGGGTTTTCAAGTGCTCTGGACTCATTTTGTTGGAAGCGGGTTTTCAAGTGCTCTGGGCTCATTTGTTGGAAGCGGGTTTTCAAGTGCTCTGGGCTCATTTGTTGGAAGCGGTTTTCAAGTGCTCTGGGCTCATTTCGTTGGAAGCAGGTTTTCAAGTGCTCTGGGCTCATTTCGTTGGATGCGGGTTTTCAAGTGCTCTGGGCTCATTTGGTTTGAAGCGGGTTTTCAAGTGCTCTGGGCTCATTTCATTGGAAGCGGGTTTTCAAGTGCTCTGGGCTCATTTTGTTGGAAGCGGGTTTTTAAGTGCTCTGGGCTCATTTCATTGGAAGCGGGTTTTCAAGTGCTCTGGGCTCATTTTCGTTGGAGCGGGTTTTCAAGTGCTCTGGGCTCATTTTGTTGGAGCGGGTTTTCAAGTGCTCTGGGGTCATTTCGTTGGAAGCGGGTTTTCAAGTGCTCTGGGCTCATTTCGTTGGAAGCGGGTTTTCAAGTGCTCTGGGCTCATTTGATTGGAAGCGGGTTTTCAAGTGCTCTGGGGTCATTTCGTTTGAAGCGGGTTTTCAAGTGCTCTGGGCTCATTTTGTTGGAAGCGGGTTTTCAAGTGCTCTGGGCTCATTTCGTTGGAAGCGGTTTTCAAGTGCTCTGGGCTCATTTCGTTGGAAGCGGGTTTTCAAGTGCTCTGGGCTCATTTCGTTGGAAGCGGGTTTTCAAGTGCTCTGGGGTCATTTCATTGGAAGCGGGTTTTCAAGTGCTCTGGGGTCATTTTGTTGGAAGCAGGTTTTCAAGTGCTCTGGGCTCATTTTGTTGGAAGCGGGTTTTTAAGTGCTCTGGGCTCATTTCGTTGGACGGCGGGTTTTCAAGTGCTCTGGGCTCATTTTGTTGGAAGCGGGTTTTCAAGTGCTCTGGGCTCATTTCTTTGGGGCGGGTTTTCAAGTGCTCTGGGCTCATTTGTTTAAGCGGGTTTTCAAGTGCTCTGGGGTCATTTCTTTGGAAGCGGGTTTTCAAGTGCTCTGGGCTCATTTCGCGAGTTTTTAAGTGCTCTGGGGTCATTTTTTTGAAGCGGGTTTCAAGTGCTCTGGGCTCATTTTGTTGGAAGCGGGTTTTCAAGTGCTCTGGGCTCATTTTGTTAGGCGGCTTTTTCAAGTGCTCTGGGCTCATTTCTTTGGAAGCAGGTTTTCAAGTGCTCTGGGCTCATTTTGTTGGAAGCGGGTTTTCAAGTGCTCTGGGCTCATTTCGTTGGAAGCGGGTTTTCAAGTGCTCTGGGCTCATTTCGTTGGAAGCGGGTTTTCAAGTGCTCTGGGCTCATTTCGTTGGAAGCGGGTTTTCAAGTGCTCTGGGCTCATTTCGTTGGAAGCGGGTTTTCAAGTGCTCTGGGCTCATTTTGTTGAGGCGGGTTTTCAAGTGCTCTGGGCTCATTTCGTTGGAAGCGGGTTTTCAAGTGCTCTGGGCTCATTTCGTTGGAAGCGGGTTTTCAAGTGCTCTGGGCTCATTTTGTTGAAGCGGTTTTCAAGTGCTCTGGGCTCATTTCGTTGGAAGCGGGTTTTCAAGTGCTCTGGGCTCATTTCGTTGGGCGGGTTTTCAAGTGCTCTGGGCTCATTTCGTTAGGCGGGTTTTCAAGTGCTCTGGGCTCATTTCGTTGGAAGCGGGTTTTCAAGTGACTCTCTGGGGCTCATTTCGTTGGAAGCGGGTTTGTGGCGGGTTTTCAAGTGCTCTGGGCTCATTTCGTTTTAGCGGGTTTTCAAGTGCTCTGGGCTCATTTTGTTTAGCGGGTTTTCAAGTTCTCTGGGCTCATTTCGTTGGGCGGGTTTTCAAGTGCTCTGGACTCATTTTGTTGGAGCGGGTTTTCAAGTGCTCTGGGCTCATTTCGTTTAAGCAGGTTTTCAAGTGCTCTGGGCTCATTTCGTTGAAGCGGGTTTTCAAGTGCTCTGGGCTCATTTTGTTGGAAGCGGGTTTTCAAGTGCTCTGGGCTCATTTCGTTGGCGCGGTTTTCAAGTGCTCTGGACTCATTTCTTTGGGCGGGTTTTTCAAGTGCTCTGGGCTCATTTCGTTGGAAGCGGGTTTTCAAGTGCTCTGGGCTCATTTTGTTGGAAGCGGGTTTTCAAGTGCTCTGGGCTCATTTCGTTGGAAGCAGGTTTTCAAGTGCTCTGGGCTCATTTTGTTGGAAGCGGGTTTTCAAGTGCTCTGGGCTCATTTTGTTGGAAGCGGGTTTTCAAGTGCTCTGGGCTCATTTCGTTGGAAGCGGGTTTTCAAGTGCTCTGGGCTCATTTCGTTGGAAGCGGGTTTTCAAGTGCTCTGGGGTCATTTCTTTGAAGCGGGTTTTCAAGTGCTCTGGGGTCATTTTGTTGGAAGCGGGTTTTCAAGTGCTCTGGGCTCATTTCGTTGGAAGCGGGTTTTCAAGTGCTCTGGACTCATTTTTTTGGAGCGGGTTTTTCAAGTGCTCTGGGCTCATTTTGTTGGAAGCGGGTTTTCAAGTTCTCTGGGCTCATTTCTTTGGAAGCGGGTTTTCAAGTGCTCTGGGCTCATTTCGTTGGAAGCGGGTTTTCAAGTGCTCTGGACTCATTTTGTTGGAAGCGGGTTTTCAAGTGCTCTGGGCTCATTTCGTTTGGAAGCGGGTTTTCAAGTGCTCTGGGCTCATTTCGTTGGAAAGCGGGTTTTTCAAGTGCTCTGGGGTCATTTTTTTGAAGCGGGTTTTCAAGTGCTCTGGGCTCATTTCGTTGGAAGCGGGTTTTTCAAGTGCTCTGGGCTCATTTCGTTGGAGGCGGGTTTTCAAGTGCTCTGGGCTCATTTAATTTGGGCGGGTTTTCAAGTGCTCTGGGCTCATTTCTTTGGAAGCGGTTTTTCAAGTGCTCTGGGCTCATTTCTTTGGAAGCGGGTTTTCAAGTGCTCTGGGGTCATTTCGTTGGAAGCGGGTTTTCAAGTGCTCTGGGCTCATTTCGTTGGAAGCGGGTTTTCAAGTGCTCTGGGCTCATTTCGTTGGAAGCGGGTTTTCAAGTGCTCTGGGCTCATTTCGTTGGAAGCGGGTTTTCAAGTGCTCTGGGGTCATTTCGTTGGAAGCGGGTTTTCAAGTGCTCTGGGCTCATTTTGTTGGAAGCGGGTTTTCAAGTGCTCTGGGCTCATTTCGTTAGGCGGGTTTTCAAGTGCTCTGGGCTCATTTCGTTGGAAGCGGGTTTTCAAGTGCTCTGGGGTCATTTCGTTGGAAGCGGGTTTTCAAGTGCTCTGGGGTCATTTTTTGTTGGAGGCGGGTTTTCAAGTGCTCTGGGCTCATTTCGTTTGGAAGCGGGTTTTTCAAGTGCTCTGGACTCATTTTGTTGGAGGCGGGTTTTCAAGTGCTCTGGGCTCATTTTCGTTGGAAGCATGTTTTCAAGTGCTCTGGGCTCATTTTTGTTGGGCGGGTTTTCAAGTGCTCTGGGCTCATTTCGTTGGAAGCGGGTTTTCAAGTGCTCTGGGGTCATTTCGTTGGAAGCAGGTTTTCAAGTGCTCTGGGCTCATTTTGTTGGAAGCAGGTTTTCAAGTGCTCTGGGGCTCGGGTTTTCAAGTGCTCTGGGCTCATTTGGTTGGGCGGGTTTTCAAGTGCTCTGGGCTCATTTGTTGGAAGGCGGGTTTTCAAGTGCTCTGGGCTCATTTTGTTGGAAGCGGGTTTTCAAGTGCTCTGGGCTCATTTCGTTGGAAGCGGGTTTTCAAGTGCTCTGGGCTCATTTTGTTGGAAGCGGGTTTTCAAGTGCTCTGGGGTCATTTCTTTGGAGCGGGTTTTCAAGTGCTCTGGGGTCATTTTGTTGGAAGCGGGTTTTTAAGTGCTCTGGGCGTCATTTTGTTGGAAGCGGGTTTTCAAGTGCTCTGGGCTCATTTCGTTGGAAGCGGGTTTTCAAGTGCTCTGGACTCATTTTGTTGGAGGCGGGTTTTCAAGTGCTCTGGGCTCATTTCCTTGGAAGCGGGTTTTCAAGTTCTCTGGGGTCATTTCGTTGGAAGCGGTTTTCAAGTGCTCTGGGCTCATTTTGTTGGAAGCGGGTTTTCAAGTGCTCTGGATTCATTTCGTTTGGCGGGTTTTCAAGTGCTCTGGGGTCATTTGTTGGAAGCGGGTTTTCAAGTGCTCTTGGCTCATTTCGTTGGAGGCGGGTTTTTCAAGTGCTCTGGGCTCATTTTGTTTGGGCGGGTTTTTCAAGTGCTCTGGGCTCATTTCGTTGGAAGCGGGTTTTCAAGTGCTCTGGGCTCATTTCGTTGGAAGCGTGTTTTTCAAGTGCTCTGGGCTCATTTTGTTGGAAGCGGGTTTTCAAGTGCTCTGGGCTCATTTTGTTGGAAGCGGGTTTTCAAGTGCTCTGGGCTCATTTTTTGGAAGCGGGTTTTCAAGTGCTCTGGGCTCATTTTGTTGGAAGCGGGTTTTCAAGTGCTCTGGGCTCATTTCGTTGGAAGCGGGTTTTCAAGTGCTCTGGGCTCATTTCGTTGGAAGCGGGTTTTCAAGTGCTCTGGGCTCATTTTGTTGGAAGCGGGTTTTCAAGTGCTCTGGGCTCATTTTGTTGGAAGCGGGTTTTTCAAGTTCTCTGGGCTCATTTTGTTGGAGGCGGGTTTTCAAGTGCTCTGGACTCATTTTGTTAGAGCGAGTTTTCAAGTGCTCTGCAGTCATTTCGTTTGAAGCGGGTTTTTAAGTGCTCTGGGCTCATTTCGTTGGAAGCGGGTTTTCAAGTGCTCTGGGCTCATTAGATTTGGAACGGGTTTTCAAGTGCTCTGGTCTCATTTCGTTTGGAAGCGGGTTTTCAAGTGCTCTGGGCTCATTTCTTTGGAAGCGGGTTTTCAAGTGCTCTGGGCTCATTTCGTTGGAAGCGGGTTTTCAAGTGCTCTGGACTCATTTTGTTGGAGGCGGGTTTTCAAGTGCTCTGTGCTCATTTCGGGCGTGTTTTCATTTCGTCATTTCGTTTGAGTTTTTAAAGTCATTTCATTTAGAGCGGGTTTTAAGTGCTCTGGGTCATTTTGTTGGAAGCGGGTTTTTTTGGCTCATTTCTTTGCGGGTTTTGGGCTCATTTCGTTGGAAGCGGGTTTTCAAGTGCTCTGGTCTCATTTCTTTGGAAGTGGGTTTTCAAGTGCTCTGGGCTCATTTCGTTTGAAGCGGGTTTTCAAGTGCTCTGGGGTCATTTCGTTAGGCGGGTTTTCAAGTGCTCTGGGCTCATTTCGTTGGAAGGGGGTTTTCAAGTGTTCCTGGCTCATTTCGTTGAAAGCGGGTTTTCATGTGCTCTGTGGTCATTTTTTGGAAGCGAGTTTTTAAGTGCTCTGGACTCATTTTGTTGGAAGAGGGTTTTTAAGTTCTCTGGGCTCATTTCGTTGGAAGCAAGTTTTTAAGTGCTCTGGGGTCATTTCATTGGAAGCAGGTTTTCAAGTGCTCTGGTCTCATTTTGTTGGAAGCAGGTTTTTGATGTTCTCTGGGCTCATTTCGTTGGAAGCGGGTTTTCAAGTGCCCTGGGCTCATTTCTTTGGAAGCGGGTTTTCAAGTGCTCTGGGGTCATTTCGTTTGAAGCGGGTTTTCAAGTGCTCTGGGCTCATTTCGTTGGAAGCGGGTTTTCAAGTGCTCTGGGCTCATTTCGTTGGAAGCGGGTTTTCAAGTGCTCTGGTGTCATTTAATTGGAAGCGGGTTTTCAAGTGCTCTGGGCTCATTTCGTTGGAAGCGGTTTTTCAAGTGCTGTGGGCTCATTTCGTTGGAAGCGGGTTTTCAAGTGCTCTGGGCTCATTTCGTTGGAAGCGGGTTTTCAAGTGTTCTGGGCTCATTTCGTTGGAAGCGGGTTTTCAAGTTCTCTGGGCTCATTTCGTTGGAAGCGGGTTTTCAAGTGCTCTGGGCTCATTTCGTTGGAACTGGGTTTTCAAGTGATCTGTGGTCATTTCGTTGGAAGCGTGTTTTTTAGTGCTCTGGCGTCATTTTGTTGGAAGCGGTTTTCAAGTGCTCTGGGCTCATTTCGTTGGAAGCGGGTTTTCAAGTGCTCTGGGGTCATTTCGTTGGAAGCGGGTTTTCAAGTGCTCTGGTGTCATTTCGTTGGAAGCGGGTTTTCAAGTGCTCTGGGGTCATTTTGTTGGAGGAGGTTTTTTAAGTGCTCTTGGCTCATTTCGTTGCAAATGAGTTTTTAAGTGCTCTGGCGTCATTTTGTTGGAAGCGGGTTTTTGAAGTGCTCTGGGCTCATTTCGTTGGAAGCATGTTTTCAAGTGCTCTGGGCTCATTTTGTTGGAAGCGGTTTTCAAGTGCTCTGGGCTCATTTCGTTGGAAGCAGGTTTTCAAGTTCTCTGGGCTCATTTCGTTGGAAGCGGGTTTTCAAGTGCTCTGGGCTCACTTGATTGGAAGCGGGTTTTCAAGTGCTCTGGCGCTCATTTCGTTGGGCGGGTTTTCAAGTGCTCTGGACTCATTTTGTTGGAAGAGGTTTTTTCAAGTGCTCTGCGTTCATTTCGTTGGAAGCGGGTTTTCAAGTGCTCTGGGCTCATTTTCGTTGGTAGCGGGTTTTCAAGTGCTCTGGGCTCATTTCGTTTGGAAGCGGGTTTTCAAGTGCTCTGGGGTCATTTTGTTGGAGGCGGGTTTTCAAGTGCTCTGGGCTCATTTCGTTGGAAGCAGGTTTTCAAGTGCTCTGGACTCATTTTGTTGGAAGCAGGTTTTTAAGTGCTCTGGGCTCATTTCGTTTGAATCACTTTTTCAAGTGCTTTGGGGTTTTTCGTTGGAAGCGGGTTTTCAAGTGCTCTGGGCTCATTTCGTTGGGCGGGTTTTCAAATGCTCTGGGGTCATTTCATTTGGAAGCGGGTTTTCAAGTGCTCTGGGGTTATTTTATTTGGAAGCGGGTTTTCAAGTGCTCAGGGCTCATTTCGTTTAGGCAGGTTTTCAAGTGCTCTGGGCTCATTTTTTTGAAGCGGGTTTTCAAGTGCTCTGGGCTCATTTTGTTGGGCGCGGTTTTCAAGTGCTCTGGGCTCATTTCTTTGTAAGCGGGTTTTCAAGTGCTCTGGGCTCATTTCGTTTAGGCGGTTTTCAAGTGCTCTGGGGTCATTTAGATTTGGAAGCGTGTTTTAAGTGCTCTGGGGTCATTTTGTTTAAGCGGGTTTTCAAGTGCTCTGGGCTCATTTCGTTGGGCGGTTTTCAAGTGCTCTGGGGTCATTTCGTTAGGCGTGTTTTTAAGTGCTCTGGGGTCATTTTGTTGGAAAGCGGTTTTCAAGTGCTCTGGGCTCATTTCGTTGGAAGTTGGTTTTCAAGTGCTCTGGGCTCATTTCTTTAGGCGGTTTTCAAGTGCTCTGGGCTCATTTCATTGGAGGCGGTTTTCAAGTGCTCTGGGGTCATTTCTTTGGAAGCGGGTTTTAAAGTGCTCTGGGGTCATTTCGTTGGAGGCAGGTTTTTAAGTGCTCTGGGGTCATTTTGTTGGAAGCGGTTTTCAAGTGCTCTGGGCTCATTTCATTGAAGGGGTTTTCAAAGTGCTCTGGGCTCATTTAGTTGGAAGCTGGTTTTCAAGTGCTCTGGACTCATTTTGTTGGAGGAGGTTTTTAAGTGCTCTCTGCTCATTTCATTTGTTTGGCGGTTTTTAAGTTCTCTGGGGTAATTTTGTTGGAAACGGGTTTTCAAGTGCTCTGAGCTCATTTCGTTGGAAGCGTGGTTTTCAAGTGCTGTGGGATTAATTCGTTGGAAGCGGGTTTTCAAGTGCTCTGGGGTCATTTCGTTGGAAGGGGGTTTTCAAGTGTTTCGGCTCATTTCGTTGGAAGCGGGTTTTCAAGTGCTCTGGGCTCATTTCGTTGGAAGCGGGTGTTTGAAGTGCTCTGGGCTCATTTCCTTGGAACTGGGTTTTCAAGTGATCTGTGGTCATTTCGTTGGAAGCGTGTTTTTTAGTGCTCTGGCGTCATTTTGTTGGAAGCGGTTTTCAAGTGCTCTGGGCTCATTTCGTTGGAAGCGGGTTTTCAAGTGCTCTGGGGTTATTTCGTTGGAAGCGAGTTTTCAATGCTCTGGTGTCATTTCGTTGGAAGCGGGTTTTCAAGTGCTCTGGGGTCATTTCGTTTGAAGCGGGTTTTCAAGTGCTCTGGGCTCATTTCGTTGGAAGCGGGTTTTCAAGTGCTCTGGACTCATTTTGTTGGAAGCGAGTTTTTAAGTGCTCTGCAGTCATTTCGTTTGAAGCGGGTTTTTAAGTGCTCTGGGCTCATTTCGTTAGAAGCGGGTTTTCAAGTGCTCTGGGCTCATTTCGTTGGAAGCAGGTTTTCAAGGGCTCTGGGCTCATTTCGTTGGAAGCGGTTTTTCAAGTGCTCTGTGGTCATTTCTTTGGAAGCGGGTTTTCAAGTGCTCTGGGGTCATTTCGTTGGAAGCGGGTTTTCAAGTGCTCTGGACTCATTTTGTTGGAGGAGGTTTTTTAAGTGCTCTCGGCTCATTTCGTTGGAAGCGAGTTTTTAAGTGCTCTGGGCTCATTTTGTTGGTTTTTAAGTGCTCTGGGGCTCATTTCGGGTTTTCAAGTGCTCTGGGCTCATTTCGTTGGAAGCGGTTTTTCAAGTGCTCTGGGCTCATTCATTTGTTTGAAGCGGGTTTTCAAGTGCTCTGGGGTCATTTCGTTGGAAGGGGTTTTCAAGTGCTCTGGGCTCATTTCGTTGGAAGCGGGTTTTCAAGTGCTCTGGGCTCATTTCGTTGGAAGCGGGTTTTCAAGTGCTCTGGGCTCATTTCGTTGGAACTGGGTTTCAAGTGCTCTGGGCTCATTTCGTTGGTTTCAAGCGGGTTTTCAAGTGCTCTGGGCTCATTTCGTTGGTTTTCAAGCGGGTTTTCAAGTGCTCTGGGCTCATTTCGTTGGAAGCGGGTTTTCAAGTGCTCTGGGCTCATTTCGTTGGAAAGCGGGTTTTCAAGTGCTCTGGGCTCATTTTGTTGGCGGGTTTTTCAAGTGCTCTGGGCTCATTTTTCAAGGGTTTTCAAGTGCTCTGGGCTCATTTTTGTTGGAAGCGGGTTTTCAAGTGCTCTGGGCTCATTTTGTTGGAGGCGGGTTTTCAAGTGCTCTGGGCTCATTTCGTTGGAAGCGGGTTTTCAAGTGCTCTGGGCTCATTTTGTTGGAAGCGGGTTTTTCAAGTGCTCTGGGCTCATTTCAAGTGTTGGAAGCGGGTTTTCAAGTGTTTTCAAGTGCTCTCATTTTGTTAAGCGGGTTTTCAAGTGCTCTGGGCTCATTTCGTTGGAAGCGGGTTTTCAAGTGCTCTGGGCTCATTTTGTTGAAGCGGGTTTCAAGTGCTCTGGGCTCATTTCGTTGGAAGCGGGTTTTCAAGTGCTCTGGGCTCATTTCGTTGGAAGCGGGTTTTCAAGTGCTCTGGGCTCATTTCGTTGGAAGCGGGTTTTCAAGTGCTCTGGACTCATTTTGTTGGAAGCGGGTTTTCAAGTGCTCTGGGCTCATTTTGTTGGAAGCGGGTTTTCAAGTGCTCTGGGCTCATTTGTTTGAAGCGGGTTTTCAAGTGCTCTGGGCTCATTTCGTTGGAAGCGGGTTTTCAAGTGCTCTGGGCTCATTTTTGGAGGCGGGTTTTCAAGTGCTCTGGGCTCATTTCGTTGGAAGCGGGGTTTCAAGTGCTCTGGGCTCATTTTGTTGGAAGCGGGTTTTCAAGTGCTCTGGGCTCATTTCTTTGGAAGCGGGTTTTCAAGTGCTCTGGGCTCATTTTGTTGGAAGCGGTTTTTCAAGTGCTCTGGGGTCATTTCGTTGGAAGCGGGTTTTCAAGTGCTCTGGGCTCATTTCGTTGGAAGCGGGTTTTCAAGTGCTCTGGGCTCATTTCGTTTAGGCGGGTTTTCAAGTGCTCTGGGGTCATTTCATTTCAAGTGCTTGGGGTCAGCGGGTTTTCAAGTGCTCTGGGCTCATTTTGTTGGAAGCGGGTTTTCAAGTGCTCTGGGCTCATTTTGTTGGAAGAGTTTTTCAAGTGGTCATTTCTGGGTCTCTTCATTTTTGGAAGCGGGTTTTCAAGTGCTCTGGGGCTCATTTTTTTGGAAGGCGGGTTTTCATTTCTTTGCGGGTTTTAAAAGTGCTCTGGGCTCATTTCGTTGGAAGCGGGTTTTTCAAGTGCTCTGGGGTCATTTTGTTGGAAGCGGGTTTTCAAGTGCTCTGGGCTCATTTCTTTGGAAGGGTTTTCAAGTGCTCTGGGCTCATTTAGTTGGAAGCCTGTTTTCAAGTGCTCTGGACTCATTTTGTTGGAGCGGTTTTTCAAGTGCTCTCTGCTCATTTCGTTGGGAAGGGTTTTCAAGTTCTCTGGGGTCATTTTGTTTGAAGCGGGTTTTCAAGTGCTCTGGCTCATTTCGTTGGGCGGTTTTCAAGTGCTCTGGGATCATTTTGTTGAGCGGGTTTTCAAGTGCTCTGGGGTCATTTCGTTGGAAAGGGTTTTCAAGTGCTCTGGGCTCATTTCGTTGGAAGCGGGTTTTCAAGTGCTCTGGGCTCATTTTGTTGGAGGAGGGTTTTTAAGTGCTCTGGGCTCATTTCCTTGGAACGGGTTTTCAAGTTCTCTGGGGTCATTTCGTTGGAAAGCGGGTTTTTAAGTGCTCTGGGCTCATTTTGTTGGAAGCGGTTTTTCAAGTGCTCTGGGCTCATTTCGTTAGGCGGGTTTTCAAGTGCTCTGGGGTCATTTCGTTGGAAGGGGTTTTCAAGTGCTCTGGGCTCATTTCGTTGGAGCGGGTTTTCAAGTGCTCTGGGCTCATTTCGTTTGAAGCGGGTTTTGAAGTTCTCTGGGCTCATTTCGTTGGAACTGGGTTTTCAAGTGATCTGGACTCATTTTGTTGGAGAGCGTGTTTTTAAGTGCTCTGCAGTCATTTTGTTTGAAGCGGGTTTTCAAGTGCTCTGGGCTCATTTCGTTGGAAGCGGGTTTTCAAGTGCTCTGGGCTCATTTGATTGGAAGCGGGTTTTCAAGTGCTCTGGCGTCATTTCGTTGGAAGCGGGTTTTCAAGTGCTCTGGGGTCATTTCTTTGGAAGCGGGTTTTCAAGTGCTCTGGGGTCATTTCGTTGGAAGCGGGTTTTCAAGTGCTCTGGACTCATTTTGTTGGAGGAGGTTTTTTAAGTGCTCTTGGCTCATTTCGTTGCAAACGAGTTTTTAAGTGCTCTGGCGTCATTTTGTTGGAAGCGGGTTTTTGAAGTGCTCTGGGCTCATTTCGTTGGAAGCATGTTTTTAAGTGCTCTGGGCTCATTTTGTTGGAAGCGGTTTTCAGTGCTCTGGGCTCATTTCGTTGGAAGCAGGTTTTCAAGTTCTCTGGGGTCATTTCGTTGGAAGCGGGTTTTCAAGTGCTCTGGGCTCACTTGATTGGAAGCGGGTTTTCAAGTGCTCTGGCGTCATTTCGTTGGAAGCGGGTTTTCAAGTGCTCTGGACTCATTTTGTTGGAAGAGGTTTATTAAGTGCTCTGCGTTCATTTCGTTGGAAGCAGGTTTTCAACTGCTCTGGGCTCATTTCGTTGGTAGCGGGTTTTTGAAGTGCTCTGGGCTCATTTCGTTGGAAGCGGGTTTTCAAGTGCTCTGGGGTCATTTCCTTGGAAGCGGGCTTTCAAGTGCTCTGGGGTCATTTCGTTGGAAGCAGGTTTTCAAGTGCTCTGGACTCATTTTGTTGGAAGAGGGTTTTTAAGTGCTCTGGGCTCATTTCGTTTGAATCACTTTTTCAAGTGCTTTGGGGTTTTTTTCGTTGGAAGCGGGTTTTCAAGTGCTCTTAGCTCATTTCGTTGGAAGCGGGTTTTCAAATGCTCTGGGGTCATTTCATTGGAAGCGGGTTTTCAAGTGCTCTGGGGTTATTTTGTTGGAAGCCGGTTTTCAAGTGCTCAGGGCTCATTTCGTTGGAAACGAGTTTTTAAGTGCTCTGGGGTCATTTTTTTGGAAGCGGGTTTTCAAGTGCTCTGGGCTTATTTTGTTGGAAGCGGGTTTTCAAGTGCTCTGGGCTCATTTCTTTGGAAGCGAGTTTTCAAGTGCTCTGGGCTCATTTCGTTGGAAGCGGTTTTTCAAGTGCTCTGGGGTCATTTCTTTGGAAGCGGGTTTTAAAGTGCTCTGGGGTTCAGCCTGTTTTTTGCTCTGGGGTCATTTTGTTGGAAGCGGGTTTTCAAGTGCTCTGGGCTCATTTCGTTGGAAGCGGTTTTTCAAGTGCTCTGGGGTTATATCGTTGGAAGCGTGTTTTTAAGTGCTCTGGGGTCATTTTGTTGGAAGCGGTTTTCAAGTGCTCTGGGCTCATTTCGTTGGAAGTTGGTTTTCAAGTGCTCTGGGCTCATTTCTTTGGAAGCGAGTTTTCAAGTGCTCTGGGCTAATTTCATTGGAAGCGGTTTTTCAAGTGCTCTGGGGTCATTTCTTTGGAAGCGGGTTTTAAAGTGCTCTGGGGTCATTTCGTTGGAAGCGAGTTTTTAAGTGCTCTGGGGTCATTTTGTTGGAAGCGGGTTTTCAAGTGCTCTGGGCTCATTTCATTCGAAGGGGGTTTTCAAATGCTCTGGGCTCATTTAGTTGGAAGCTGGTTTTCAAGTGCTCTGGACTCATTTTGTTGGAGGAGGTTTTTTAAGTGCTCTCTGCTCATTTCGTTGGAATCGAGTTTTTAAGTTCTCTGGGGTAATTTTGTTGGAAACGGGTTTTCAAGTGCTCTGAGCTCATTTCGTTGGAAGCGGTTTTTCAAGTGCTGTGGGATTAATTCGTTGGAAGCGGGTTTTCAAGTGCTCTGGGGTCATTTCGTTGGAAGGGGGTTTTCAAGTGTTCCCGGCTCATTTCGTTGGAAGCGGGTTTTCAAGTGCTCTGGGCTCATTTCGTTGGAAGCGGGTGTTTGAAGTGCTCTGGGCTCATTTCCTTGGAACTGGGTTTTCAAGTGATCTGTGGTCATTTCGTTGGAAGCGTGTTTTTTAGTGCTCTGGCGTCATTTTGTTGGAAGCGGTTTTCAAGTGCTCTGGGCTCATTTCGTTGGAAGCGGGTTTTCAAGTGCTCTGGGGTTATTTCGTTGGAAGCGAGTTTTCAATGCTCTGGTGTCATTTCGTTGGAAGCGGGTTTTCAAGTGCTCTGGGGTCATTTCGTTTGAAGCGGGTTTTTGAAGTTCTCTGGGCTCATTTCGTTGGAAGCGGGTTTTCAAGTGCTCTGGACTCATTTTGTTGGAAGCGAGTTTTTAAGTGCTCTGCAGTCATTTCGTTTGAAGCGGGTTTTTAAGTGCTCTGGGCTCATTTCGTTAGAAGCGGGTTTTCAAGTGCTCTGGGCTCATTTTGTTGGAAGCAGGTTTTCAAGGGCTCTGGGCTCATTTCGTTGGAAGCGGTTTTTCAAGTGCTCTGTGGTCATTTCTTTGGAAGCGGGTTTTCAAGTGCTCTGGGGTCATTTCGTTGGAAGCAGGTTTTCAAGTGCTCTGGACTCATTTTGTTGGAGGAGGTTTTTTAAGTGCTCTCTGCTCATTTTGTTGGAATTGAGTTTTTAAGTTCTCTGGGTCATTTTTGTTGGAAGCGGGTTTTCAAGTGCTCTGGGCTCATTTCGTTGGAAGCGGTTTTCAAGTGCTCTGGGATCATTTCGTTGGGGCGGGTTTTCAAGTGCTCTGGGGTCATTTCGTTGGAAGGGTTTTCAAGTGTTCTGGGCTCATTTCGTTAGGCGGGTTTTCAAGTGCTCTGGGCTCATTTCGTTGGAAGCGGGTTTTCAAGTGCTCTCTGGGCTCATTTCCTTGGAACTGGGTTTTCAAGTGATCTGTGGTCATTTCGTTGGAAGCGTGTTTTTTAGTGCTCTGCAGTCATTTCGTTTGAAGCGGGTTTTCAAGTGCTCTGGGCTCATTTCGTTGGAAGCGGGTTTTCAAGTGCTCTGGGCTCATTTCGTTGGAAGCGGGTTTTCAAGTGCTCTGGGCTCATTTCGTTGGAAGCGGGTTTTCAAGTGCTCTGTGGTCATTTCTTTGGAAGCGGGTTTTCAAGTGCTCTGGGGTCATTTCGTTGGAAGCAGGTTTTCAAGTGCTCTGGACTCATTTTGTTGGAGGAGGTTTTTTAAGTGCTCTTGGCTCATTTCGTTGGAAGCGAGTTTTTAAGTGCTCTGGGGTCATTTTGTTGGAAGCGGGTTTTCAAGTGCTCTGGGCTCATTTCGTTTTTAAGCGTGTTTTCAAGTGCTCTGGGCTCATTTTGTTGGGCGGTTTTCAAGTGCTCTGGGATCATTTCGTTGGAAGCAGGTTTTCAAGTTCTCTGGGGTCATTTCGTTGGAAGCGGGTTTTCAAGTGCTCTGGGCTCATTTGATTGAAGCGGGTTTTCAAGTGCTCTGGGCTCATTTTTGGAAGCGGGTTTTCAAGTGCTCTGGACTCATTTTGTTGGAAGCGGGTTTTCAAGTGCTCTGGGGTCATTTCGTTGGAAGCGGGTTTTCAAGTGCTCTGGGCTCATTTCGTTGGTAGCGGGTTTTTGAAGTGCTCTGGGCTCATTTCGTTGGAAGCGGGTTTTCAAGTGCTCTGGGGTCATTTCGTTAGGCGGGTTTTCAAGTGCTCTGGGGTCATTTCGTTGGAAGCAGGTTTTCAAGTGCTCTGGACTCATTTTGTTGGAAAGGGTTTTTAAGTGCTCTGGGCTCATTTCGTTTGAATCACTTTTTCAAGTGCTCTGGGGTCATTTCGTTAGGCGGGTTTTCAAGTGCTCTGGGCTCATTTTCGTTGAGCGGGTTTTCAAATGCTCTGGGGTCATTTCATTGGAAGCGGGTTTTCAAGTGCTCTGGGGTTATTTTGTTGGAAGCCGGTTTTCAAGTGCTCAGGGCTCATTTCGTTGGAAACGAGTTTTTAAGTGCTCTGGGGTCATTTTTTTGGAAGCGGGTTTTCAAGTGCTCTGGGCTTATTTTGTTGGAAGCGGGTTTTCAAGTGCTCTGGGCTCATTTCTTTGGAAGCAAGTTTTCAAGTGCTCTGGGTCATCATTTAGAGCGGTTTTCAAGTGCTCTGGGGTCATTTCTTTGGAAGCGGGTTTTAAAGTGCTCTGGGGTCATTTCGTTGGAAGCCTGTTTTTAAGTGCTCTGGGGTCATTTTGTTGGAAGCGGGTTTTCAAGTGCTCTGGGCTCATTTCGTTGGAAGCGGTTTTTCAAGTGCTCTGGGGTTATATCGTTGGAAGCGTGTTTTTAAGTGCTCTGGGGTCATTTTGTTGGAAGCGGTTTTCAAGTGCTCTGGGCTCATTTCGTTGGAAGTTGGTTTTCAAATGCTCTGGGCTCATTTAGTTTGGGCGGGTTTTCAAGTGCTCTGGACTCATTTTGTTGGAGGCGGCTTTTTCAAGTGCTCTCTGCTCATTTCCTTGGAAGCGGGTTTTCAAGTTCTCTGGGGTCATTTGTTGGAAGCGGGTTTTCAAGTGCTCTGGGCTCATTTTCGTTGGAAGCGGGTTTTCAAGTGCTCTGGGCTCATTTCGTTGGAAGCGGGTTTTCAAGTGCTCTGGACTCATTTTCGTTGGAAGGGGTTTTCAAGTGTTCTGGGCTCATTTCGTTGGAAGCGGGTTTTCAAGTGCTCTGGGCTCATTTTGTTGAGGCGGGTTTTCAAGTGCTCTGGGCTCATTTCGTTGGAAGCGGGTTTTCAAGTGCTCTGGGGTCATTTCGTTAGGCGTGTTTTCAAGTGCTCTGGGCTCATTTTGTTGGAAGCGGTTTTCAAGTGCTCTGGGGTCATTTCGTTGGAGGCGGGTTTTCAAGTGCTCTGGGCTCATTTTGATTAGGCGGGTTTTCAAGTGCTCTGGCGTCATTTCGTTAGGCGGGTTTTCAAGTGCTCTGGACTCATTTTGTTGGAAGCGGTTTTTTAAGTGCTCTGGGTTCATTTCGTTGGAAGCAGGTTTTCAACTGCTCTGGGCTCATTTCGTTGGTAGCGGGTTTTCAAGTGCTCTGGGCTCATTTCGTTGGAAGCGGGTTTTCAAGTGCTCTGGGGTCATTTCTTTAGGCGGGTTTTCAAGTGCTCTGGGGTCATTTCATTTGGAAAGCAGGTTTTCAAGTGCTCTGGACTCATTTTGTTGGAAGAGGTTTTTAAGTGCTCTGGGCTCATTTCGTTTGAATCACTTTTTCAAGTGCTCTGGGGTTTTTCGTTGGAAGCGGGTTTTCAAGTGCTCTGGGCTCATTTCGTTGGAAGCGGGTTTTCAAATGCTCTGGGGTCATTTCGTTGGAAGCGGGTTTTCAAGTGCTCTGGGGTCATTTTGTTGGAAGCGGGTTTTCAAGTGCTCTGGGCTCATTTCGTTGGAAACGAGTTTTTAAGTGCTCTGGGGTCATTTTTTTGGAAGCGGGTTTTCAAGTGCTCTGGGCTTATTTTGTTGGAAGCGGGTTTTCAAGTGCTCTGGGCTCATTTCTTTGGAAGCGAGTTTTCAAGTGCTCTGGGCTCATTTCGTTTGGAAGGGTTTTCAAGTGCTCTGGGGTCATTTCTTTGGAAGCGGGTTTTAAAGTGCTCTGGGGTCATTTCGTTGGAAGCGTGTTTTTAAGTGCTCTGGGGTCATTTTGTTGGAAGCGGGTTTTCAAGTGCTCTGGGCTCATTTCGTTGGAAGCGGTTTTTCAAGTGCTCTGGGGTTATATCGTTGGAAGCGTGTTTTTAAGTGCTCTGGGGTCATTTTGTTGGAAGCGGTTTTCAAGTGCTCTGGGCTCATTTCGTTGGAAGTTGGTTTTCAAATGCTCTGGGCTCATTTCGTTGGAAGCGGGTTTTCAAGTGCTCTGGTCTCATTTTGTTGGAAGCGGGTTTTCAAGTGCTCTGGGCTCATTTCTTTGGAAAGCGGGGGTTTTCAAGTGCTCTGGGGTCATTTGTTTGGGCGGGTTTTAAGTGCTCTGGGGTCATTTTGTTTGGAGCGGGTTTTCAAGTGCTCTGGGCTCATTTCGTTGGAAGGGGGTTTTCAAATGCTCTGGGCTCATTTCGTTGGAAGCGGGTTTTCAAGTGCTCTGGACTCATTTTGTTGGAGGAGGTTTTTTAAGTGCTCT
The DNA here is from genome assembly GCA_036365155.1 of Meriones psammophilus. Taxonomy (NCBI): domain Eukaryota; kingdom Metazoa; phylum Chordata; class Mammalia; order Rodentia; family Muridae; genus Meriones; species Meriones psammophilus. The sequence goes on from JAEOAE010000662.1 coordinate 34,156, forward strand.
CTGCTCATTTCCTTGGAAGCGACTTTTTAAGTTCTCTGGGGTCATTTTGTTGGAAACGGGTTTTTAAGTGCTCTGGGCTCATTTCGTTGGAAGTGGTTTTTCAAGTGCTGTGGGATTAATTCGTTGGAAGCGGGTTTTCAAGTGCTCTGGGGTCATTTCGTTGGAAGGGGGTTTTCAAGTGTTCCCGGCTCATTTCGTTGGAAGCGGGTTTTCAAGTGCTCTGGGCTCATTTCGTTGGAAGCGGGTTTTCAAGTGCTCTGGGCTCATTTCGTTGGAACTGGGTTTTCAAGTGATCTGTGGTCATTTCGTTGGAGCGTGTTTTTAGTGCTCTGGTGGTCATTTTGTTGGAAGCGGTTTTCAAGTGCTCTGGGCTCATTTCGTTTGAAGCGGGTTTTCAAGTGCTCTGGGGTCATTTCGTTTTAGGCGGGTTTTCAATGCTCTGGGTCATTCGTTGGAAGCGGTTTTCAAGTGCTCTGGGCTCATTTCGTTGGAAGCGGGTTTTCAAGTTCTCTGGGCTCATTTCGTTGGAAGCGGGTTTTCAAGTGCTCTGGACTCATTTTGTTGGAAGCGAGTTTTTAAGTGCTCTGCAGTCATTTCGTTTGAAGCGGGTTTTTAAGTGCTCTGGGCTCATTTCGTTAGAAGCGGGTTTTCAAGTGCTCTGGGCTCATTTCGTTGGAAGCAGGTTTTCAAGTGCTCTGGGCTCATTTCGTTGGAAGCGGTTTTTCAAGTGCTCTGTGGTCATTTCTTTGGAAGCGGGTTTTCAAGTGCTCTGGGGTCATTTCGTTGGAAGCAGGTTTTCAAGTGCTCTGGACTCATTTTGTTGGAGGAGGTTTTTTAAGTGCTCTTGGCTCATTTCGTTGCAAACGAGTTTTTAAGTGCTCTGGCGTCATTTTGTTGGAAGCGGGTTTTCAAGTGCTCTGGGCTCATTTCGTTGGAAGCATGTTTTTAAGTGCTCTGGGCTCATTTTGTTGGAAGCGGTTTTCAAGTGCTCTGGGCTCATTTCGTTGTAAGCGGGTTTTCAAGTTCTCTGGGCTCATTTCGTTGGAAGCGGGTTTTCAAGTGCTCTGGGCTCATTTGATTGGAAGCTGGTTTTCAAGTGCTCTGGCGTCATTTCGTTGGAAGCGGGTTTTCAAGTGCTCTGGACTCATTTTGTTGGAAAGGTTTTTCAAGTGCTCTCACGTTCATTTCGTTGGAAGGCGGGTTTTCAACTGCTCTGGGCTCATTTCGTTGGAAGCGGGTTTTTAAGTGCTCTGGGCTCATTTCGTTGGAAGCGGGTTTTCAAGTGCTCTGGGGTCATTTCTTTGGAAGCGGGTTTTCAAGTGCTCTGGGCTCATTTCGTTGGAAGCAGGTTTTCAAGTGCTCTGGACTCATTTTGTTGGAAGAGGGTTTTTAAGTGCTCTGGGCTCATTTCGTTTGAATCACTTTTTCAAGTGCTTTGGGGTTTTTTGTTGGGCGGGTTTTCAAGTGCTCTTGGGCTCATTTCGCGTGTTTTAGGCGGGTTTTCAAATGCTCTGGGTCATTTCATTGGAAGCGGGTTTTCAAGTGCTCTGGGGTCATTTTATTTGGAAGCGGGTTTTCAAGTGCTCTGGGCTCATTTCGTTTGAGGCGAGTTTTAAGTGCTCTGGGGTCATTTTTTTGGAAGCGGGTTTTCAAGTGCTCTGGGCTTATTTTGTTGGAAGCGGGTTTTCAAGTGCTCTGGGCTCATTTCTTTGGAAGCGGGTTTTCAAGTGCTCTGGGCTCATTTCGTTGGAAGCGGTTTTTCAAGTGCTCTGGGGTCATTTCTTTGGAAGCGGGTTTTAAAGTGCTCTGGGGTCATTTCGTTGGAAGCCTGTTTTTAAGTGCTCTGGGGTCATTTTGTTGGAAGCGGGTTTTCAAGTGCTCTGGGCTCATTTCTTTGAAGCGGGTTTTCAAATGCTCTGGGCTCATTTAGTTGGAGGCGGGTTTTCAAGTGCTCTGGACTCATTTTGTTGGAGGAGGTTTTTAAGTGCTCTGGGCTCATTTCGTTGGAATCAGTTTTTAAGTTCTCTGGGGTAATTTTGTTGAAGCGGGTTTTCAAGTGCTCTGGGCTCATTTCGTTGGAGGCGGTTTTTCAAGTGCTCTGGGATTCATTTCGTTTGAAGGCGGGTTTTCAAGTGCTCTGGGGTCATTTCGTTGGAGCGGGTTTTCAAGTGTTCTCGGCTCATTTCGTTGGAGGCGGGTTTTCAAGTGCTCTGGGGTCATTTCGTTGGAAGCGGGTTTTTAAGTGCTCTGGGCTCATTTGTTAAGCGGGTTTTCAAGTGCTCTGGGCTCATTTCATTGGAAGCGGGTTTTCAAGTGCTCTGGGCTCATTTTAGTTGGAAGCGGGTTTTCAAGTGCTCTGGACTCATTTTGTTGGAGGCGGCTCATTTTTCAAGTGCTCTCTGCTCATTTCGTTGGAAGCGGGTTTTCAAGTTCTCTGGGGTAATTTTGTTGAAGCGGGTTTTCAAGTGCTCTGGGCTCATTTCGTTTGGAGGCGGTTTTTCAAGTGCTCTGGGATCATTTCGTTACCGTTGGCGGTTTTCAAGTGCTCTGGGCTCATTTCATTGGAAGCGGGTTTTCAAGTGTTCTGGGCTCATTTCGTTGAAGGCGGGTTTTCAAGTGCTCTGGGCTCATTTCGTTAGGCGGGTTTTGAAGTGCTCTGGGCTCATTTCCTTGGAACTGGGTTTTCAAGTGATCTGGGGTCATTTCGTTGGAAGCGTGTTTTTAGTGCTCTGCAGTCATTTCGTTTGAAGCGGGTTTTCAAGTGCTCTGGGCTCATTTCGTTAAGCGGGTTTTCAAGTGCTCTGGGCTCATTTAGTTGGAAGCAGGTTTTCAAGTGCTCTGGGCTCATTTCGTTGGAAGCGGGTTTTCAAGTGCTCTGTGGTCATTTCTTTTTAGGCGGGTTTTCAAGTGCTCTGGGGTCATTTCGTTGGGAAGCAGGTTTTCAAGTGCTCTGGACTCATTTTGTTGGAGGAGGGTTTTTAAGTGCTCTTGGCTCATTTGTTGGAAGCGGGTTTTCAAGTGCTCTGGCGTCATTTTGTTGGAAGCGGGTTTTCAAGTGCTCTGGGCTCATTTCGTTGGGCGTGTTTTCAAGTGCTCTGGTCTCATTTTGTTGGAAGCGGGTTTTTCAGTGCTCTGGGCTCATTTCGTTGGAAGCAGGTTTTCAAGTTCTCTGGGGTCATTTTATTTTGGAAGCGGGTTTTCAAGTGCTCTGGGCTCATTTTTTGATTGGAAAGCAGGTTTTCAAGTGCTCTGGGTCATTTCGTTAAGCGGGTTTTCAAGTGCTCTGGACTCATTTTGTTGGAAGCGGTTTTTAAGTGCTCTGGGTTCATTTCGTTGGAAGCAGGTTTTCAAGTGCTCTGGGCTCATTTCGTTGGTAGCGGGTTTTCAAGTGCTCTGGGCTCATTTAGATTTGGAAGCGGGTTTTCAAGTGCTCTGGGGTCATTTCCTTGGAAGCGGGTTTTCAAGTGCTCTGGGGTCATTTCGTTGGAAGCAGGTTTTCAAGTGCTCTGGACTCATTTTTTTTGGAAGAGGGTTTTAAGTGCTCTGGGCTCATTTCGTTTGAATCACTTTTCAAGTGCTCTGGGGTTTTTCGTTTAGGCGGGTTTTCAAGTGCTCTTGGCTCATTTCATTTAGGCGGGTTTTCAAGTGCTCTGGGGTCATTTCATTGGAAGCGGGTTTCAAGTGCTCTGGGGTTATTTTGTTGGAAGCAGGGTTTTCAAGTGCTCTGGGCTCATTTCGTTGGGCGGGTTTTTAAGTGCTCTGGGGTCATTTTTTTGAGGCGGGTTTTCAAGTGCTCTGGGCTTATTTTGTTGGAAGCGGGTTTTCAAGTGCTCTGGGCTCATTTCTTTGGAAGCGAGTTTTCAAGTGCTCTGGGCTCATTTCGTTAAGCGGTTTTTCAAGTGCTCTGGGGTCATTTCTTTGGAAAGCGGGTTTTCAAGTGCTCTGGGGTCATTTCGTTGGAAGCCTGTTTTCAAGTGCTCTGGGGTCATTTTTTGGAAGCGGGTTTTCAAGTGCTCTGGGCTCATTTGATTTAGGCGGTTTTCAAGTGCTCTGGGCTTATTTCGTTGGAAGCGTGTTTTTAAGTGCTCTGGGGTCATTTTATTTGGAAGCGGTTTTCAAGTGCTCTGGGCTCATTTCGTTGGAAGTTGGTTTTCAAATGCTCTGGGCTCATTTCGTTGGAAGCGGGTTTTCAAGTGCTCTGGACTCATTTTGTTGGAGGAGGCTTTTTAAGTGCTCTCTGCTCATTTCCTTGGAAGCGACTTTTTAAGTTCTCTGGGGTCATTTTGTTGGAAACGGGTTTTTAAGTGCTCTGGGCTCATTTCGTTGGAAGTGGTTTTTCAAGTGCTGTGGGATTAATTCGTTGGAAGCGGGTTTTCAAGTGCTCTGGGCTCATTTCGTTGGAAGCGGGTTTTCAAGTGCTCTGGGCTCATTTGGTTGGAAGCGGGTTTTCAAGTGCTCTGGGCTCATTTCGTTGGAAGCGGGTTTTTGAAGTGCTCTGGGCTCATTTCGTTGGAACTGGGTTTTCAAGTGATCTGTGGTCATTTCGTTGGAAGCGTGTTTTTTAGTGCTCTGGCGTCATTTTGTTGGAAGCGGTTTTCAAGTGCTCTGGGCTCATTTCGTTGGAAGCGGGTTTTCAAGTGCTCTGGGGTTATTTCGTTGGAAGCGAGTTTTCAATACTCTGGTGTCATTTCGTTGGAAGCGGGTTTTCAAGTGCTCTGGGGTCATTTCGTTTGAAGCGGGTTTTCAAGTGCTCTGGGCTCATTTCGTTGGAAGCGGGTTTTTGAAGTGCTCTGGGCTCATTTCGTTGGAAGCGGGTTTTCAAGTGCTCTGGGCTCATTTCGTTGGAAGCAGGTTTTCAAGTGCTCTGGTCTCATTTTGTTAAGCGGGTTTTCAAGTGCTCTGTGGTCATTTCTTTGGAAGCGGGTTTTCAAGTGCTCTGGGGTCATTTCGTTGGAAGCAGGTTTTCAAGTGCTCTGGACTCATTTTGTTGGAGGAGGTTTTTTAAGTGCTCTTGGCTCATTTCGTTGGAAGCGAGTTTTTAAGTGCTCTGGGGTCATTTTGTTGGAAGCGGGTTTTCAAGTGCTCTGGGCTCATTTCGTTGGAAGCGGGTTTTCAAGTGCTCTGGTCTCATTTCTTTGGAAGTGGGTTTTCAAGTGCTCTGGGCTCATTTCGTTGGAAGCGGTTTTTCAAGTGCTCTGGGGTTATTTCGTTGGAAGCGGGTTTTCAAGTGCTCTGGGGTCATTTCGTTGGAAGGGGGTTTTCAAGTGTTCCTGGCTCATTTCGTTGGAAGCGGGTTTTCATGTGCTCTGTGGTCATTTTTTGGAAGCGAGTTTTTAAGTGCTCTGGACTCATTTTGTTGGAAGAGGGTTTTTAAGTTCTCTGGGCTCATTTCGTTGGAAGCAAGTTTTTAAGTGCTCTGGGGTCATTTCATTGGAAGCAGGTTTTCAAGTGCTCTGGTCTCATTTTGTTGGAAGCAGGTTTTTGACGTGCTCTGGGCTCATTTTGTTGGAAGCGGGTTTTCAAGTGCTCTGTGGTCATTTCGTTGGAAGCGTGTTTTTAAGTGCTCTGGGGTCATTTCGTTCTAAGCTTGTTTTTAAGTGCTCTGTGGTCATTTCTTTGGAAGCGGGTTTTCAAGTGCTCTGGGCTCATTTCTTTGGAAGCGGGTTTTCAAGTGCTCTGGGCTCATTTTCGTTGAGGCGGAGTTTTTTAATTTGCTCTGGGGTCATTTTTTGGAAGCGGGTTTTCAAGTGCTCTGGGCTCATTTCGTTGGAAGCAGGTTTTCAAGTGCTCTGGGCTCATTTCTTTGGAAACGAGTTTTGAAGTGCTATGGGGTCATTTTTTTGGAAGCGGGTTTTCAAGTGCTCTGGGCTCATTTCGTTGGAAGGGGGTTTTCAAGTGTTCCCGGCTCATTTCGTTGGAAGCGGGTTTTTGAATTGCTCTGGGCTCATTTCGTTGGAAGCGGGTTTTCAAGTGCTCTGTGGTCATTTCGTTGGAAGCGTGTTTTCAAGTGCTCTGGGCTCATTTCGTTGGAAGCGGGTTTTCAAGTGCTCTGGGCTTATTTCTTTGTAAGCGGGTTTTCAAGTGCTCTGGGGTCATTTCGTTGGAAACAGGGTTTCAAGTGCTCTGGACTCATTTTGTTGGAGGAGGTTTTTTATGTGCTCTCGGCTCATTTCGTTGGAAGCGAGTTTTTAAGTTCTCTGGGGTCATTTTGTTGGAAACGGGTTTTCAAGTGCTCTGGGCTCATTTCGTTGGAAGCGGGTTTTCAAGTGCTCTGGGCTCATTTCTTTGGAAGCGGGTTTTCAAGTGCTCTGGGATCATTTCGTTGGAAGGGGGTTTTCAAGTGTTCCTGGCTCATTTCTTGGAAGCGGGTTTTCAAGTGCTCTGTGGTCATTTCGTTGGAAGCGGGTTTTGAAGTGCTCTGGGCTCATTTTTTTGGAAGCGGGTTTTTGACGTGCTCAGGGCTCATTTCGTTGGAAGCGGGTTTTCAAGTGCTCTGTGGTCATTTCGTTGGAAGCGTGTTTTTAAGTGCTCTGGGGTCAATTCGTTGTAAGCTTGTTTTTAAGTGCTCTGGGGTCATTTCTTTGGAAGCGGGTTTTCAAGTGCTCTGGGCTCATTTCGTTGGAAACGAGTTTTTAAGTGCTCTGTGGTCATTTCGTTAGAAGCGTGTTTTTAAGTATTCTGGGGTCATTTCCTTGGAAGCTTGTTTTTAAGTGCTCTAGGGTCATTTCTTTGGAAGCGGGCTTTCAAGTGCTCTGGGGTTATTTCGTTGGAAGCGGGTTTTCAAGTGCTCTGGGCTCATTTCGTTGGAAGCGGGTTTTCAAATGCTCTGGGGTCATTTCGTTGGAAGCGGGTTTTCAAGTGCTCTGGGGTTATTTTGTTGGAAGCCGGTTTTCAAGTGCTCAGGTCTCATTTCGTTGGAAACGAGTTTTTAAGTGCTCTGGGGTCATTTTTTTGGAAGCGGGTTTTCAAGTGCTCTGGGCTCATTTTGTTGGAAGCGGGTTTTCAAGTGCTCTGGGCTCATTTCTTTGGAAGCGGGTTTTCAAGTGCTCTGGGATCATTTCGTTGGAAGCGGGTTTTCAAGTGCTCTGGGCTCATTTCTTTGGAAGCGGGTTTTAAAGTGCTCTGGGGTCATTTCGTTGGGGCGCGGGTTTTCAAGTGCTCTGGGGTCATTTGTTGGAAGCGGGTTTTCAAGTGCTCTGGGCTCATTTCATTGAAGGGGTTTTCAAGTGCTCTGGGCTCATTTAGTTTGGAAGCGGGTTTTCAAGTGCTCTGGACTCATTTTGTTGGAGCGGGTTTTTAAGTGCTCTGGGCTCATTTCGTTGGAAGCGAGTTTTCAAGTTCTCTGGGGTCATTTTGTTGGAAGCGGGTTTTCAAGTGCTCTGGGCTCATTTCGTTAGGCGGTTTTCAAGTGCTCTGGGATCATTTCGTTGGAAGCGGGTTTTCAAGTGCTCTGGGCTCATTTTGTTGGAAGGGGTTTTCAAGTGTTCCGGGCTCATTTCGTTGGAAGCGGGTTTTCAAGTGCTCTGGGCTCATTTCGTTAGGCGGGTGTTTCAAGTGCTCTGGGCTCATTTCCTTGGAACTGGGTTTTCAAGTGATCTGTGGTCATTTCGTTGGAAGCGTGTTTTTTAGTGCTCTGGCGTCATTTTGTTGGAAGCGGTTTTCAAGTGCTCTGGGCTCCTTTCTTTGGAAGCGGGTTTTCAAGTGCTCTGGGGTCATTTCGATTTAGGCGGGTTTTCAATGCTCTGGTGTCATTTCGTTGAAGCGGTTTTCAAGTGCTCTGGGGTCATTTCGTTTGAAGCGGGTTTTCAAGTTCTCTGGGCTCATTTCGTTGGAAGCGGGTTTTCAAGTGCTCTGGACTCATTTTGTTAGGCGGGTTTTTAAGTGCTCTGCAGTCATTTCGTTTAAGCGGGTTTTCAAGTGCTCTGGGCTCATTTAGTTGGAAGCGGGTTTTCAAGTGCTCTGGGCTCATTTCGTTTGGAAGCGGTTTTCAAGTGCTCTGGGCTCATTTCGTTGGAAGCGGTTTTCAAGTGCTCTGTGGTCATTTCTTTGGGCGGGTTTTTCAAGTGCTCTGGGGTCATTTCGTTGGAAGCAGGTTTTCAAGTGCTCTGGACTCATTTTGTTGGAGGCGGGTTTTCAAGTGCTCTTGGCTCATTTCGTTGGCGCGGTTTTTAAGTGCTCTGGGGTCATTTTGTTGGAAGCGGGTTTTCAAGTGCTCTGTTCTCATTTCGTTGGAAGCGGGTTTTCAAGTGCTCTGTTCTCATTTCGTTGGAAGCAGGTTTTCAAGTGCTCTGGGCTCATTTCTTTGGAAGCGGGTTTTCAAGTGCTCTGGGCTCATTTCGTTGGAAGCGGTTTTCAAGTGCTCTGGGCTTATTTAGTTGGAGCGGGTTTTCAAGTGCTCTGGGGTCATTTCTTTGGAAGGGGTTTTCAAGTGTTCTGGCTCATTTCTTTTTCAAGTGCTCGGGTTTTCAAGTGCTCTGTGGTCATTTTTTGGAAGGAGTTTTTAAGTGCTCTGGACTCATTTTGTTGGAAGAGGGTTTTTAAGTTCTCTGGGCTCATTTCGTTGGAAGCAAGTTTTTAAGTGCTCTGGGGTCATTTCATTGGAAGCAGGTTTTCAAGTGCTCTGGGCTCATTTCTTTGGAAGCGGGTTTTCAAGTGCTCTGGGCTCATTTTGTTGGAAGCAGGTTTCAAGTGCTCTGGTCTCATTTGTTTTGAAGGGGGTTTCAAGTGTCTGGGCTCATTTCGTTAGGCGGGTTTTCAAGTGCTCTGGGCTCATTTCTTTGGAGCGGGTTTTCAAGTGCTCTGGGCTCATTTTGTTGGAAGCGGGTTTTCAAGTGCTCTGGGCTCATTTCGTTGGGGCGGCGTTTTCAAGTGCTCTGGGCTCATTTCGTTGGGCGGTTTTCAAGTGCTCTGGGCTCATTTCGTTGGAAGCGGGTTTTCAAGTGCTCTGGACTCATTTCGTTGGAGCGGGTTTTCAAGTGCTCTGGGCTCATTTAAATTTGAAGCGGGTTTTCAAGTGCTCTGTGGTCATTTCTTTGGAGCGTGTTTTTAAATGCTCTGGGGTCATTTTGTTGGAAGGCGGTTTCAAGTGCTCTGGGCTCATTTCGATTTGGAAGCGGGTTTTCAAGTGCTCTGGGCTCATTTCTTTGTTGGAGCGGGTTTTCAAGTGCTCTGGGGTCATTTCGTTGGAAGCGGGTTTTCAAGTGCTCTGGACTCATTTTGTTGGAGGAGGTTTTTAAGTGCTCTGGGCTCATTTCGTTTGGAAGCGAGTTTTCAAGTTCTCTTTGGTCATTTTGTTGGAAGCGGGTTTTCAAGTGCTCTGGGCTCATTTCGTTAGGCGGGTTTTCAAGTGCTCTGGGCTCATTTTGTTGGAGCGGGTTTTCAAGTGCTCTGGACTCATTTTGTTGGAGGCAAGGTTTTTAAGTGCTCTGGGCTCATTTTGTTGGAAAGCAGGTTTTCAAGTTCTCTATGGTCATTTTGTTGGAAAGGGTTTTCAAGTGCTCTGGGCTCATTTTCGTTGGAAGCGGGTTTTCAAGTGCTCTGGGCTCATTTCTTTTTAGGCGGGTTTTCAAGTGCTCTGGGCTCATTTCGTTGAGGCGGGTTTTCAAGTGCTCTGGGGTCATTTCGTTGGAGGGGTTTTCAAGTGCTCTGGGCTCATTTCGTTGGAAGGGGTTTTCAAGTGCTCTGGGCTCATTTCGTTGGGCGGGTTTTCAAGTGCTCTGGGCTCATTTTTTTAGGCGGGTTTTGAAGTGCTCTGGGCTCATTTGTTGGAAGCGGGTTTTCAAGTGCTCTGGGCTCATTCGTTGGAAGCGGGTTTTCAAGTGCTCTGTGGTCATTTCGTTGGAGCGTGTTTTTAAGTGCTCTGGGCTCATTTCGTTTGTGAGCTTGTTTTAAGTGCTCTGGGCTCATTTTTTTTAGGCGGGTTTTCAAGTGCTCTGGGCTCATTTCGTTTGGAAGCGGGTTTTTAAGTGCTCTGGGCTCATTTTTTTGAAGCGGGTTTCAAGTGCTCTGGGCTCATTTCGTTGGAAGCGGGTTTTCAAGTGCTCTGGTGTCATTTCATTGGGCGGGTTTTCAAGTGCTCTGGGCTCATTTCGTTGAGCGGGTTTTTCAAGTGCTCTGGGCTCATTTCGTTGGGCGGGTTTTCAAGTGCTCTGGGCTCATTTTGTTGGCGGGTTTTCAAGTGCTCTGGGCTCATTTTTTTGGAAGCGGGTTTTCAAGTGCTCTGGGGTCATTTCATTGGAAGCGGGTTTTTAAGTGCTCTGGGGTCATTTCTTTGGAAGCGGGTTTTCAAGTGCTCTGGGCTCATTTCTTTAAGCGGGTTTTCAAGTGCTCTGGGCTCATTTAGTTGGAAGCGGGTTTTCAAGTGTTCTGGGCTCATTTCTTTTAGGCGGGTTTTTCAAGTGCTCTGGGCTCATTTCGTTGGAAGGCGGGTTTTCAAGTGCTCTGTGGTCATTTCGTTGGAGCGTGTTTTCAAGTGCTCTGGGCTCATTTTGTTTAGGCGGGTTTTCAAGTGCTCTGGGCTCATTTGTTTAGGCGGGTTTTCAAGTGCTCTGGGGTTATTTCTTTGGAAGCGGGTTTTCAAGTGCTCTGGGGTCATTTCGTTGGAAGCGGGTTTTCAAGTGCTCTGGGGTCATTTCGTTGTAAGCTTGTTTTTAAGTGCTCTGGGGTCATTTCTTTGGAAGCGGGTTTTCAAGTGCTCTGGGCTCATTTCGTTGGAAACGAGTTTTTAAGTGCTCTGGGTTCATTTTTTTGGAAGCGGGTTTTCAAGTGCTCTGGGCTCATTTCGTTGGAAGCGGGTTTTCAAGTGCTCTAGGCTCATTTCTTTGGAAGCGGGTTTTCAAGTGCTCTGGGCTCATTTTGTTAGAAGCGGGTTTTTAAGTGCTCTGGGGTCATTTCGTTTGAAGGGGGTTTTCAAGTGTTCCCGGCTCATTATGTTGGAAGCGGGTTTTCAAGTGCTCTGGCGTCATTTCGTTGGAAGCGGGTTTTCAAGTTCTCTGGACTCATTTTGTTGGAAGAGGTTTTTGTAAGTGCTTTGGGTTCATTTCGTTGGAAGCAAGATTTTAAATGCTCATTGTTATTTTGTTTGAAGCGGGTTTCAAGTGCTCTGGGCTCATTTCGTTGGAAGCAGGTTTTCAAGTGCTCTGGGCTCATTTAGTTTAGGCGGGTTTCAAGTACTCTGGGGTCATTTCGTTGGAAGCGTGTTTTTAAGTGCTCTGGGGTCATTTCGTTTAAGCGGGTTTTCAAGTGCTCTGGGGTCATTTCGTTGGAAGGGTTTTAAAGTGTTCTGGGCTCATTTCGTTGGAAGTGGGTTTTCAAGTGCTCTGTGCTCATTTCGTTTGTTGGCGGGTTTTCAAGTGCTCTGGGCTCATTTGATTGGAGGCGGGTTTCAAGTGCTCTGGGCTCATTTCGTTGGAAGCGGGTTTTCAAGTGCTCTGGGCTCATTTCGTTGTAAGCGTGTTTTTGAAGTGCTCTGGGCTAATTTCGTTGGAAGCGGGTTTTCAAGTGCTCTGGGCTCATTTCGTTGGAAGCGGGTTTTCAAGTGCTCTGGGCTCATTTCGTTGGAAGCGGGTTTTGAAGTGCTCTGGGCTCATTTGATTGGAAGCGGGTTTTCAAGTGCTCTGGGCTCATTTGATTGGAAGCATGTTTTCAAGTGCTCTGGGCTCATTTCGTTGGAAGCGTGTTTTCAAGTTCTCTGGGGTTATTTCGTTGGAAGCGGGATTTCAAGTGCTCTGGGGTCATTTCGTTGGAAGCGGGTTTTCAAATGCTCTGGGGTCATTTCGTTGGAAGCGGGTTTTCAAGTGCTCTGGGGTTATTTCGTTTGAAGCGAGTTTTCAAGTGCTCTGGGCTCATTTCGTTTGAAGCAAGTTTTTAAGTGCTCTGGGGTCATTTCGTTGGAAGCGGGTTTTTGAGTGCTCTGGGGTCATTTTTTTTTAAGCGGGTTTTCAAGTGCTCTGGGCTCATTTCCTTGGAAGCGGGTTTTCAAGTGCTCTGGACTCATTTCGTTGGATGCGGGTTTTCAAGTGCTCTGGACTCATTTTGTTGGAAGAGGGTTTTTCAGTGCTCTGGGGTCATTTTGTTGGAAGCGAGTTTTTAAGTGCTCTGGGGTCAATTTTTTGGAAGCGGGTTTTCAAGTGCTCTGGTCTCATTTTGTTGGAAGAAGGTATGTAAGTGCTCTGTGTTCATTTCGTTGGAAGCGTGTTTTTAAGTGCTTTGGGGTCATTTTGTTGGAAGCGGTTTTCAAGTACTCTGGGCTCATTTCGTTGGAAGCGGCTTTTCAATTACTCTGGGGTTATTTCGTTGGATGCGGGTTTTCAAGTGCTCTGGGCTCATTTGGTTGGAAGCGGTTTTTCAAGTGCTCTGGGCTCATTTGATTGGAAGCGGGTTTTCAAGTGCTCTGGGCTCATTTCTTTGGAAGCGAGTTTTTATGTGCTCTGCGGTCATTTCGTTGGAAGCAGGTTTTCAAGTGCTCTGGGCTCATTTCGTTGGTAGCGGTTTTTAAGTGCTCTGGGCTCATTTCGTTGGAAGCCGGTTTTCAAGTGCTCTGTGGTCATTTCGTTAGAAGCGTGTTTTTAAGTATTCTGGGGTCATTTCCTTGGAAGCATGTTTTTAAGTGCTCTGGGGTCATTTCTTTGGAAGCGGGCTTTCAAGTGCTCTGGGGTCATTTCGTTGGAAGCAGGTTTTCAAGTGCTCTGGACTCATTTTGTTGGAAGAAGGTTTTTAAGTGCTCTGGGCTCATTTCGTTTGAATCGCTTTTTCAAGTGCTCTGGGGTTATTTCGTTGGAAGCGGGTTTTCAAGTGCTCTGGGCTCATTTCTTTGGAAGCGGTTTTTCAAATGCTCTGGGCGGTTTTCATTTCATTTTAGAAGCGGGTTTTCAAGTGTCATTTCTGGGCGGTTTTTATTTTGTTGGAAGCGGTTTTCAAGTGCTCAGGGCTCATTTCGTTGGAAGCGAGTTTTTTAAGTGCTCTGGGGTCATTTTTTTGGAAGCGGGTTTTCAGTTTCAAGTGCTCTGGGCTTATTTTGTTTAGGCGGGTTTTCAAGTGCTCTGGGCTCATTTCTTTGGAAGCGAGTTTTCAAGTGCTCTGGGCTCATTTCGTTGGAAGCGGTTTTCAAGTGCTCTGGGGTCATTTCTTTGGAGCGGGTTTTAAAGTGCTCTGGGTCATTTCTTTTGGGCGAGTTTTAAGTGCTCTGGGGTCATTTTTGTTGGAGCGGGTTTTCAAGTGCTCTGGGCTCATTTCGTTTTTGAGCGGTTTTTCAAGTGCTCTGGGGTTATTTCGTTGGAGCGTGTTTTAAGTGCTCTGGGGTCATTTTGTTGGGCGGGTTTTCAAGTGCTCTGGGCTCATTTCGTTGGAAGGGGGTTTTCAAATGCTCTGGGCTCATTTCGTTGGAAGCGGGTTTTCAAGTGCTCTGGACTCATTTTGTTGGAGGAGGTTTTTTAAGTGTTCTCTGCTCATTTCGTTGGAAGCGAGTTTTTAAGTTCTCTGGGGTCATTTTGTTAGAAACGGGTTTTCAAGTGCTCTGGGCTCATTTCCTTCAAAGCAGTTTTTCAAGTGCTGTGGGATTAATTCGTTGGAAGCGGGTTTTCAAGTGCTCTGGGCTCATTTCGTTGGAAGCGCTTTTTTGAAGTGCTCTGGGCTCATTTCGTTGGAACTGGGTTTTCAAGTGATCTGTGGTCATTTCGTTGGAAGCGTGTTTTTTAGTGCTCTGGCGTCATTTTGTTGGAAGCGGTTTTCAAGTGCTCTGGGCTCATTTCGTTGGAAGCGGGTTTTTGATGTGCTCTGGGCTCAGTTCGTTGGAAACGGGTTTTCAAGTGCTCTGGGGTTATTTCGTTGGAAGCGAGTTTTCAATGCTCTGGTGTCATTTCGTTGGAAGCGGGTATTCAAGTGCTCTGGGCTCATTTCGTTGGAAGCGGGTTTTCAAGTGCTCTGGGCTCATTTCGTTGGAAGCGGGTTTTTGATGTGCTCTGGGCTCAGTTCGTTGGAAACGGGTTTTCAAGTGCTCTGGGATCATTTTGTTGGAAGCGGGTTTTTGAAGTTCTCTGGGCTCATTTCGTTGGAAGCGGGTTTTCAAGTGCTCTGGGCTCATTTCGTTGGAAGCGGGTTTTCAAGTGCTCTGGGCTCATTTAGTTAGGCGGGTTTTGAAGTGCTCTGGGCTCATTTTGTTGGAGCGGGTTTTCAAGTGCTCTGGGCTCATTTCTTTGGGCGGGTTTTCAAGTGCTCTGGGCTCATTTCGTTAGGCGGGTTTTCAAGTGCTCTGGGCTTATTTCGTTGGAGGGGTTTTCAAGTGCTCTGGGCTCATTTCGTTGGAAGGGTTTTCAAGTGTTCTGGCTCATTTCCTTGGAAGGCGGGTTTTCAAAGTGCTCTGTGGTCATTTCGTTGGAGCGTGTTTTAAGTGCTCTGGGGTCATTTCGTTGTAAGCTTGTTTTTAAGTGCTCTGGGGTCATTTCTTTGGAAGCGGGTTTTCAAGTGCTCTGGGCTCATTTCTTTTCAAGTGCTCGGGTTTTCAAGTGCTCTGGGCTCATTCGTTGAAACAGTTTTTAAGTGCTCTGGGGTCATTTTTGGAAGCGGGTTTTCAAGTGCTCTGGCTCATTTCTTTTGAAACGGGTTTTCAAGTGCTCTGGGCTCATTTTTTGGAAGCGGGTTTTTAAGTGCTCTGGGGTCATTTTTTTTAGCGGGTTTTTCAAGTGCTCTGGGCTCATTTTTTGGGCGGTTTTTCAAGTGCTCTGGGCTCATTTCGTTGGAAGCGGGTTTTCAAGTGCTCTGGGTCATTTCGTTTAAGCGTGTTTTCAAGTGCTCTGGGGTCATTTTTTGTAGCGGGTTTTCAAGTGCTCTGGGCTCATTTCGTTGGAAAGCGGGTTTTCAAGTGCTCTGGACTCATTTTTTGAGGCGGGTTTTCAAGTGCTCTCGGCTCATTTCGTTGGCAGGTTTTCAAGTGCTCTGGACTCATTTTGTTGGAAGAGGTTTTAAGTGCTCTCGGCTCATTTCGATGGAGCGAGTTTTCAAGTTCTCTGGGCTCATTTTTTGGAAGCGGGTTTTCAAGTGCTCTGGGCTCATTCGTTGGAAGCAGGTTTTCAAGTGTTCCTGGCTCATTTCTTTGGAAGCGGGTTTTCAAGTGCTCTGGGATCATTTCGTTGGAAGCGGGTTTTCAAGTGTTCCTGGCTCATTTGTTGGGCCGGGTTTCAAGTGCTCTGGGCTCATTTAGATTTGGAAGCGGGTTTTCAAGTGCTCTGGGCTCATTTTGTTGGAAGCGGGTTTTTAAGTGCTCTGGGCTCATTTCGTTTAGGCGGGTTTTCAAGTGCTCTGTTGTCATTTATTTGGAGCGTGTTTTTAAGTGCTCTGGGCTCATTTCGTTGTAAGCTTGTTTTCAAGTGCTCTGGGCAGATTTTTCATTTCATTTTGGAAGCGGGTTTTCAAGTGCTCTGGGCTCATTTCGTTGGAAACGAGTTTTTAAGTGCTCTGGGGTCATTTTTTTTGGAAGCGGGTTTTCAAGTGCTCTAGGCTTATTTCGTTGGAAGCAGGTTTTCAAGTGCTCTGGGCTCATTTCTTTGGAAGCGGGTTTTCAAGTGCTCTGGGCTCATTTCGTTGAAAACGAGTTTTTAAGTGCTCTGGGGTCATTTTTTTGGAAGCGGGTTTTCAAGTGCTCTGGGCTCATTTCGTTGGAAGCGGCTTTTCAAGTGCTCTGGGCTCATTTCTTTGGAAGCAGGTTTTCAAGTGCTCTGGGCTCATTTTGTTGGAAGCGGGTTTTCAAGTGCTCTGGGGTCATTTTTTTAGGCGGGTTTTCAAGTGCTCTGGACTCATTTTTGTTGGAAGCGGGTTTTCAAGTGCTCTGGGCTCATTTCTTTGGAAGCAGGTTTTCAAGTGCTCTGGGCTCATTTTGTTGAAGCGGGTTTTCAAGTGCTCTGGGCTCATTTCGTTTAGGCGGGTTTCAAGTGCTCTGGGCTCATTTCTTTGGAAGCGGGTTTTCAAGTGCTCTGGGCTCATTTGGTTGGAAGCAGGTTTTCAAGTGCTCTGGGCTCATTTAGTTGGAGGCAGGTTTTCAAGTGCTCTGGGCTCATTTCGTTGGAAGCGGGTTTTCAAGTGCTCTGGGCTCATTCGTTGGAAGCAAGTTTTTAAGTGCTCTGGGCAGATTTTTCATTTTTTGGAAGCGGGTTTTCAAGTGCTCTGGGGTCATTTCGTTGGAAGCGGGTTTTTAAGTGCTCTGGGGTCATTTTTTTGAAGCAGGTTTTCAAGTGCTCTGGGCTCATTTCGTTGGAAGCGGGTTTTCAAGTGTCTGGGCTCATTTGTTGGAAGCGGGTTTTCAAGTGCTCTGGGGTCATTTTGTTGGGCGGGTTTTCAAGTGCTCTGGGGTCATTCTTTTTAAGTTGGTTTTAAGTGCTCTGGTGTCATTTTTGTAAGCAGGTTTTCAAGTGCTCTGGGCTCATTTTGTTGGAAGCGGGTTTTCAAGTGCTCTGGGCTCATTTAGGTTTAGGCGTGTTTTTAAGTGCTCTGTGGTCATTTGTTGGAAGCGGGTTTTCAAGTGCTCTGGGGTCATTTTTTTTTGCCGGTTTTCAAGTGCTCTGGGGTCATTTCGTTGGAAGCGGGTTTTCAAGTGCTCTGGGCTCATTTTTTGGAAGCGGGTTTTCAAGTGCTCTGGGCTCATTTAGTTGGAGGCGGGTTTTTAAGTACTCTGGGGTCATTTTGTTTGGGCGGGTTTTCAAGTGTTCTGGGCTCATTTCGTTAGGCGGGTTTTCAAGTGCTCTGTGGTCATTTTTTTGAAGCGGGTTTTCAAGTGCTCTGGGCTCATTTTGTTGAAGCGGGTTTTCAAGTGCTCTGGGCTCATTTAGTTGGAAGCGGGTTTTCAAGTGCTCTGGACTCATAGGTTGGAAGGGTTTTTAAGTGCTCTGGGTCATTTTTTGGAAGCGGGTTTTCAAGTGCTCTGGGCTCATTCTTTGAGCGGGTTTTCAAGTGCTCTTGGCTCATTTGTTGGAAGCGGGTTTTCAAGTGCTCTGGGCTCATTTTGGAGGCGGGTTTTTCAAGTGCTCTAGGCTTATTAGGTTGGAAGCGGGTTTCCAAAGTGCTCTGGACTCATTTTTCTTTGGCGCGGGTTTTCAAGTGCTCTGGGCTCATTTCGTTGAAAACGAGTTTTCAAGTGCTCTGGGCTCATTTTTTAGGCGGGTTTTCAAGTGCTCTGGGCTCATTTCGTTTAGGCAGTTTTTCAAGTGCTCTGGGCTCATTTTTTTAGGCGGGTTTCAAGTGCACTGGGCTCATTCGTTTAGGCGGGTTTTCAAGTGCTCTGGGCTCATTTTTTGGAAGCGGGTTTTCAAGTGCTCTGGGCTCATTTTTTGGAAGCGGGTTTTCAAGTGCTCTGGGCTCATTTCGTTGGAAGCAGGTTTTCAAGTGTTCTGGGCTCATTTGTTGAAGCGGGTTTTCAAGTGCTCTGGGCTCATTTCGTTGAAAGCGGGTTTTTCAAGTGCTCTGTGGTCATTTCGTTGGAGCGTGTTTTCAAGTGCTCTGGGCTCATTTAATTTGGAAGTGGTTTTCAAGTGCTCTGGGCTCATTTCGTTGGAAGCGGGTTTTCAAGTGCTCTGGGCTCATTTTGTTGAAGCGGGTTTTAAGTGCTCTGGGCTCATTTTTTTGGAAGCGGGTTTTCAAGTGCTCTGGGGTCATTTAGATTTGGAAGCGGGTTTTCAAGTGCTCTGGGCTCATTTGGTTGGAAACAGGTTTTAAGTGCTCTGGACTCATTTGATTGGAGGCGGGTTTTCAAGTGCTCTCGGCTCATTCGTTGGAAGGGTTTTCAAGTGTTCTCGGCTCATTTTGTTGAAGGCGGGTTTTTAAGTGCTCTGGGCTCATTTTGTTTGAGCGGGTTTTCAAGTGCTCTGGGGTCATTTGTTTGAGGCGGGTTTTTAAGTGCTCTGGGTCATTTGTTGGAAGCAAGTTTTCAAGTGCTCTGGGCTCATTTTGTTGAAGCGGGTTTTCAAGTGCTCTGGGATCTCATTTCATTTGTTGGAAAGCGGGTTTTCAAGTGCTCTGTGGTCATTTCGTTGGAAGCGGGTTTTCAAGTGCTCTGGTGTCATTTCGTTGGAAGCAGGTTTTCAAGTGCTCTGGGCTCATTTGGTTGGAAGCGGGTTTTCAAGTGCTCTCGGCTCATAGGTTGGAAGCGTGTTTTTAAGTGCTCTCGGGTCATTTTTGTTAGGCGGGTTTTTCAAGTGCTCTGGGCTCATTTGTTGGAGCGGTTTTTCAAGTGCTCTGGGGTCATTTCTTTGGCGGGGTTTCAAGTGCTCTGGGCTCATTTCAAGTGTTGGGGTTAGGCGGGTTTTCAAGTGCTCTGGGCTCATTTGTTGGAAGGGGTTTTCAAGTGCTCTGGGCTCATTTGTTGGAGCGGGTTTTCAAGTGCTCTGTGGTCATTTCATTTGCGGGTTTTTCAAGTGCTCTGGGCTCATTTTGTTGACGGGTTTCAAGTGCTCTGGGCTCATTTAGATTTAGGCGGGTTTTCAAGTGCTCTCTAGGCTCATTTTTTGGAAGCGGTTTTTCAAGTGCTCTGGGCTCATTTAGTTGGGGCGGGTTTTCAAGTGCTCTGGGCTCATTTTGTTGGCGGGTTTTTAAGTGCTCTGGGCTCATTTCGTTTGAAGCGGGTTTTCAAGTGCTCTGGGCTCATTTTGTTGGAAGCGGGTTTTCAAGTGCTCTGGGCTCATTTTGTTGGAAGCGGGTTTTTCAAGTGCTCTGGGCTCATTTTTTGGAAGCGGGTTTTCAAACCTGGTGCATTTCTGGGCGGGGGTCATTTCGTTTGACGGGTTTTTAAGTGCTCTAGGGTCATTTCTTTGAAGCGGGTTTTCAAGTGCTCTGGGCTCATTTAGTTAGAAGCGGGTTTTCAAGTGCTCTGGTTCATTTTTTTTGGAAGTGGGTTTTCAAGTGCTCTGTGCTCATTTCGTTGGGGCGGGTTTCAAGTGCTCTGGTGTCATTCGTTTAAGCGGGTTTTCAAGTGCTCTGGTGTCATTTCTTTGGGGCGGGTTTTCAAGTGCTCTGGGCTCATTTCATTGGAAGCGGGTTTTCAAGTGCTCTGGTCTCATTTCGTTGGAGCGGGTTTTCAAGTGCTCTGGACTCATTTCGTTGAAAGCGGGTTTTCAAGTGCTCTGGGCTCATTTTTTAGGCGGGTTTCAAGTGCTCTGGGCTCATTTCGTTGAAGCGGGTTTTCAAGTACTCTGGGGTCATTTCTTTAGGCGGGTTTTCAAGTGCTCTCGGCTCATTTCGTTGGAGCGTGTTTTCAAGTGCTCTGGGCTCATTTTTTGGAGGCGGGTTTTCAGTGCTCTGGGCTCATTTCATTGGAAGGCAGGTTTTCAAGTGCTCTGGGCTCATTTCGTTTGGCAGGTTTTCAAGTGCTCTGGGCTCATTTCGTTAGAGCGGGTTTTCAAGTGCTCTGGACTCATTTAGTTTTAGGCGGGTTTTCAAGTGCTCTGGACTCATTTTGTTTAGGCGGGTTTTCAAGTGCTCTGGGCTCATTTCGTTTGAGCAAGTTTTCAAGTTCTCTGGGCTCATTTCGTTGGAAGCGGGTTTTTCAAGTGCTCTGGGCTCATTTCGTTGGAGCGGGTTTTCAAGTGTTCTGGGCTCATTTTGTTGGAAGCGGGTTTTCAAGTGCTCTGGGCTCATTTTGTTGGAAGCGGGTTTCAAGTGCTCTGGGGTCATTTTGTTTAGGCAGGTTTTTTAAGTGCTCTGGACTCATTTTTTGAACGGGTTTTCAAGTGCTCCTGGTCTCATTTGTTGGAAGCGGGTTTCAAGTGCTCTCTGGACTCATTTCGTTGGGCGTGTTTTCAAGTGCTCTGGACTCATTTGTTGGAAGAAGGGTTTTCCAGTGCTCTGGGCTCATTTTGTTGGAAGCAGGTTTTTAAGTGTTCTGGGGTCATTTTTTTGGGCAGGTTTTCAAAAGTGCTCTGGTCTCATTTTGTTGGATCACGGGTTTTCAAGTGCTCTGTATTCATTTGGTTGGGCGTGTTTTTAAGTGCTCTGGGGTCATTTGATTGGAGCGGGTTTTCAAGTGCTCTGGGCTCATTTCTTTGGAAGCAGGTTTTCAAGTGCTCTGGGGTCATTTCGTTGGAAGCAGGTTTTCAAGTGCTCTGGACTCATTTCGTTGGTAGCGGTTTTTCAAGTGCTCTGGGCTCATTTGGTTGAAGCGGGTTTTCAAGTGCTCTGGGCTCATTTGATTAAGCGGGTTTTCAAGTATTCTGGGCTCATTTCTTTGGAAACTTGTTTTTAAGTGCTCTGGGTCATTTCTTGGAAGCGGGCTTTCAAGTGCTCTGGACTCATTTCGTTGGTAGCAGGTTTTGAAGTGCTCTGGACTCATTTTGTTGGAAGCGGTTTTTAAGTGCTCATGGTCATTCGTTAATCGTGTTTTTAAGTATTCTAGGGTTATTTCCTTGGAAGCTGTTTTTAAGTGCTCTGGGGTCATTTCTTGGCGGGTTTTCAAGTGCTCTGGGGTCATTCGTTGGAAGCAGGTTTTCAAGTGCTCAGGACTTATTTTGTTGGAAGCCAGTTTTCCAAGTGCTCTGGGCTCATTTAGTTTGAATAAGGTTTTCCAAGTGCTCTGGGGTCATTTTTTGGAGGCGGGTTTCAAGTGCTCTGGGGCTGATTTTTGTTGGAAGCCCGGGTTTTTCAAATGCTCTGGGGTCATTTCTTTAGACGGGTTTTCAAGTGCTCTGGGCTTATTTTGTTGGAAGCCAGTTTTCAAGTGCTCAGGGGTCATTTCTTTAGGCGGGTTTAAAATGCTCTGGGGTCATTTTTTGGAGCGGTTTTTAAGTGCTCTGGGGTCATTTGTTGGAAGCGGGTTTTCAAGTGCTCTGGGCTCATTTCTTGGAGCGAGTTTTCAAGTGCTCTTTGGTCATTCGTTGGAAGCGTGTTTTCAAGTGCTCTAGGGTCATTTGTTGGAAACGTCTTTCAAGTGCTCTGGGCTCATTTGTTTAGGCGGTTTTCAAGTGCTCTGGACTCATTTCTTTGGAGCGGGTTTCAAGTGCTCTCTGCTCATTTCATTGGAAGCAGGTTTTCAAGTTCTCTGGGGTCATTTAGTTGGCGGGTTTTCAAGTGCTCTCTGGGCTCATTTCGTTGGAGGCGGGTTTTAAGTTCTCTGGGCTCATTTGTTGGAACTGGGTTTCAATGATCTGGGCTCATTCGTTAGGCGTGTTTTTAGTGCTCTGGCGTCATTTTGTTTAGGCGATTTTCAAATGCTCTGGGCTCATTTAGATTGGAAGCGGGTTTCAAGTGCTCTAGGGTTATTCGTTGGGGCGAGTTTCAATGCTCTGGTGTCATTTTGTTGGAAGGGTTTTCAAGTGTTCCTGGCTCATTTCGTTTTGAGCGGGTTTTCAAGTGCTCTGGGGTCATTTTCGTTTAGCAGGTTTTGAAGTGCTCTGGGCTCATTTGTTGGAGCGGGTTTTAGCGTGCTCTGGGGTCATTTAGATTTAAGTGGTTTTTCAAGTGCTCTGTGGTCATTAGGTTGGAAACCAGTTTTCAAGTGCTCAGGGCTCATTTCTTTGGAAAGCGGGTTTTCAAGTGCTCTGGGGTCATTTTTTTGAGCGGGTTTTCAAGTGCTCTGGGCTGATTTCGTTGAAACGGTTTTTAAGTGCTCTGGGCTCATTTTTTTGAGCGGGTTTTCAAGTGCTCTAGGCTTATTCGTTGAAGCAGTTTTTCAAGTGCTCTGGGGTCATTTCTTTGGAGCGGGTTTTTAAAGTGCTCTGGGGTCATTTCTTTAGGCGATTTTTAGGTACTCTGGGGTCATTTTGTTTAGGCGGGTTTCAAGTGCTCTGGGCTCATTTCGTTGGAAGCGGTTTTCAAGTGCTCTTTGGTTATTTCTTTGGAAGCGTGTTTTCAAAGTGCTCTGGGCTCATTTTGTTAGGCAGTTTTAAGTGCTCTGGGGTCATTTTTGGAAGCGGGTTTTCAAGTGCTCTGGGCTCATTTTGTTGGAAGGTTTTCAAAAGTGCTCTTGGCTCATTTCTTTGGAGGCAGTTTTTCAATTTCTCTGGGCTCATTTTGTTGGAGCGGGTTTTCAAGTGCTCTGGGCTCATTTCGTTGGAAGCAGGTTTTGAAGTGCTCTGGACTCATTTAGATTTGGACTGGAGTTTCAATGCTCTGGGCTCATTTGGTTGGAAGCGTGTTTTTAGTGCTCTGGGCTCATTGATTAGGCGGGTTTCAGTGCTCTGTGCTCATTTAGTTAGGCGGATTTTCAAGTGCTCTGGGCTCATTTCGTTGGAAACGGTTTTCAAGTGCACACTGGGGTTATTTTTTGGGCGAGTTTTCAAGTGCTCTGGTGTCATTTTTAGATTTGGAAAGCGGGTTTTCAAGTGCTCTGGGGTCATTTTTGGAGCGGGTTTCAAGTGCTCTGGGCTCATTTGTTGGAAGGGGTTTTGAATTGCTCTGGGCTCATTTAGATTTAGGCGGGTTTTCAAGTGCTCTGGGCTCATTTGTTGGGCGGGTTTTTCAAGTTCTCTGGGCTCATTTCGTTGGAAGCGGGTTTTCAAGTGCTCTGGACTCATTTTGTTGGAAGTGGGTTTTAAGTGCTCTGCAGTCATTTCGTTGGAGCGTGTTTTCAAGTGCTCTGGGCTCATTTTGTTAGAAGCGGGTTTTAAGTGCTCTGGGGTCATTTTGTTGGAAGCGGTTTTCAAGTGCTCTGGGCTCATTTCTTTGAGGCGGGTTTCAAGTGCTCTGGTGTCATTCTTTGGAAGCAGGTTTTCAAGTGCTCTGGACTCATTTGGTTGGAGGAGGTTTTTAAAGTGCTCTGGGCTCATTTTGTTGGAGCGAGTTTTAAGTTCTCTGGTCATTTTGTTGGAAGCGGGTTTTTCAAGTGCTCTGGGCTCATTCCGTTGGAGCGGGTTTCAAGTGCTCTTACTGGGCGGGTTTTCAAGTGCTCTGGGCTCATTTCGTTGGAAGAGGTTTTCAAGTGCTCTGGGCTCATTTAGTGGGAAGTGGGTTTTCAAGTGCTCTGGGCTCATTTTGTTGGAAGGGGTTTTCAAGTGCTCTGGGGTTATTTCGTTGGGCGGGTTTTCAAGTGCTCTGGGGTCATTCGTTTGAAGCGGTTTTTCAAGTGCTCTGGGCTCATTTTTTGGAAGCGGGTTTTTAAGTGCTCTGGACTCATTTTGTTGGAAAGGGTTTTTAAATTCTCTGGGGTCATTAGGTTGGAAGCAAGTTTTAAGTGCTCTAGGGTCATTTCTTTGGAAGCGGGTTTTCAAGTGCTCTGGTCTCATTTAGTTGAAACAAGTTTTTAAGTGCGGGTTCATTTTTTGCAGCGTGCTCTGGGCTCATTTTGTTGGGCGGGTTTTCAAGTGCTCTGTAGTCATTTCTTTGGGCGGGTTTTAAGTGCTCTGGGCTCATTGTTGTAAGCTTGTTTTCAAGTGCTCTGGTGTCATTTCTTTGGAGCGGGTTTTCAAGTGCTCTGGGCTCATTTCTTGGAGGCGGGTTTCAAGTGCTCTGGGCTCATTCGTTGGAAAGCAGGTTTTTAAGTGCTCTGGGCTCATTTTTGGGGCGGGTTTTCAAGTGCTCTGGGCTCATTTCGTTGGAAACAGGTTTTCAAGTGCTCTGGGGTCATTTCTTTGAAGCGTGTTTTTAAGTGCTCTGGGGTCATTTTTTGTAAGCTTGTTTTCAAGTGCTCTGGGCTCATTTCTTTAAGGGTTTTCAAGTGCTCTCGGCTCATTTAGATTTGACGGGTTTTAAGTGCTCTGGGTTCATTTTTTGAGCGGGTTTTCAAGTGCTCTGGGCTCATTCGTTGGGCGGGTTTTCAAGTGCTCTAGGCTCATTTTTTTGGAAGTGGTTTTCAAGTGCTCTGGGCTCATTTTGTTAGGCGGGTTTCAAAGTGCTCATTTGAGGATTTTCAGTGTTCCCGGCTCATTTCGTTTAGGCGGGTTTTCAAGTGCTCTGGGGTCATTTCATTGGAAGCTGGGTTTCAAGTGCTCTGGTGTCATTTCATTGGACGGGTTTTCAAGTGCTCTGGGCTCATTTAGTTAGGCGGGTTTTCAAGTTCTGGGCTCATTTTTATTTGGAAGCGGGTTTTGAAGTGCTCTGGACTCATTTCGTTGAAAGCGGGTTTCAAGTGCTCTGGGCTCATTTCTTTTAGGCGGGTTTTCAAGTGCTCTGGGATGTTTCGTTGGAGCGGGTTTCAAGTGTTCCTGGCTCATTTCTTGAGCGGGTTTTCAAAGTGCTCTGGGCTCATTTAGATTTGGAAGCGGGTTTTTAAGTGTTCTGGGCTCATTTGTTAGGCGCTGATTTCAGTGCTCTGGGCTCATTCTTTGGAGGCGGGTTTTCAAGTGCTCTGGGGTCATTAGGCGGGTTTCAAGTGCTCGTGTTTTTAAGGTGCTCTGGGGTCAATTCGTTTAGGCGGGTTTTCAAGTGCTCTGGGGTTATTTCTTTGGAGCGGGTTTTCAAGTGCTCTGGGCCCATTTCGTTGAAGCAAGTTTTAGTGCTCTGGGGTCATTCGTTGGAGCGGGTTTTCAAGTGCTCTGGGGTCATTTCGTTTGAAGCGGGTTTTCAAGTGTGGACTCATTTAAGTTGGGCTCATTTCATTTTGTTGGAAGGGTTTTCAGTGCTCTGGGCTCATTTTATTTGGAAGCGAGTTTTTAAGTGCTCTGGGGTCATTTTTTTTGGAAGCGGGTTTTCAAAGTGCTCTGGGCTCATTTTGTTGGAATCAGGGTTTTTCAAGTGCTCTGTATTCATTTCTTTGGAAGCAGGTTTAAGTGCTCTGGGCTCATTTGTTGGGCGGGTTTTCAAGTGCTCTGGGCTCATTTTCGTTTGGAGGCAGGGTTTTCAAGTGTTGGGCTCATTTCGTTGGAAGTGGGTTTTCAAGTGCTCTGGGCTCATTTCGTTGGATGCGGGTTTTCAAGTGCTCTGGGCTCATTTGGTTAGGCGGGTTTTCAAGCGGCTCATTGTTTTCAAGTGCTCTGAGCTCATTTCGTTAGGCGGGTTTTAAAGTACTCTGGGGTTATTTCTTTGGAAGCGGGTTTCAAGTGCTCTGGACTCATTTAGTTTGGTAGCGGGTTTTCAAGTGCTCTGGGCTCATTTGGTTGGAAGCGGTTTTCAAGTGCTCTGTGGTCAGTTCGTTAAGCGGGTTTTTAAGTATTCTGGGCTCATTTCCTTGGAATTGGGTTTTCAAGTGATCTGGGGTCATTTTTTTGGGCGTGTTTTTCAAGTGCTCTGGAGTCATTTGTTGGAAGCAGGTTTTCAAGTGCTCAGGACTCATTTTGTTGGAAGAAGATTTTCAAGTGCTCTGGGGGTTATTTCGTTTAGGCGAGTTTCAATGCTCTGGGGTCATTTAGATTTGGGCGGGTTTCAAGTGCTCTGGGGTCATTTACGTTTTAGGCGGGTTTTCAAGTGCTCTGGGGTTATTTTGTTGGAAGCCAGTTTTTCAAGTGCTCTGGGCTCAGTTAATTGGAAACGGGTTTAAATGCTCTGGGGTCATTTTTTAGGCGGGTTTTCAAGTTCTCTGGAAACCATTTGTTTTAGGCGGGTTTTCAAGTGCTCTGGACTCATTTCTTTGAGGCGAGTTTTCAAGTGCTCTGGGCTCATTCGTTTGAAAGCGGGTTTTCAAGTTCTGGGGTCATTTCTTTGGAGCGGGTTTTAAAGTGCTCTGGGCTCATTTCTTTGAGCGATTTTCAAGTGCTCTGGGGTCATTTTTATTTAGGCGGTTTTCAAGTGCTCTGGGCTCATTTCTTTAGCCCGGTTTTTCAAGTGCTCTTTGGTCATTTCGTTAGGCGTGTTTTTAAGTGCTCTGGACTCATTTTGTTGGCGGTTTCAAGTGCTCTTGGCTCATTTCGTTGGAAACGGGTTTTCAAGTGCTCTGGACTCATTTTTGTTGGAGGCGGTTTTTTCAAGTGCTCTCTATCATTTCGTTGGAGCGGGTTTTCAAGTGCTCTGGGCTCATTTTGTTGGAAGTGGGTTTTCAAGTGCTCTGGGCTCATTTAGATTTAGGCGGTTTTCAGTGCTCTGGGCTCATTTCGTTGGAACTGGGTTTCAATGAAGTGTCATTCGTTAGGCGTGTTTTCAGTTCTGGCGTCATTTTGTTAGGCGATTTTCAAATGCTCTGTGCTCATTTTTAGCGGGTTTTCAAGTGAGCTATTTTTAGTTTTCAATGCTCTGGTGTCATTGGAAGCGGGTTTTCAAGTTCTCTGGGCTCATTTCGTTTGGAAGCAAGTTTTCAGTGCTCTGGGCTCATTTCATTGGAAGCGGGTTTTCAAGTGCTCTGGGCTCATTTTGTTAAGCGAGTTTTCCAAGTGCTCTGGGCTCATTTTGTTGGAAGGCGGGTTTTCAAGTTCTCTGGGCTCATTCGTTAGGCGGTTTTTCAAGTGCTCTGGACTCATTTTGTTGGAAACTTGTTTTTAAGTGCTCTGGGGTCATTTCTTTGAAGCGGGTTTTCAAGTGCTCTGGGCTCATTTGTTAAGGCGGGTTTTCAAGTGCTCTGGGCTCATTTCGTTGGAAGTAGGTTTTCAAGGGCTCTGGGCTCATTTTGAAGCGGGTTTTCAAGTGCTCTGTGGTCATTTCGTTGGAACGGGTTTTCAAGTGCTCTGGGGTCATTTCTTTGGAAGCAGGTTTTTAAGTGCTCTGGACTCATTTTTTGGAGGAGGTTTTTAAGTGCTCTTGGCTCATTTCGTTGGAAGGGGGTTTTCAAGTGTTCCAGCTCAGGTTTTCGTTGGCTCATTCGTTAGGCGGGTTTTCAAGTACTCTGGGCTCATTCTATGAAGTGGGTTTTTCAAGTGCTCTGGGCTCATTTCGTTTGGCGTGTTTTCAAGTGCTCTGGGGTCATTGTTGGAAGCGGGTTTTCAAGTGCTCTGGGGCATTCGTTAGGCGGGTTTTCGCTCTTGCTCATTTTAGGCGAGTTTTCAAGTGCTCTGGACTTATTTTGTTGGAGCGGGTTTTTAAATTCTGGGCTCATTTCGTTGGAAACAAGTTTTAAGTGCTCTGGACTCATTTTGTTGGAGGATGTTTTTCATGTGCTCTGGTCTCATTTTGTTGGGCGCGTTTTTGGCGTTCTCTGGGTCATTTGTTAGGCTTGGGTTTCAAGTGCTCTGTGCTCATTGTTAGGCGTGTTTTTAAGTGCTCTAGGGTCATTTGTTTGTAAGCGGTTTTCAAGTGCTCTCGGCTCATTTCTTTAGGCGGGTTTTCTAGTGCTCTGGGCTCATTTCTTTAGGCGAGTTTTTCAAGTGCTCTGGGGTCATTCGTTGGAAAGCAAGGTTTTTCAAGTGCTCTGGGGTCATTTTTTTGAAGCAGGTTTCCAAGTGCTCTGGGCTCATTTCTTTGGAAGCGGGTTTTCAAGTGCTCTGGGCTCATTTCTTTTTAACGAGTTTTTAAGTACTCTGGGGTCATTTTTGGAAGAGGGTTTTCAAGTGCTCTGGGCTCATTTCGTTTGGAAGGGTTTTCAAGTGTTCGGCTCATTTTTCAAGTGCTCTGGGCTCATTTCGTTGGAGGCGGGTTTTCAAGTGCTCTGGGGTCATTTTTGTTGAAGCGTGTTTTCAAAGTGCTCTGGGGTCATTTGTTGGAAGGGGTTTTCAAGTGTTGGGCTCATTTCGTTGGAGTGGGTTTTCAAGTGCTCTGGGCTCATTTCTTTTAGGCGTGTTTTCAAGTGCTCTGGGCTTATTTCCTTGGAAGCGGAGTTTTTGAAGTGCTCTGGACTCATTCCGTTAGATGCGGGTTTTCAAGTGCTCTGGGCTCATTTGGTTTGGAAGCGGGTTTCAAGTGCTCTGGGCTCATTTGATTAGGCGAGTTTTCAAGTACTCTGTGCTGTTTAGATTTAGGCGGGTTTTCAAGTGCTCTGGAAGCTCATTTCGTTGGAAGCGAGTTTTAAGTGCACTGGGGTCATTTTGAGGCGGGTTTTCAAGTGCTCTGGGCTCATTATATTTGGAAACTTGAGTTTTTAAGGTGCTCTGGGGTCATTTTTTGAGCCCGGGTTTCAAATTGCTCTGGGCTCATTCGTTGGAAGGGGTTTTCAAGTGTTCAGCTCATTTTCGTTGGAGCGGGTTTTAGCGTGCTCTGGGCTCATTTCGTTGGAGCGTGTTTTAAGTGCTCTGGGGGTCATTTTGTTGGAAGTGTTTTTCAAGGTGCTCTGAGCTTATTTCGTTAGGCGGGTTTTCAAGTGCTCTGGGCTCATTTCGTTTGGAGCGGGTTTTCAAGTGCTCTGGGCTCATTTTTTGGAAGCGGGTTTTCAAGTGCTCTGGGCTCATTTCGTTTGGAAGCGGGTTTTCAAGTGCTCTGGGCTCATTTCGTTGGAAGCGGGTTTTCAAGTGCTCTGGGCTCATTTCGTTGGAAGCGGGTTTTCAAGTGCTCTGGGCTCATTTCGTTGGAAGCGGGTTTTCAAGTGCTCTGGGCTCATTTTCGTTTGAAGCGGGTTTTCAAGTGCTCTGGGCTCATTTTTGGAAGGCGGGTTTTCAAGTGCTCTGGGCTCATTTCGTTGGAAGCGGTTTTCAAGTGCTCTGGGCTCATTTCGTTGGAAGCGGGTTTTCAAGTGCTCTGGGCTCATTTTTTTGGAGCGGGTTTTCAAGTGCTCTGGGCTCATTTCGTTTGGAGGCGGGTTTTCAAGTGCTCTGGGCTCATTTCGTTGGAAGCGGGTTTTCAAGTGCTCTGGGCTCATTTCGTTGGAAGCGGGTTTTCAAGTGCTCTGGGCTCATTTCGTTTGAAGCGGGTTTTCAAGTGCTCTGGGCTCATTTCTTTGGAAGCGGGTTTTCAAGTGCTCTGGGCTCATTTTGTTGGAAGCGGGTTTTCAAGTGCTCTGGGCTCATTTCGTTGGAAGCGGGTTTTCAAGTGCTCTGGGCTCATTTCGTTGGAAGCGGGTTTTCAAGTGCTCTGGGCTCATTTAGTTGGAAGCGGGTTTTCAAGTGCTCTGGGCTCATTTTTTTGGAGCGGGTTTTCAAGTGCTCTGGGCTCATTTTAGTTGGAAGCGGGTTTTTTCAAGTGCTCTGGGCTCATTTCTTTGGCGGGTTTTCAAGTGCTCTGGGCTCATTTTGTTGGAAAGCGGTTTTCAAGTGCTCTGGGCTCATTTTGTTGGAAGCGGGTTTTCAAGTGCTCTGGGCTCATTTCGTTGGGCGGGTTTTCAAGTGCTCTGGGCTCATTTGTTGGAAGCGGGTTTTCAAGTGCTCTGGGCTCATTTCGTTTGAAGCGGGTTTTCAAGTGCTCTGGGCTCATTTCGTTGGAAGCGGGTTTTCAAGTGCTCTGGGCTCATTTCGTTGTAAGCGGGTTTTCAAGTGCTCTGGGCTCATTTTGTTGGAAGCGGGTTTTTAAGTACTCTCGGCTCATTTTGTTGGAAGCGGTTTTCAAGTGCTCTGGGCTCATTTCGTTGGAAGCGGGTTTTCAAGTGCTCTGGGCTCATTTCGTTGGAAGCGGGTTTTCAAGTGCTCTGGGCTCATTTTGTTGGAAGCGGGTTTTCAAGTGCTCTGGGCTCATTTCGTTGGAAGCGGGTTTTCAAGTGCTCTGGGCTCATTTCGTTGGAAGCGGGTTTTCAAGTGCTCTGGGCTCATTTTGTTGGAAGCGGGTTTTCAAGTGCTCTGGGCTCATTTCGTTTTGGGCGGGTTTTCAAGTGCTCTGGGCTCATTTTTTGGAAGCGGGTTTTCAAGTGCTCTGGGCTCATTTGGAAGCGGGTTTTCAAGTGCTCTGGGTCGGGTTTTCAAGCGGGTTTTCAAGTGCTCATTTCATTTGTTGAAAAGCGGGTTTTCAAGTGCTCTGGGCTCATTTCTTTGGAAAGCGGGTTTTCAAGTGCTCTGGGCTCATTTCTTTGGAAGCGGGTTTTCAAGTGCTCTGGGCTCATTTTGTTGGAAGCGGTTTTTCAAGTGCTCTGGGCTCATTTCATTGGAAGCGGGTTTTCAAGTGCTCTGGGCTCATTTCGTTGGAAGCGGGTTTTCAAGTGCTCTGGGCTCATTTCGTTGGAAGCGGGTTTTCAAGTGCTCTGGGCTCATTTTTTTGGAAGAGGGTTTTCAAGTGCTCTGGGCTCATTTCGTTTGAAGGCGGGCAAGTGGGTTTTCAAGTGCTCTGGGCTCATTTTGTTGGAAGCGGGTTTTCAAGTGCTCTGGGCTCATTTCGTTTGAAGCGGTTTTCAAGTGCTCTGGCTCATTTTGTTGGAGCGGTTTTCAAGTGCTCTGGGCTCATTTCGTTGGAAGCGGGTTTTCAAGTGCTCTGGGCTCATTTCGTTGGAAAGCGGGTTTTCAAGTGCTCTGGGCTCATTTCGTTGGAAGCGGGTTTTCAAGTGCTCTGGGCTCATTTCGTTGGAAAGCGGGTTTTCAAGTGCTCTGGACTCATTTCGTTGGCGGGTTTTCAAGTGCTCTGGGCTCATTTGTTGAAGCGGGTTTTCAAGTGCTCTGGGCTCATTTTCTTTAAGCGGGTTTTCAAGTGCTCTGGGCTCATTTCGTTGGAAGCGGGTTTTCAAGTGCTCTGGGCTCATTTCGTTGGAAGCGGGTTTTCAAGTGCTCTGGGCTCATTTCGTTTGAAGCGGGTTTTCAAGTGCTCTGGGCTCATTTCTTTTGAAGCGGTTTTCAAGTGCTCTGGGCTCATTTTTTTGAGCGGGTTTTTCAAGTGCTCTGGGCTCATTTCGTTGGAAGCGGGTTTTCAAGTGCTCTGGGCTCATTTCGTTGGAAGCGGGTTTTCAAGTGCTCTGGGCTCATTTCGTTGGAAGCGGGTTTTCAAGTGCTCTGGGCTCATTTCTTTGGAAGCGGGTTTTCAAGTGCTCTGGGCTCATTTCGTTTGAAGGGTTTTCAAGTGCTCTGGGCTCATTTTGTTGGCAGGTTTTCAAGTGCTCTGGGCTCATTTAGTTGGAAGCGGGTTTTCAAGTGCTCTGGGCTCATTTTGTTGGAAGCGGGTTTTCAAGTGCTCTGGGCTCATTTCGTTGAAGCGGGTTTTCAAGTGCTCTGGGCTCATTTTGTTGGAAGCGGGTTTTCAAGTGCTCTGGGCTCATTTTGTTGGAGGCGGTTTTCAAGTGCTCTGGGCTCATTTCGTTGGGAAGGTTTTCAAGTGCTCTGGGCTCATTTAGTTGGAAGCGGGTTTTCAAGTGCTCTGGGGTCATTTCGTTGGAAGCGGGTTTTCAAGTGCTCTGGGCTCATTTTGTTGGAGGGGTTTTCAAGTGCTCTGGGCTCATTTTTTTGGAAGCGGGTTTTCAAGTGCTCTGGGCTCATTTCGTTGGAAGCGGGTTTTCAAGTGCTCTGGGCTCATTTTGTTAGGCGGGTTTTCAAGTGCTCTGGGCTCATTTTTGGAAGGCGGGGTTTCAAGTGCTCTGGGCTCATTTGTTGGAAGTTGTTTTTCAAGTGCTCTGGGCTCATTTCGTTGGAAGCGGTTTTCAAGTGCTCTGGGCTCATTTCGTTGGAAGCGGGTTTTCAAGTGCTCTGGGGCTCATTTAGTTTGAAAGCGGTTTTCAAGTGCTCTGGGCTCATTTCTTTGGAAGCGGGTTTTCAAGTGCTCTGGGGTCATTTTTTTGGAAGCGGGTTTTCAAGTGCTCTGGGCTCATTTCGTTTGGAAGCGGGTTTTTCAAGTGCTCTCTGGGCTCATTTTGTTGGAAGCAGGTTTTCAAGTGCTCTGGGCTCATTTAGTTTGAAGCGGGTTTTCAAGTGCTCTGGGCTCATTTTTTGGGCGGGTTTTCAAGTGCTCTGGGCTCATTTCGTTGGAAGGCGGGTTTTCAAGTGCTCTGGGCTCATTTCGTTAGGCGGGTTTTCAAGTGCTCTGGGCTCATTTCGTTGGAAGCGGGTTTTCAAGTGCTCTGGGCTCATTTCGTTGGAAGCGGTTTTCAAGTGCTCTGGGCTCATTTTCTTTGGAGGCGGGTTTTCAAGTGCTCTGGGCTCATTTTGTTGGAGCGGGTTTTTAAGTGCTCTGGGCTCATTTTTTGAAGCGGGTTTTCAAGTGCTCTGGGCTCATTTGTTGAAGCGGGTTTTCAAGTGCTCTGGGCTCATTTTTTGGAAGCGGGTTTTCAAGTGCTCTGGGCTCATTTCGTTGGAAGCGGTTTTCAAGTGCTCTGGGCTCATTTCGTTGGAAGCGGGTTTTCAAGTGCTCTGGGCTCATTTCGTTTAAGCGGGTTTTCAAGTGCTCTGGGCTCATTTCGTTGGAAGCGGGTTTTCAAGTGCTCTGGGCTCATTTTGTTGGAAGCGGGTTTTCAAGTGCTCTGGGCTCATTTTCTTTGGAAGCGGGTTTTCAAGTGCTCTGGGCTCATTTCGTTGGAAGCGGGTTTTCAAGTGCTCTGGGCTCATTTCGTTTGAAGCGGGTTTTCAAGTGCTCTGGGCTCATTTTGTTAGGCGGGTTTTCAAGTGCTCTGGGCTCATTTCGTTGAAGCGGGTTTTCAAGTGCTCTGGGCTCATTTTTCTTTGGAAGCGGGTTTTCAAGTGCTCTGGGCTCATTCGTTGGAAGCGGGTTTTCAAGTGCTCTGGGCTCATTTCGTTGGAGCGGTTTTCAAGTGCTCTGGGCTCATTTCGTTGGAAGCGGGTTTTCAAGTGCTCTGGGCTCATTTCGTTGGAAGCGGGTTTTCAAGTGCTCTGGGCTCATTTCGTTTGAGCGGGTTTTCAAGTGCTCTGGGCTCATTTCGTTGGAAGCGGGTTTTCAAGTGCTCTGGGCTCATTTCGTTTAAGCGGGTTTTCAAGTGCTCTGGGCTCATTTGTTGGAAAGCGGGTTTTCAAGTGCTCTGGGCTCATTTCGTTAGGCGGGTTTTCAAGTGCTCTGGGCTCATTTCGTTGGAAGCCAGTTTTCAAGTGCTCTGGGGTCATTTTTGGAAGCGGGTTTTCAAGTGCTCTGGGCTCATTTGGTTGGAAGCGGGTTTTCAAGTGCTCTGGGCTCATTTTGTTGGCGGGTTTTCAAGTGCTCTGGGGTCATTTCGTTGGGCGGCGTTTTCAAGTGCTCTGGGCTCATTTCGTTGGAAGCGGGTTTTCAAGTGCTCTGGGCTCATTTCGTTGAGAGCGGGTTTTCAAGTGCTCTGGGCTCATTTTGTTGGAAGCGGGTTTTCAAGTGCTCTGGGCTCATTTTGTTTGAAGCGGGTTTTCAAGTGCTCTGGGCTCATTTCGTTAAGCGGGTTTTTCAAGTGCTCTGGGCTCATTTTGTTGGGCGGGTTTTCAAGTGCTCTGGGGTCATTTCTGTTGGAAAAGCGGGTTTTCAAGTGCTCTGGGCTCATTTTGTTGGAAGCGGGTTTTCAAGTGCTCTGGGCTCATTTTCGTTGAAGCAGGTTTTCAAAGTTCTCTGGGTCATTTTTCTGGGGTTTTCATTTCATTTTTGGAAGCGGGTTTTCAAGTGCTCTGGGCTCATTTCTTTGGAAGCGGGTTTTCAAGTGCTCTGGGCTCATTTTGTTGGGCGGGTTTTCAAGTGCTCTGGGCTCATTTCGTTGGAAGCGGGTTTTTCAAGTGCTCTGGGCTCATTTCGTTGGGCGGGTTTTCAAGTGCTCTGGGCTCATTTAGTTTGTAAGCGGGTTTTCAAGTGCTCTGGGGTCATTTTTTGGAAGCTGGTTTTCAAGTGCTCTGGGCTCATTTCGTTTGAGAGGTTTTCAAGTGCTCTGGGGTCATTTTTGGAAGCGGGTTTTCAAGTGCTCTGGGCTCATTTCGTTGGAAGCGGGTTTTCAAGTGCTCTGGGCTCATTTCTTTGGAAGCGGGTTTTCAAGTGCTCTGGGCTCATTTTTTGGAAGCGGGTTTTCAAGTGCTCTGGGCTCATTTCGTTGGAAAGCGGGTTTTCAAGTGCTCTGGGCTCATTTCTTTGGAAGCGGGTTTTCAAGTGCTCTGGGCTCATTTCGTTGAAGCGGGTTTTCAAGTGCTCTGGGCTCATTTCGTTGGAAGCGGGTTTTCAAGTGCTCTGGGCTCATTTGTTGAAGCGGGTTTTTCAAGTGCTCTGGGCTCATTTCTTTGGAAGCGGGTTTTCAAGTGCTCTGGGCTCATTTTGTTGGAGCGGGTTTTCAAGTGCTCTGGGCTCATTCGTTGGAAGCGGTTTTTAAGTGCTCTGGGCTCATTTTTGGGCGGGTTTTCAAGTGCTCTGGGCTCATTTCGTTGGAAGCGGGTTTTCAAGTGCTCTGGGCTCATTTGTTGGAAGCGGGTTTTCAAGTGCTCTGGGCTCATTTCGTTGGAAGCGGGTTTTCAAGTGCTCTGGGCTCATTTCGTTGGAAGCGGGTTTTCAAGTGCTCTGGGCTCATTTTGTTGGAAGCGGGTTTTCAAGTGCTCTGGGCTCATTTTGTTGGCGGGTTTTCAAGTGCTCTGGGCTCATTTCGTTGGAAAGCGGGTTTTCAAGTGCTCTGGGCTCATTTTTTGAAGCGGGTTTTCAAGTGCTCTGGGCTCATTTTTGTTGGAAGCGGGTTTTCAAGTGCTCTGGGCTCATTTCGTTGGAAGCAGGTTTTCAAGTGCTCTGGGGTCATTTCATTGGAAGCGGGTTTCAAGTGCTCTGGGCTCATTTTTTTGGAAGCGGGTTTTCAAGTGCTCTGGGCTCATTTCGTTGGAAGCGGGTTTTCAAGTGCTCTGGGCTCATTTCGTTGAAGCGGGTTTTCAAGTGCTCTGGGCTCATTTTTGGAAGCGGGTTTTCAAGTGCTCTGGGCTCATTTTTTGGAAAGCGGGTTTTCAAGTGCTCTGGGCTCATTTCGTTGGGCGGGTTTTCAAGTGCTCTGGGCTCATTTCGTTGTAAGCGGGTTTTCAAGTGCTCTGGGCTCATTTTTTGGAAGCGGTTTTTTCAAGTGCTCTGGGCTCATTTCGTTGAAAGCGGGTTTTCAAGTGCTCTGGGCTCATTTAGATTTGGAAGCGGGTTTTCAAGTGCTCTGGGCTCATTTCGTTGAAAGCGGGTTTTCAAGTGCTCTGGGCTCATTTCGTTGGAAGGGTTTTCAAGTGCTCTGGGCTCATTTAGATTTAGGCGGGTTTTCAAGTGCTCTGGGCTCATTTAGTTTAAAGCGGGTTTCAAGTGCTCTGGGCTCATTTTGTTGGCGCGGGTTTTCAAGTGCTCTGGGCTCATTTTTGTTGAAGCGGGTTTTCAAGTGCTCTGGGCTCATTTCGTTGGGCGGGTTTTCAAGTGCTCTGGGCTCATTTCGTTTGAAGCGGGTTTTCAAGTGCTCTGGGCTCATTTCGTTGGAAGCGGGTTTTTCAAGTGCTCTGGGCTCATTTGTTGGAGGCGGTTTTCAAGCTCTGGGCTCATTTCTGGGCTCATTTCGTTGGAGGCGGGTTTTCAAGTGCTCTGGGCTCATTTTGTTGGAAGCGGGTTTTCAAGTGCTCTGGGCTCATTTGTTGGAAGCGGGTTTTCAAGTGCTCTGGGCTCATTTCTTTGGAAGCGGGTTTTCAAGTGCTCTGGGCTCATTTCGTTGGGCGGGTTTTCAAGTGCTCTGGGCTCATTTCGTTGGAGCGGGTTTTCAAGTGCTCTGGGCTCATTTCGTTGGAAGCGGGTTTTCAAGTGCTCTGGGCTCATTTCTTTGGAAGCGGTTTTCAAGTGCTCTGGGCTCATTTCGTTGAAGCGGGTTTTCAAGTGCTCTGGGCTCATTTCGTTGGGCGCGGGTTTTCAAGTGCTCTGGGCTCATTTCGTTTGAAGCGGGTTTTTAAGTGCTCTGGGCTCATTTCGTTGGAAAGCGGGTTTTCAAGTGCTCTGGGCTCATTTGTTAGGCGGGTTTTCAAGTGCTCTGGGCTCATTTCGTTGGAAGCGGGTTTTCAAGTGCTCTGGGCTCATTTCGTTAAGCGGTTTTTCAAGTGCTCTGGGCTCATTTCGTTGGAAGCGGGTTTTCAAGTGCTCTGGGCTCATTTTCGTTGGAAGCGGGTTTTCAAGTGCTCTGGGCTCATTTCGTTGGAAGCGGGTTTTCAAGTGCTCTGGGCTCATTTTTTTGAAGCGGGTTTTCAAGTGCTCTGGGCTCATTTCGTTGGAAGCGGGTTTTCAAGTGCTCTGGGCTCATTTCGTTGGAAGCGGGTTTTCAAGTGCTCTGGGCTCATTCGTTGGAAGCGGGTTTTCAAGTGCTCTGGGCTCATTTTTGTTTGGAAGCGGGTTTTCAAGTGCTCTGGGCTCATTTCGTTGGAAGGCGGGTTTTCAAGTGCTCTGGGCTCATTTCGTTGGAAGCAAGTTTTCAAGTGCTCTGGGCTCATTTCGTTGGAAAGCAGGTTTTCAAGTGCTCTGGGCTCATTTTGTTGGAAAGCGGGTTTTCAAGTGCTCTGGGCTCATTTGTTGGAGGCGGGTTTTCAAGTGCTCTGGGCTCATTTCGTTGGAAGCGGGTTTTCAAGTGCTCTGGGCTCATTTCGTTGGAAGCGGGTTTCAAGTGCTCTGGGCTCATTTTTTGGAAGCGGGTTTTCAAGTGCTCTGGGCTCATTTTCTTTAGGCGGGTTTTCAAGTGCTCTGGGCTCATTTCGTTGGAAGCGGGTTTTCAAGTGCTCTGGGCTCATTTTTTTGAAGCGGGTTTTCAAGTGCTCTGGGCTCATTTCGTTGGCGGGGTTTCAAGTGCTCTGGGCTCATTTTTTGGAAGCGGGTTTTCAAGTGCTCTGGGCTCATTTCGTTGGAGGCGGGTTTTCAAGTGCTCTGGGCTCATTCGTTGGAAGCGGGTTTTCAAGTGCTCTGGGCTCATTTTTGGTTGGAAGCGGGTTTTCAAGTGCTCTGGGCTCATTTCGTTTGAAGCGGGTTTTCAAGTGCTCTGGGCTCATTTCGTTGGAAGCGGGTTTTCAAGTGCTCTGGGCTCATTTCGTTGGAAGCGGGTTTTCAAGTGCTCTGGGCTCATTTCGTTGGAAGCGGGTTTTCAAGTGCTCTGGGCTCATTTCGTTGAGGCGGGTTTTCAAGTGCTCTGGGCTCATTTCGTTGGAAGCGGGTTTTCAAGTGCTCTGGGCTCATTTGTTAGGCGGGTTTTCAAGTGCTCTGGGCTCATTTCGTTGAAAGCGGGTTTTCAAGTGCTCTGGGCTCATTTCTTTGGAAGCGGGTTTTCAAGTGCTCTGGGCTCATTTTGTTGGGCGGGTTTTCAAGTGCTCTGGGCTCATTTTTTGAAGCGGGTTTTCAAGTGCTCTGGGCTCATTTCGTTGGAAGCGGTTTTCAAGTGCTCTGGGCTCATTTCGTTGGAAGCGGGTTTTCAAGTGCTCTGGGCTCATTTTGTTGGAAGCGGGTTTTCAAGTGCTCTGGGCTCATTTCGTTTAGCGCAGGTTTTCAAGTGCTCTGGGCTCATTTTGTTGGAAGCGGGTTTTCAAGTGCTCTGGGCTCATTTCGTTGGAAGCGGGTTTTCAAGTGCTCTGGGGTCATTTCGTTGGAGGCGGGTTTTCAAGTGCTCTGGGCTCATTTTGTTGGAAGCGGGTTTTCAGTGCTCTGGGCTCATTTAGTTGGAAGCGGGTTTTCAAGTGCTCTGGGCTCATTTTGTTGGAAGCGGGTTTCAAGTGCTCTGGGCTCATTTCGTTGGAAGCGGGTTTTCAAGTGCTCTGGGCTCATTTTGTTGGAAGCGGGTTTTCAAGTGCTCTGGGCTCATTTCGTTGGAAGCGGGTTTTCAAGTGCTCTGGGCTCATTTCGTTGGAAGCGGGTTTTTGAAGTGCTCTGGGCTCATTTTCGTTGGAAGCGGGTTTTCAAGTGCTCTGGGCTCATTTCGTTGGAGCGGGTTTTCAAGTGCTCTGGGCTCATTTCGTTTGCTCAGCGGGTTTTCAAGTGCTCTGGGCTCATTTCGTTGGAAGGCGGGTTTTCAAGTGCTCTGGGCTCATTAGATTTGGAAGCGGGTTTTCAAGTGCTCTGGGCTCATTTTTTGGAAGCGGTTTTTCAAGTGCTCTGGGCTCATTTCTTTGGAAGGGGTTTTCAAGTGCTCTGGGCTCATTTTTTTTGAAGCGGGTTTTCAAGTGCTCTGGGCTCATTTCGTTGGAAGCGGGTTTTCAAGTGCTCTGGGCTCATTTCGTTTGGAAAGCGGGTTTTCAAGTGCTCTGGGCTCATTTTGTTGAAGCGGGTTTTCAAGTGCTCTGGGCTCATTTCGTTGGAAGCGGGTTTTCAAGTGCTCTGGGCTCATTTTGTTTGGAAGCGGGTTTTCAAGTGCTCTGGGCTCATTTCGTTGGAAGCGGGTTTTCAAGTGCTCTGGGCTCATTTCGTTGGAGGGTTTTTCAAGTGCTCTGGGCTCATTTCGTTGGAAGCGGGTTTTCAAGTGCTCTGGGCTCATTTCGTTGGAAGCGGGTTTTCAAGTGCTCTGGGCTCATTTCGTTGGAAGCGGGTTTTCAAGTGCTCTGGGCTCATTTCGTTGGAAGCGGGTTTTCAAGTGCTCTGGGCTCATTTCGTTGGAAGCGGGTTTTCAAGTGCTCTGGGCTCATTTAGATTTGAAGCGGGTTTTCAAGTGCTCTGGGCTCATTTCGTTGGAAGCGGGTTTTCAAGTGCTCTGGGCTCATTTCGTTGGAAGCGGGTTTTTCAAGTGCTCTGGGCTCATTTCGTTGGAAGCGGTTTTTCAAGTGCTCTGGGCTCATTTCGTTGGAAGCGGGTTTTCAAGTGCTCTGGGCTCATTTCTTTGGAGCGGGTTTTCAAGTGCTCTGGGCTCATTTCTTTGGAAGCGGGTTTTCAAGTGCTCTGGGCTCATTTCGTTGGAAAGCGGGTTTTCAAGTGCTCTGGGCTCATTTTTTGGAAGCGGGTTTTTCAAGTGCTCTGGGCTCATTTCGTTGGAAGCGGGTTTTCAAGTGCTCTGGGCTCATTTCGTTGGAAGCGGTTTTTCAAGTGCTCTGGGCTCATTTCGTTGGAAGCGGGTTTTCAAGTGCTCTGGGCTCATTTGTTTGGAAGCGGGTTTTCAAGTGCTCTGGGCTCATTTCGTTGAAGCGGGTTTTCAAGTGCTCTGGGCTCATTTCTTTTGAAGCGGGTTTTCAAGTGCTCTGGGCTCATTTCGTTGGAAGCGGGTTTTCAAGTGCTCTGGGCTCATTCGTTGGAAGCGGGTTTTCAAGTGCTCTGGGCTCATTTCGTTGGAAGCGGGTTTTCAAGTGCTCTGGGCTCATTTAGATTTAAGCGGGTTTTCAAGTGCTCTGGGCTCATTTAGATTTGGAAGCGGGTTTTCAAGTGCTCTGGGCTCATTTCGTTGAAAGCGGGTTTTCAAGTGCTCTGGGCTCATTTGTTGAAAGCGGGTTTTCAAGTGCTCTGGGCTCATTTGTTGGAAGCGGGTTTTCAAGTGCTCTGGGCTCATTTCGTTGGAAGCGGGTTTTCAAGTGCTCTGGGCTCATTTCGTTGAAGCGGGTTTTCAAGTGCTCTGGGCTCATTCGTTGGAAGCGGGTTTTCAAGTGCTCTGGGCTCATTTCGTTGGAAGCGGGTTTTTCAAGTGCTCTGGGCTCATTTCGTTGGAAGCGGGTTTTCAAGTGCTCTGGGCTCATTTTTTGGAAGCGGGTTTTTCAAGTGCTCTGGGCTCATTTCGTTTGAAGCGGGTTTTCAAGTGCTCTGGGCTCATTTCGTTGGAAGCGGGTTTTCAAGTGCTCTGGGCTCATTTTTTTGAGCGGGTTTTCAAGTGCTCTGGGCTCATTTCGTTGGAAGCGGGTTTTCAAGTGCTCTGGGCTCATTTCGTTGGAAGCGGGTTTTCAAGTGCTCTGGGCTCATTTCGTTGGAAGCGGGTTTTCAAGTGCTCTGGGCTCATTTCGTTGGAAGTGCATTTTCAAGTGTTCTGGGCTCATTTTGTTGGAAGCGGGTTTTCAAGTGCTCTGGGCTCATTTCGTTGAAGGGGGTTTTCAAGTGCTCTGGGCTCATTTCGTTGGAAGCGGGTTTTCAAGTGCTCTGGGCTCATTTCGTTGGAAGCGGGTTTTCAAGTGCTCTGGGCTCATTTCGTTGGAAGCGGGTTTTCAAGTGCTCTGGGCTCATTTTGTTGGAAGCGGGTTTTCAAGTGCTCTGGGCTCATTTTTGTTGGAAGCGGGTTTTCAAATGCTCTGGCATTCATTTTGTTGGAAGCGGGTTTTCAAGTGCTCTGGGCTCATTTCGTTGGAAGCGGGTTTTCAAGTGCTCTGGGCTCATTTCGTTGGAAGCGGGTTTTCAAGTGCTCTGGGCTCATTTCGTTGGAAGCGGGTTTTCAAGTGCTCTGGGCTCATTTCGTTGGAGGCGGGTTTTCAAGTGCTCTGGGCTCATTTCTTTGGAAGCGGGTTTTCAAGTGCTCTGGGCTCATTTCGTTGGAAGCGGGTTTTCAAGTGCTCTGGGCTCATTTCGTTGGAAGCGGGTTTTCAAGTGCTCTGGGCTCATTTTTTTTGGGCGGGTTTTCAAGTGCTCTGGGCTCATTTCGTTTGGCGGGTTTTTCAAGTGCTCTGGGCTCATTTCGTTGGAAGCGGGTTTTCAAGTGCTCTCTGGGCTCATTTCGTTGGAAGCGGGTTTTCAAGTGCTCTGGGCTCATTTCTTTGGAAGCGGGTTTTCAAGTGCTCTGGGCTCATTTCGTTGGAAGCGGGTTTTCAAGTGCTCTGGGCTCATTTTGTTTGAAGCGGGTTTTCAAGTGCTCTGGGCTCATTTCGTTGAAGCGGGTTTTCAAGTGCTCTGGGCTCATTTCGTTGAAGCGGGTTTTCAAGTGCTCTGGGCTCATTTCTTTTAGGCGGGTTTTCAAGTGCTCTGGGCTCATTTTGTTGGAAGCGGGTTTTCAAGTGCTCTGGGCTCATTTCGTTTGGAAGCGGGTTTTCAAGTGCTCTGGGCTCATTTTCGTTGGAAGCGGTTTTCAAGTGCTCTGGGCTCATTTTCGTTGGAAGCGGGTTTTCAAGTGCTCTGGGCTCATTTCGTTGGAAGCGGGTTTTCAAGTGCTCTGGGCTCATTTTGTTTGAAGCGGGTTTTCAAGTGCTCTGGGCTCATTTTGTTGGAAGCAGGTTTTCAAGTGCTCTGGGCTCATTTTGTTGGAAGCGGGTTTTCAAGTGCTCTGGGCTCATTTCGTTGGAAGCGGGTTTTCAAGTGCTCTGGGCTCATTTCGTTGGAAGCGGTTTTCAAGTGCTCTGGGCTCATTTCGTTGGAAGCGGGTTTTCAAGTGCTCTGGGCTCATTTCGTTGAAGCGGGTTTTCAAGTGCTCTGGGCTCATTTCGTTGGAAGCGGGTTTTCAAGTGCTCTGGGCTCATTTCGTTGGAAGCGGGTTTTCAAGTGCTCTGGGCTCATTTGTTGAAGCGGGTTTTTCAAGTGCTCTGGGCTCATTTCGTTGAAGCGGGTTTTCAAGTGCTCTGGGCTCATTTTTTGGAAGCGGGTTTTCAAGTGCTCTGGGCTCATTTCGTGAAGCGGTTTTCAAGTGCTCTGGGCTCATTTTTAGGCGGGTTTTCAAGTGCTCTGGGCTCATTTCGTTGGAAGCGGGTTTTCAAGTGCTCTGGGCTCATTTCGTTGGGCGGTTTTTCAAGTGCTCTGGGCTCATTTAGTTGGAAGCGGGTTTTCAAGTGCTCTCTGGGCTCATTTCGTTGGAAGCGGGTTTTCAAGTGCTCTGGGCTCATTTCGTTGGAAGCGGGTTTTCAAGTGCTCTGGGCTCATTTCGTTGGAGCGGGTTTTCAAGTGCTCTGGGCTCATTTCAGCGGGTTTTCAAGTGCTCTGGGCTCATTTTTTGGAAGCGGGTTTTCAAGTGCTCTGGGGCTCATTTCGTTGGAAGCAGGTTTTCAAGTGCTCTGGGCTCAT
This sequence comes from Meriones psammophilus, assembly GCA_036365155.1. Classification (NCBI taxonomy): domain Eukaryota; kingdom Metazoa; phylum Chordata; class Mammalia; order Rodentia; family Muridae; genus Meriones; species Meriones psammophilus. The sequence continues at coordinate 75,571 of JAEOAE010000662.1, forward strand.
TTCGTTGGAAGCGGGTTTTCAAGTGTGCTCTGGGCTCATTTCTTTGGAAGCGGGTTTTCAAGTGCTCTGGGCTCATTTCGTTGGAAGCGCGGTTTTCAAGTGCTCTGGGCTCATTTTGTTGGAAGCGGGTTTTCAAGTGCTCTGGGCTCATTTCGTTGGAAGCGGGTTTTCAAGTGCTCTGGGCTCATTTCGTTGGAGCGGGTTTTCAAGTGCTCTGGGCTCATTTTGTTGGAAGCAGGTTTTCAAGTGCTCTGGGCTCATTTTGTTGGAAGCGGGTTTTCAAGTGCTCTGGGCTCATTTCGTTGGAAGCGGGTTTTCAAGTGCTCTGGGCTCATTTCGTTGGAAGCGGGTTTTCAAGTGCTCTGGGCTCATTTCGTTGGGCGGGTTTTCAAGTGCTCTGGGCTCATTTGTTGGGCGGGTTTTCAAGTGCTCTGGGCTCATTTCGTTGGAAGCGGGTTTTCAAGTGCTCTGGGCTCATTTCGTTGGAAGCGGGTTTTCAAGTGCTCTGGGCTCATTTTTTGGAAGCGGGTTTTCAAGTGCTCTGGGCTCATTTAGATTTGGAAGCGGGTTTTCAAGTGCTCTGGGCTCATTTCGTTGGAAGCAGGTTTTCAAGTGCTCTGGGCTCATTTGTTGGAAGCGGGTTTTCAAGTGCTCTGGGCTCATTTCGTTGGAGCGGGTTTTCAAGTGCTCTGGGCTCATTTCGTTGGAAGCGGGTTTTCAAGTGCTCTGGGCTCATTTCGTTGGAAGCGGGTTTTCAAGTGCTCTGGGCTCATTTCGTTGGAAGCGGGTTTTCAAGTGCTCTGGGCTCATTTCGTTTGGAAGCGGGTTTTCAAGTGCTCTGGGCTCATTTCGTTGGAAGCGGGTTTTCAAGTGCTCTGGGCTCATTTCGTTTGAAGCGGGTTTTCAAGTGCTCTGGGCTCATTTTTTGGAAGCGGGTTTTCAAGTGCTCTGGGCTCATTTCGTTGAAGCGGGTTTTCAAGTGCTCTGGGCTCATTTTTTGGAAGCGGGTTTTCAAGTGCTCTGGGCTCATTTCGTTGGAAGCGGTTTTCAAGTGCTCTGGGCTCATTTCGTTTGGAAGCGGGTTTTCAAGTGCTCTGGGCTCATTTTTGTTGGAAGCGGTTTTCAAGTGCTCTGGGCTCATTTCGTTTGAAGCGGGTTTTCAAGTGCTCTGGGCTCATTTCTTTAGAAGCGGGTTTTCAAGTGCTCTGGGCTCATTTTGTTGGAAGCGGGTTTTCAAGTGCTCTGGGCTCATTTCGTTGGAAGCGGGTTTTCAAGTGCTCTGGGCTCATTTCGTTGGAAGCGGGTTTTCAAGTGCTCTGGGCTCATTTCGTTGGAAGCGGGTTTTTCAAGTGCTCTGGGCTCATTTGTTGGAAGCGGGTTTTCAAGTGCTCTGGGCTCATTTCGTTGGAAGCGGGTTTTCAAGTGCTCTGGGCTCATTTAGTTGGAAGCGGGTTTTCAAGTGCTCTGGGCTCATTTCGTTGGAAGCGGGTTTTCAAGTGCTCTGGGCTCATTTCGTTGGAGGCGGGTTTTCAAGTGCTCTGGGCTCATTTCGTTTGAAGGCGGGTTTTCAAGTGCTCTGGGCTCATTTCGTTGGAAGCGGGTTTTCAAGTGCTCTGGGCTCATTTCGTTGGAAGCGGGTTTTCAAGTGCTCTGGGCTCATTTCGTTGGAAGCGGGTTTTCAAGTGCTCTGGGCTCATTTTGTTGGAAGCGGGTTTTCAAGTGCTCTGGGCTCATTTTTTTGAAGCGGGTTTTCAAGTGCTCTGGGCTCATTTCGTTGGAAGCGGGTTTTCAAGTGCTCTGGGCTCATTTTGTTTGAAAGCGGGTTTTCAAGTGCTCTGGGCTCATTTTTTGGAAGCGGGTTTTCAAGTGCTCTGGGCTCATTTTGTTGGAAGCGGGTTTTCAAGTGCTCTGGGCTCATTTCGTTGGAAGCGGGTTTTCAAGTGCTCTGGGCTCATTTCGTTGGAAGCGGGTTTTCAAGTGCTCTGGGCTCATTTCGTTTGAAGCGGGTTTTCAAGTGCTCTGGGCTCATTTCGTTGGAAGCGGGTTTTTCAAGTGCTCTGGGCTCATTTTTTTGGAAGCGGGTTTTCAAGTGCTCTGGGCTCATTTCGTTTTAGGCGGGTTTTCAAGTGCTCTGGGCTCATTTTGTTCAGCGGGTTTTCAAGTGCTCTGGGCTCATTTTGTTGAGGCGGGTTTTCAAGTGCTCTGGGCTCATTTCGTTGGAAGCGGGTTTTCAAGTGCTCTGGGCTCATTTCGTTGGGGGAGTTTTCAAGTGCTCTGGGCTCATTTTTTTGGAAGCGGGTTTTCAAGTGCTCTGGGCTCATTTCGTTGGAAGCGGGTTTTCAAGTGCTCTGGGCTCATTTGTTGGAAGCGGGTTTTCAAGTGCTCTGGGCTCATTTTTTTGGGCGGGTTTTTCAAGTGCTCTGGGCTCATTTCGTTGGAAGCGGGTTTTCAAGTGCTCTGGGCTCATTTCGTTGGAAAGCGGGTTTTCAAGTGCTCTGGGCTCATTTCGTTGGAAGCGGGTTTTCAAGTGCTCTGGGCTCATTTCGTTAGGCGGGTTTTCAAGTGCTCTGGGCTCATTTCGTTGGAAGCAGGTTTTCAAGTGCTCTGGGCTCATTTTCGTTGGGCGGGTTTTCAAGTGCTCTGGGCTCATTTCGTTGGAAGCGGGTTTTCAAGTGCTCTGGGCTCATTTCGTTGGAAGCGGGTTTTCAAGTGCTCTGGGCTCATTTCGTTGGAAGCGGGTTTTCAAGTGCTCTGGGCTCATTTCCGTTGGAAGCGGGTTTTCAAGTGCTCTGGGCTCATTTCGTTGGAAGCGGGTTTTCAAGTGCTCTGGGCTCATTTCGTTGGAAGCGGGTTTTCAAGTGCTCTGGGCTCATTTCGTTGGAAGCGGGTTTTCAAGTGCTCTGGGCTCATTCGTTGGAAGCGGGTTTTCAAGTGCTCTGGGCTCATTTCGTTGGAAGCGGGTTTTCAAGTGCTCTGGGCTCATTTCGTTGGAAGCGGGTTTTCAAGTGCTCTGGGCTCATTTCGTTGGAAGCGGGTTTTCAAGTGCTCTCTGCTCATTTTGTTGGAAGCGGGTTTTCAAGTGCTCTGGGCTCATTTTGTTGGAAGCGGGTTTTCAAGTGCTCTGGGCTCATTTGTTGGAAGCGGGTTTTCAAGTGCTCTGGGCTCATTTCGTTGGGCGGGTTTTCAAGTGCTCTGGGCTCATTTTGTTGGAAGCGGGTTTTCAAGTGCTCTGGGCTCATTTCGTTGGAAGGGTTTTCAAGTGCTCTGGGCTCATTTCGTTTGGCGGGTTTTCAAGTGCTCTGGGCTCATTTGTTGGAAGCGGGTTTTCAAGTGCTCTGGGCTCATTTCGTTGGAAGCGGGTTTTCAAGTGCTCTGGGCTCATTTCGTTGGAAGCGGGTTTTCAAGTGCTCTGGGCTCATTTCGTTGGAAGCGGGTTTTCAAGTGCTCTGGGCTCATTTCGTTGGAAGCGGGTTTTCAAGTGCTCTGGGCTCATTTCGTTGGAAGCGGGTTTTCAAGTGCTCTGGGCTCATTTCGTTGGAAGCGGTTTTTCAAGTGCTCTGGGCTCATTTTTTTGGAAGCGGGTTTTCAAGTGCTCTGGGCTCATTTCGTTGGAAGCGGGTTTTCAAGTGCTCTGGGCTCATTTCGTTGGAAGCGGGTTTTCAAGTGCTCTGGGCTCATTTTTTTGGCGGGTTTTCAAGTGCTCCGGGGCTCATTTCGTTGGAAGCGGGTTTTCAAGTGCTCTGGGCTCATTTCGTTGGAAGCGGGTTTTCAAGTGCTCTGGGCTCATTTGTTGGAAGCGGGTTTTCAAGTGCTCTGGGCTCATTTCGTTGGAAGCGGGTTTTCAAGTGCTCTGGGCTCATTTCGTTGGAAGCGGGTTTTCAAGTGCTCTGGGCTCATTTCGTTGGAAGCGGGTTTTCAAGTGCTCTGGGCTCATTTCGTTGAAGCGGGTTTTCAAGTGCTCTGGGCTCATTTTTAAGCGGGTTTTCAAGTGCTCTGGGGCTCATTTTTGGGCGGGTTTTCAAGTGCTCTGGGCTCATTTCGTTGAAGCGGGTTTTCAAGTGCTCTGGGCTCATTTCGTTTGAAGCGGGTTTTCAAGTGCTCTGGGCTCATTTTTTGGAAGCGGGTTTTCAAGTGCTCTGGGCTCATTTCGTTTAAGCGGGTTTTCAAGTGCTCTGGGCTCATTTCGTTGGGCGGGTTTTCAAGTTTTCTCAAGCTCATTCGTTGGAAAGCGGGTTTTCAAGTGCTCTGGGCTCATTTCGTTGGAAGCGGGTTTTCAAGTGCTCTGGGCTCATTTCGTTGGAAGCGGGTTTTCAAGTGCTCTGGGCTCATTTCGTTGGGCGGGTTTTCAAGTGCTCTGGGCTCATTTTGTTTGGGCGGGTTTTCAAGTGCTCTGGGCTCATTTCGTTGGAAGCGGGTTTTCAAGTGCTCTGGGCTCATTTCGTTGGAAGCGGGTTTTCAAGTGCTCTGGGCTCATTTCGTTGGAAGCGGGTTTTCAAGTGCTCTGGGCTCATTTCGTTGGAAGCGGGTTTTCAAGTGCTCTGGGCTCATTTTGTTGAAGCGGGTTTTCAAGTGCTCTGGGCTCATTTCGTTGAAGCGGGTTTTCAAGTGCTCTGGGCTCATTTCGTTGGAAGCGGGTTTTCAAGTGCTCTGGGCTCATTTCGTTGGAAGCGGGTTTTCAAGTGCTCTGGGCTCATTTCGTTGGAAGCGGGTTTTCAAGTGCTCTGGGCTCATTTTGTTGGAAGCGGGTTTTCAAGTGCTCTGGGCTCATTTTGTTGGAAGCGGGTTTTCAAGTGCTCTGGGCTCATTTTCGTTGGAAGCGGGTTTTCAAGTGCTCTGGGCTCATTTTCGTTGGAAGCGGGTTTTCAAGTGCTCTGGGCTCATTTCTTTGGAGCGGGTTTTCAAGTGCTCTGGGCTCATTTCGTTGGAAGCGGGTTTTCAAGTGCTCTGGGCTCATTTCGTTGGAAGCGGGTTTTCAAGTGCTCTGGGCTCATTTCGTTGGAAGCGGGTTTTTCAAGTGCTCTGGGCTCATTTCTTTGGAAGCGGGTTTTCAAGTGCTCTGGGCTCATTTCGTTGGAAGCGGGTTTTCAAGTGCTCTGGGCTCATTTCGTTGAAAGCGGGTTTTCAAGTGCTCTGGGCTCATTTCGTTTGGAAGCGGGTTTTCAAGTGCTCTGGGCTCATTTCGTTGGAAAGCGGGTTTTCAAGTGCTCTGGGCTCATTTCGTTTTTTTGGAAGCGGGTTTTCAAGTGCTCTGGGCTCATTTAGATTGGAAGCGGGTTTTCAAGTGCTCTGGGCTCATTTCGTTGGAAGCGGGTTTTCAAGTGCTCTGGGCTCATTTCGATTTGGAAGCGGGTTTTCAAGTGCTCTGGGCTCATTTTGTTGAAGCGGGTTTTCAAGTGCTCTGGGCTCATTTTTTTGAAAGCGGGTTTCAAGTGCTCTGGGCTCATTTCGTTGGAAGCGGGTTTTCAAGTGCTCTGGGCTCATTTCGTTGGAAGCGGGTTTTCAAGTGCTCTGGGCTCATTCGTTGGAAGCGGGTTTTCAAGTGCTCTGGGCTCATTTTGTTGGAAGCGGGTTTTCAAGTGCTCTGGGCTCATTTCGTTTAAGCGGGTTTTCAAGTGCTCTGGGCTCATTTCTTTGGAAGCGGGTTTTCAAGTGCTCTGGGCTCATTTCGTTGGAAGCGGGTTTTCAAGTGCTCTGGGCTCATTTCGTTGGAAGCGGGTTTTCAAGTGCTCTGGGCTCATTTCGTTGGAAGCGGGTTTTCAAGTGCTCTGGGCTCATTTCGTTGGAAGCGGGTTTTCAAGTGCTCTGGGCTCATTTTATTTGAAGCGGGTTTTCAAGTGCTCTGGGCTCATTTCGTTGGAAGCGGGTTTTCAAGTGCTCTGGGCTCATTTCGTTGGAAGCGGGTTTTCAAGTGCTCTGGGCTCATTTTGTTTGGAAGCGGGTTTTCAAGTGCTCTGGGCTCATTTCGTTTGGAAGCGGGTTTTCAAGTGCTCTGGGCTCATTTCGTTGGAAGCGGTTTTCAAGTGCTCTGGGCTCATTTCGTTGGAAGCGGGTTTTCAAGTGCTCTGGGCTCATTTCGTTGGAAGCGGGTTTTCAAGTGCTCTGGGGTCATTTCTTTGGAAGCGGGTTTTCAAGTGCTCTGGGCTCATTTCGTTTGGAAGCCGGGTTTTGAAGTCAATCTACACAGGCTCATTTAGATTTGGAAGGCGGTTTACAAGTGCTCTGTGGTCATTTCGTTAAGCGTGTTTTAAAGTGCTCTGGGGTCATTTCATGACTTGTTTTTAGTGCTCTGGGGTCATTTCTTTGAAGCGGGGAGGGCTTTCAAGTGCTCTGGGTCATTAGATTTGGAAAAACAGGTTTTCCATTGCTCTGGACTCCATTTGTTGAAGAAGTTTTTAATTGCTCTGGGCTCATTTCGTTTGAAGAGGTTTTTAAGTACTCTGGATCATTTCGTTGGAAGTGGGTTTTTCAAGTGCTCTAGGACTCATTTTTTGGTAGTAAAGGTTTTCAAGTACTCTGGGGTCATTTTGTTGGAGCGGGTTTTCAAGTGCTCTGGGCTCATTTCGTTGGAAGCGGGTTTTCAAGTGCTCTGAAACTCATTTCATTGGAAGCGGGTTTAAGTGCTCTGGGCTCATTTTTTTTGGAGCGGGTTTTCAAGTGCTCTGGTGTTATTTCGTTAGAGGGGTTTTCAAGTGCTCTGGTTCATTTTGTTGGAAGCGGGTTTTCAGTGCTCAGGCTCATTTTGTTGGAATCGGGTTTTCAAGTGCTCTGGGCTCTTTAGGTTTAGGCGGGTTTTCAAGTGCTCTGTGGTCATTTCGTTGAAGCGTGTTTTCAAGTGTTCTGGGGTCATTTCGTTGAAGCCAGGTTTTCAAGTGCTCTGTAGTCATTTCTTTGGAAGTGTGTTTTTAAGTACTCTGGAGTCATTCGTTATAAGCTTGTTTTTTAAGTGCTCTGGGGTCATTTGTTTAGAGGGGTTATTCAAGTGCTCTTGGCTCATTTTGATTTATGCTTGAAGTTTTTAAGTGCTCTGGGGTCATTTTTTTTTAGGCGGGTTTCCAGTGCTCTGGGCTCATTTAGTTGGAAGAGGGTTTTCAAGTGCTCAGGGCTCATTTTCTTTGCAACAGGTTTCAAAGTGCTCTGGGCTCATTTTTTTGAAAAGCGAGTTTTTCAAGTGCTCTGGTCTCATTATCGTTGATTGAGGCGTGTTTTAAGTGCTCTGGACTCATTTTTTTGGAAGGGTTTTCAAGTGCTCTGGGATCATTTCGTTGGAAAAGCGTCTTTTCATGTGCTCTGGGGTCATTTTTTGGAAAGCGGGTTTTCAAGTGCTGTGCTCTGGGCGGGTTTCGTGTCTGGGCTCAAGCTGGTTTTCAAGTGCTCTGGGCTCATTTCCCAGGTTTTTAAGTGCTCTGGCTCATTTTTGGGGGGTTTTCAAGTGTTCTGGGCTCATTTCGTTTGAGCGGGTTTTCAAGTGCTCTGGGCTCATTGTTGGGCGGGTTTTCAAGAGCTCTGGGCTCATTTGTTGGAAAGCGGGTTTTAAGTGCTCTGGGCTCATTTAGTTGGAGGCGGGTTTTCAAGTACTCTGGTGTCATTTCGTTGGAAGGGTTTTCAAGTGTTCCTGGCTCATTTCGTTAGAAGCGTGTTTTAAGTGCTCTGGGGTCATTTTTGGAAGTGTGGTTTCAAGTGCTCTGGGGTCATTTCTTTGAAGCTTGTTTTCAAGTGCTCTGGGTCATTTCGTTGAAGCAGGTTTTCAAGTGCTCTGGGGTTCATTTAGTTTTATGCGGGTTTTTCAAGTGCTCTGGGGTAATTTTTGGAAGCTGGTTTTCAAGTGCTCTGGGCTCATTTCGTTGGAAGCGGGTTTTCAAGTGCTCTGGGCTCATTTTCGTTGCAAGCAGGTTTCAAGTGCTCTGGGCTCATTTCGTTGGGCGGAGTTTTCAAGTGCTCTGGGCTCATTTTTTGGAAGCGTGTTTTAAGTGCTCTGGGGTCATTTTTTGGAAGCGGGTTTCAAGTGCTCTGGGCTCATTTAGTTTTGGTAGCAGGTTTTCAAGTGCTCTGGGCTCATTCATTGGAAGCGGGTTTTCAAGTGCTCTGGGGTCATTCATTGGAAGCTGGTTTTCAAGTGCTCTGGGCTCATTTTTTAAGCGGGTTTTTCAAGTGCTCTGTGCTCATTTAGTTTGGAAGAGGTTTTCAAGTGCTCTGGGCTCATTTTGTTGGAAAGCGGGTTTTCCAAGTGCTCTGGGCTCATTTGTTAGGCAGGTTTTCAAGTGCTCTGGGCTCATTTCGTTTGGGCGGGTTTCAAGTGCTAATTGCTCATTTCGTTGGAAGGGGGTTTTCAAGTATTCTGGGCTCATTTCGTTGGAGCGGGTTTTCAAGTGCTCTGTGGTCATTTTGTTGGAAGCTGTGTTTTAAGTGCTCTGGGCTCATTTCGTTGTAAGTGGTTTTTAAGTGCTCTGGACTCATTTTTTTGGATGCGGGTTTTCAAGTGCTCTGGGCTCATTTGGTTGAAGCGGGTTATCAAGTGCTCTGGGCTCATTGATTGGGCGGGTTTTCAAGTGCTTTGGGCTCATTTCTTTGAAGCGGGTTTTCAAGTGCTCTGGGCTCATTTTTGGTTTCAAGCGGGTTTTTCAAGTGCTCTGGGCTCATTTGGGCTCATTTAGGATTTTGGAAGCGGGTTTTCAAGTGCTCTGGGGTCATTTCGTTGGAAGCTTGTTTTTAAATGCTCTGGGGTCATTTTGTTGGAAGTGGTTTTCAAGTGCTCTGGGCTCATTTCGTTGGAAGCGGGTTTTCAAGTGCTCTGGGCTCATTTCGTTGGAAGCAGGTTTTCAAGTGCTCTGGGGTCATTTCGTTGGGCGGGTTTTCAAGTGCTCTGGGTCATTTTGTTGGAAGCGGGTTTTTAAGTGCTCTGGGCTCATTTCGTTGGAAGCAAGTTTTCAAGTGCTCTGGGGTCATTTCGTTGGAAGCGGGTTTTCAAGTGCTCTGGGCTCATTTTGTTTAGGCGGGTTTTTCAAGTGCTCTGGGCTCATTTCGTTGGAGCGGGTTTCAAGTGCTCTGGGTCATTTAGATTTGGAAGGGGTTTTCAAGTGTTTCTGGGCTCATTTCGTTTAGGCGGGTTTTCAAGTGCTCTGGTCATTTCGTTGGAAGTGTGTTTTTAAGTGCTCTGGGGTCATTTCGTTGAAGCTTGTTTTAAGTGCTCTGGGCTCATTTCTTTGGAAGCGGGTTTTCAAGTGCTCTTGGCTCATTTTCGTTGAAGCGAGGTTTATAAGTGCTCTGGGGTCATTTTTTTGGAGCGGGTTTCAAGTGCTCTGGGCTCATTTCGTTGAAGCGGGTTTTCAAGTGCTCTGGGCTCATTTCTTTGGAAGCGGGTTTTCAAGTGCTCTGGGCTCATTTCGTTGGAAGGCGAGTTTTCAAGTGCTCTGGGCTCATTTCGTTGGAGGCGTGTTTTTAAGTGCTCTGGGGTCATTTAGATTGGAAGCGGTTTTCAAGTGCTCTGGGCTCATTTCGTTGTAAGCGTGTTTTCAAGTGCTCTGGGGTTATTTAGTTAGGCGGGTTTTCAAGTGCTCTGGTGTCATTTTCGTTGGAAGCTGGTTTTCAAGTGCTCTGGGCTCATTTAAATGTTGGAGCGGGTTTTCAAGTGCTCTGAGCTCATTTCGTTGGATGCTGGTTTTCAAGTGCTCTGGGCTCATTTGGTTGGAAGCGGGTTTTCAAGTGCTCTGGGCTCATTTTGATTGGAGGCGGGTTTTCAAGTGCTCTGGGCTCATTTCGTTGGAAGCGGGTTTTCAAGTGCTCTGGGCTCATTTAGTTAGGCGGGTTTTCAAGTACTCTGGGCTCATTTTGTTGAGCGGGTTTTCAAGTGCTCTGTGGTCATTTTCGTTGGAAGCGGGTTTTTAAATGCTCTGGGGTCATTTGTTGGAAGAGGGTTTTCAAGTGCTCTGGGCTCATTTCGTTGGAAGCGGGTTTTCAAGTGCTCTAGGCTCATTTCGTTGGAAGCAGGTTTTCAAGTGCTCTAGGGTCATTTCGTTAGGCGGGTTTCAAGTGCTCTGGACTAATTTCTTTGGAAGAGATTTTTTCAAGTGCTCTGGGCTCATTTCGTTGGAAGCAAGTTTTTCAAGTGCTCTGTGGTCATTTTTTGGAAGCAGGTTTTCAAGTGCTCTGGGCTCATTTCGTTAGGCGGGTTTTCAAGTGCTCTGGGCTCATTTCGTTGGAAGCGGTTTTCAAGTGCTCTGTGGTCATTTCGTTAGAAGCGTGTTTTTAAGTGCTCTGGGGTCATTTCCTTGGAAGCTTGTTATTAAGTGTTCTTGGGTCATTTCTTTGGAAGCGGGTTTTCAAGTGCTCTGGGGTTATTTCGTTGGAAGCGGGTTTTCAAGTGCTCTGGGGTCATTTCGTTGGAAGCGGGTTTTCAAATGCTCTGGTGTCATTTCGTTGGAAGCAGGTTTTCAAGTGCTCTGGGGTTATTTCGTTGGAAGCGGGTTTTCAAGTGCTCAGGGCTCATTTCGTTGGAAGCAAATTTTCAAGTGCTTTGGGATCATTTTTGTTAGGCGGGTTTCAAGTGCTCTGGGGTCATTTCTTTGGAAGCGGGTTTTCAAGTGCTCTGGGCTCATTTCGTTGGAAGCAGGTTTTTGAAGTGCTCTGCACTCATTTTGTTGGATGCGGGTTTTCAAGTGCTCTGGGGTTATTTCGTTGGAAGCGGGTTTTCAAGTTCTCTGTGGTCATTTCGTTGGAAGCATGTTTTAAGTGCTCTGGGCTCATTTCGTTGGAAGCGGGTTTTCAAGTGCTCTGTGGTCATTTCTTTGGAAGCATGTTTTTAAGTGCTCTGGGGTCATTTTGTTGGAAGCGGTTTTCAAGTGCTCTGGGCTCATTTCGTTGGAAGCGGGTTTTCAAGTGCTCTGGGGTTATTTCTTTGGAAGCGGGTTTTCAAGTGCTCTGGGCTCATTTCATTGGAAGCGGGTTTTCAAGTGCTCTGGGCTCTTTTCGTTGGAAGCAGGTTTTTGAAGTGCTCTGGACTCATTTCGTTGGATGCGGGTTTTCAAGTGCTCTGGGCTCATTTGGTTGGAAGCCGCTTTTCAAGTGCTCTGGGCTCATTGGATGGGAAACGGGTTTTCAAGTGCTCTGGGCTCATTTCTTTGGAAGCGCGTTTTCAAGTACTCTGGGCTCATTTCTTTGGAAGCGGGTTTTTAAGTGCTCTGGGCTCATTTTGTTGGAAGCGATTTTCATTGCTCTGGGCTCATTTCTTTGGAAGCAGGTTTTCAAGTGCTCTGGGGTCATTTCGTTGGAAGCGGGTTTTTAAGTGCTCTGGGCTCATTTTGTTGGAGGAGGTTTTTAAGTGCTCTGGGCTCATTTCGTTGGAAGCAAGTTTTTAAGTGCTCTGCGGTCATTTCGTTGGAAGCAGGTTTTCAAGTGCTCTGGGCTCATTTCGTTGGAAGCGGGTTTTTGAAGTGCTCTGGGCTCATTTCGTTGGAAGCCGGTTTACAAGTGCTCTGTGGTCATTTCGTTAGAAGCGTGTTTTAAAGTGCTCTGGGGTCATTTCCTTCGAAGCTTGTTTTTAAGTGCTCTGGGGTCATTTCTTTGGAAGCGGGCTTTCAAGTGCTCTGGGGTCATTTCGTTGGAAGCAGGTTTTCAAGTGCTCTGGACTCATTTTGTTGGAAGAGGGTTTTTAAGTGCTCTGGGCTCATTTCGTTTGAATCGGTTTTTTAAGTGCTCTGGGGTTATTTCGTTGGAAGCGGGTTTTCAAGTGCTCTGGGCTCATTTCGTTGGAAGTGAGTTTTTAAGTGCTCTGGGGTCATTTTGTTGGAAGCGGGTTTTCAAGTGCTCTGGGCTCATTTCGTTGGAAGCGGGTTTTCAAGTGCTCTAGGCTCATTTCTTTGGAAGCGGGTTTTCAAGTGCTCTGGGCTCATTTCCTTGGAAGCGGTTTTTCAAGTGCTTTGGGGTTATTTCGTTGGAAGCGGGTTTTCAAGTGCTCTGGGGTCATTTCGTTGGAAGGGGGTTTTCAAGTGTTCCCGGCTCATTTCGTTGGAATCTGGTTTTCAAGTGCTCTGGGCTCTTTTCGTTGGAAGCGGGTTTTCAAGTGCTCTGTGGTCATTTCGTTGGAAGCGTGTTTTTAAGTGCTCTGGGGTCATTTCCTTGGAAGCTTGTTTTTAAGTGCTCTGTTGTCATTTCTTTGGAAGCGGGTTTTCAAGTACTCTGGGGTCATTTCGTTGGAAGCAGGTTTTCAAGTGCTCTGGACTCATTTTGTTTGAAGAGGGTTTTTAAGTGCTCTGGGCTCATTTTGTTGTAAGCGAGTTTTTAAGTGCTCTGGGGTCATTTCGTTGGAAGCGGGTTTTCCAGTGCTCTGGGCTCATTTCTTTTGGAAGAGGGTTTTTGAAGTACTCTGGGATCATTTAGATTTGGGGTTTTCAAGTGCTCTGGGCTCATTTTTTTTGGGCAGGTTTTCAAGTGCTCTGGTCTCATTTTTTGGAAGCGGGTTTTCAAGTGCTCTGGGCTCATTTCGTTTGGAAGCAGGTTTTTCAAGTGCTCTGGGGTCATTTCGTTTAGAGCGGGTTTCAAGTGCTCTGGGCTCATTTTGTTGGAGGCAGGTTTTTCAAGTGCTCTGGGCTCATTTCGTTGGAAGGAGTTTTCAAGTGCTCTGGGGTCATTTCGTTGGAAGGGGGTTTCAAGTGTTCTGGCTCATTTCGTTGTAAGCGGGTTTTCAAGTGCTCTGGGGTCATTTCGTTGGAAGTGTGTTTTAAGTGCTCTGGGGTCATTCGTTCGTTTTAAGTGCTCTGGGGTCAGGCGGGTTTTTGGGCTCATTTCGTTTGTTTTAAGTGCTCTGGGATCATTTCTTTGGAGGCGGGTTTTCAAGTGCTCTGGGCATTCATTTTGTTGGCTCATTTCGTTAAGCGGGTTTTCAAGTGCTCTGGGGTCATTTTGTTGGCTCAAGCGGGTTTTCAAGTGCTCTGGGCTCATTTCAAGGCTGGGCTCATTTTCAATTTGGGGAGTTTTCAAGCGGGTTTTCAAGTGCTCTGGGCTCATTTCTTTGGAAGCGGGTTTTCAAGTGCTCTGGGCTCATTTCGTTAGGCGTTGGGTTTTTAAGTGCTTTGGGGTCATTTCGTTGGAAGCGTGTTTTCAAGTGCTCTGGGGTCATTTTGTTGGAAGGGGTTTTCAAGTGCTCTGGGCTCATTTAGATTTGGAAGCGTTTAAGTTTTTCAAGTGCTCTGGGCTCATTTAGATTTAGGCGGGTTTTCAAGTGCTCTGGGGTCATTTCGTTGGAAGCTGGTTTCAAGTGCTCTGGGCTCATTTAGTTGGAAGCGTCTTTTCAGTGTGCGGGTTTTGAAGTGCTCTGGACTCATTTCTTTGGATGCAGTTTTCAAGTGCTCTGGGCTCATTTGGTTGAAGTACTCTGGACTCAAGCGGGTTTTCAAGTGCTCTGGGCTCATTTTGTTTAGGCGGGTTTTCAAGTGCTTTGGGCTCATTTTGTTGGAAGCGGGTTTTCAAGTGCTCTGGGCTCATTTAGTTTAGGCGGGTTTTTCAAGTACTCTGGGCTCATTTTGTTGGAAGCGGGTTTTCAAGTGCTCTGTGGTCATTTCGTTGGAAGCTTGTTTTTAAATGCTCTGGGGTCATTTTGTTGGAAGTGGTTTTCAAGTGCTCTGGGCTCATTTCGTTGGAAGCGGGTTTTCAAGTGCTCTGGGCTCATTTCGTTGGAAGCAGGTTTTCAAGTGCTCTGGGGTCATTTTTTAGGCGGGTTTTCAAGTGCTCTGGACAAATTTTGTTGGAAGAGGTTTTCAAGTGCTCTGGGCTCATTTCGTTGGAAGCGTGTTTTCAAGTGCTCTGGGGTCATTTCGTTGGAAGCAGGTTTTCAAGTGCTCTGGGCTCATTTTGTTGGAAGCGGGTTTTTGAAGTGCTCTGGGCTCATTTCGTTGGAAGCCGGTTTTCAAGTGCTCTGGGCTCATTTCGTTGGTTTTCAAGTGCTCTGGGCTCATTGGATTTGGAAGCGGGTTTTCAAGTGCTCTGGGCTCATTTCGTTTAGGCGGGTTTTTAAGTGCTCTGGGCTCATTTCTTTTAAGCGGGTTTTCAAGTGCTCTGGGCTCATTTTGTTGGAAGCGGGTTTTCAAGTGCTCTGGGCTCATTTCTTTGGAAGCAGGTTTTCAAGTGCTCTGGGGTCATTTTGGAAGCAGGTTTTTCAAGTGCTCTGGGCTCATTTTTTTTTTCAAGTGCTCTGGGCTCATTTGTTGGAAGCGCAGTTTTTCATGTGCTCTGGGGTCATTTCGTTGGAAGCGGTTTTCAAGTGCTCTCATTTCGTTGTAAGCGTTTTTTCATTTCGCTGGAAGCTGGTTTTCAAGTGCTCTGGGCTCATTTCGTTGGAAGCGGGTTTTTGAAGTGCTCTGGGCTCATTTCGTTGGATGCAGTTTTCAAGTGCTCTGGGCTCATTTGGTTGGAAGCGGGTTATCAAGTGCTCTGGGCTCACTTGATTGGAAGCGGGTTTTCAAGTGCTTTGGGCTCATTTCGTTGGAAGCGGGTTTTCAAGTGCTCTGGGCTCATTTAGTTGGAAGCGGGTTTTTGAAGTACTCTGGGCTCATTTTGTTGGAAGCGGGTTTTCAAGTGCTCTGTGGTCATTTCGTTGGAAGCTTGTTTTTAAATGCTCTGGGGTCATTTTGTTGGAAGTGGTTTTCAAGTGCTCTGGGCTCATTTCGTTGGAAGCGGGTTTTCAAGTGCTCTAGGCTCATTTCGTTGGAAGCAGGTTTTCAAGTGCTCTGGGGTCATTTCGTTGGAAGCGGGTTTTCAAGTGCTCTGGACTAATTTTGTTGGAAGAGATTTTTTAAGTGCTCTGGGCTCCTTTCGTTGGAAGCAAGTTTTCAAGTGCTCTGTGGTCATTTCGTTGGAAGCAGGTTTTCAAGTGCTCTGGGCTCATTTCGTTGGAAGCGGGTTTTGAAGTGCTCTGGGCTCATTTCGTTGGAAGCCGGTTTTCAAGTGCTCTGTGGTCATTTCGTTAGAAGCGTGTTTTTAAGTGCTCTGGGGTCATTTCCTTGGAAGCTTGTTATTAAGTGTTCTTGGGTCATTTCTTTGGAAGCGGGTTTTCAAGTGCTCTGGGGTTATTTCGTTAGAGCGGGTTTCAAGTGCTCTGGGGTCATTTCGTTTAGGCGGGTTTTCAAATGCTCTGGTGTCATTTCGTTGGAAGCAGGTTTTCAAGTGCTCTGGGTTATTTCGTTGGAAGCGGGTTTTCAAGTGCTCAGGGCTCATTTCGTTGGAAGCAAATTTTCAAGTGCTTTGGGATCATTTCGTTGGAAGCGGTGTTTCAAGTGCTCTGGGGTCATTTCTTTGGAAGCGGGTTTTCAAGTGCTCTGGGCTCATTTCGTTGGAAGCAGGTTTTTGAAGTGCTCTGCACTCATTTTGTTGATCGTTGGAGCGGGTTTTCAAGTGCTCTGGGGTTATTTCGTTCGTTAGGCGGGTTTTCAAGTTCTCTGTGGTCATTTTCTTTGGAAGCATGTTTTAAGTG
>JAEOAE010003920.1:0-20000 GCA_036365155.1 Meriones psammophilus
TTCCTGTTCTTTCATTTGAAACTTGTTCCTGTGCTGTACAGAGCGTTATATCTCTTCTCAGTTTTCCTGCATTCCTAATTGAGAGAGTGGCACACATGTGGTTTAGTTCACAAAGTAGTGCTTATGCGTTTATGTTCTTTCCTTGAAACATGTTCCTGTTAGGAACAAGTTAGGTTAGGGTTAAGGTTAGGGGCTTAGGGTTAAGGTTAGGGTTGGTTAGGGTTAGGATTAGGGTTATATCACTTTTCAGTTTTCCTGTTATAATAATTGAACAGGCGACACGAATGTGAATTAGTTTACAAAGTTGTGCTTTGCGTTTCTGTTCTTTCAATGAAAACTTGTTTCTTTGCCCTACATTTCGATTTATCTCTTCTCAGTTTCCCTGTATTCCTAATTGTGTGAGCGACACACATGTGATTTAGTTTACAAAGTATTGCTTTTTGTTTCTGTTCTTCTGTTGGAAACTTGTTTCTGTGCTGTATAGTGTGATATATCACTTTTCAGTTTTCCTGTTATAATAATTGAGCAGGCTTACATGTATGTGAATTAGTTTACAAAGTTGTGCTTTTCATTTCTGTTCTTTCAATGGAAGCAGATTCCTGTGCTATACAGTGCATTATATCTCTTTTCAGTTTTCCTTTATTCCTAATGAGCGAGTGGCACACATGTGATTTAGTTTAAAAAGTAGTGCTTTGCGTTTCTGTTATTTGGTTGGAAACTTGTTCCTGTTAGGAAACAAGTTAGGGTTAGGATTAGGGTTAGGGTTAGTGTTAGGGTTAGGGTGAGGGTTAGGGTGAGGTTAGGGTAGGGTTAGGGTTAGGGGTTAGGGTTAGGGTTAGGGTTAGAGTTAGGGACTTAGGTTTAGGAACAGGGTTATATTACTTTTCAGTTTTCCTGTTATAATAATTGAAGAGACGAGACTTATGTGAATTAGTTTACAAAGTTGTGCTTTGCGTTTCTGTTCTTTCAATGGAAACTTGTATCTGTGCCATAGAGTGCGAGATAACACTTTTCAGTTTTCCTGTATTCCTAATTGAGCAAGTGACACACATGTGATTCCGTTTAAAAGTAGTGCTTTCCTTTCTTGTTCTTTTTCGTTCAAACTTGTTCCTTTGCTGTACAGTCGCGTTATATCTCTTTTCAGTTTTCTGTATACCTAATTGAGAGAGTGGCACACATGTGATTTAGTTTACAAAGTATTGCTTTTTCATTTATGTTCTTTCGTTGGAAACTTGTTCCTGTTAGGAACAAGTTAGGGTTAGGAGTTAGGGTTAGGGTTAGGGCTTAGGGGGTTAGGGTTAGGGTGTTAGGTCAGGGTTAGGGTTAGGGGCTTACGGTTAGGAGTAGGGTTATATCACTTTTCAGTTTTCCTGTTATAATAATTGAACAGGCGACATGAATGTGAATTAGTTTACAAAGTTGTGCTTTTGCGTTTCTGTTCTTTCGATGAAAACTTGTTTCTTTGCCATACATTTGATTTATTGCTTTATACCACTTTTAAGTTTTCTTGTATTCCCTAATTGAGCAAGTGGCACACATGTGATTTAGTTTA
Organism: Meriones psammophilus; assembly: GCA_036365155.1. Taxonomy (NCBI): domain Eukaryota; kingdom Metazoa; phylum Chordata; class Mammalia; order Rodentia; family Muridae; genus Meriones; species Meriones psammophilus. Next base: position 1,553 of record JAEOAE010003920.1, read on the forward strand.
CAAAGTAGTGCTTTGCTTTTATGTTCTTTCATTGGAAACTTGTTTGTTAGGTTATACAAGTTTTCCTGTATTCCTAATTTAGTTAGGTTAAAGTAGGCTTAGGGTTAGAGTTATTGGAAACTTGTAGGGTTAGGGTTAGGGTTAGGGCTTAGGGTTAGGGTGAGGGTTATATCACTTTTCAGTTTTCATGTTATAATAATTGAACAGGTGACACGAATGTGAATTAGTTTACAAAGTTGTGCTGTGCGTTTCTGTTATTCTGTTGGAAACTTGTTTCTGTGCTGTATAGTGTGATATATCACTTTTTAGTTTTCCTGCTATAATAATTGAAAGGGCAACACGTATGTGAATTAGTTTACAAAGTTGTGCTTTTTGTTTCTCTTCTTTCAATGGAAGCAGGTTCCTGTGCTGTACAGTTCGATATATCATTTTTCAGTTTTCCTGTTATATTAATTGAACGGGCGACACATATGTGAATTAGTTTACAAAGTTGTGCTTTGCGTTTCTGTTCTTTCGATGGAAACTTCTTTCTGTGCCGTAAAGTGCGAGATAACACTTTTCACTTTTCCTGTATTCCTAATTGAGTGAGCGTGACACATGTGATTCCCTTTAAAAGTAGTTCTTTGCTTTTCTGTTCTTTCGTTTGAAACTTGTTCCTTTGCTGTACAGTGCGTTATATTTCTTTTCAGTTTTACTGTATTCCTAATTGAGAGAGTGGCCCACGGTTAGGGTTAACGGCTATGGTTAGTGTTACGGTTATGGTTAGGGTTACTGGGGTTAGGGTTAAGGTTAGGGTTAGGGTTATATCACTTTTCATTTTTTCTGTTAAACTAATTGAATAGGCGACACTTATGTGAATTAGATTACAAAGTTGCGATTTGTGTTTCTGTTCCTTCGATGGAAACTTGTTTCTTTGCCATACATTGAGATAACACTTTTCAGTTTTCCTGTATTCCTAATTGAGCGAGTGACAAACGTGATTCTGTTTAAAAGTCGTGCTTTGCTTTTCTGTTCTTCTGTTGGAAAATTGTTTTCTGCTATACAGTGTTATATATCACTTTTTAGTTTTCCTGTTATAATAATTAAAAAGGGCAACACGTATATGAATTAGTTTACAAAGTTGTGCTTTGCCTTTCTGTTCCTTCGACAGAAACTTGTTTCTGTGCTGTACAGTGCGAGATAACACTTTTCAGTTTTCCTGTATTCCTAATTGAGCGAGCAACACACATGTGATTCCGTTTAAAAGTAGTGCCTTGCTTTTCTGATCTTTTGTTGGAAACTTCTTCCTGTGCTGTATGGTGCAATATATCACTTTTCAGTTTTCCTGTATTAATAATTGTGCGAGTGACACACATGTGATTTAGTCTACAAAGTAGTGCTTTGCTTCTCTGTTCTTTCATACGAAACTTGTTCCTGTGCTGTACAATGCGATATATCACTTTTCAGTTTTCCTGTATTCCTAATTGAGCGAGCCACACACATGTGATTTGGTTTACAAAGTCGTGCTTTGTGTTTATGTTCTTTCATTGGAAACTTGTTCCTAACAGGAACAAGTTAGGATTAGGTTTCAGGGTTAGGTTTAGGGTTAGGGTTAGGGTAGGGTTAGAATTAGGGTTAGGGGTAGTGTTAGGGGTTAAGGTTAGTGTTAGGGTTAGGGTTACAGGGTTTGGGTTAGGGTTATATCACTTTTCAGTTTTCCTGTTATAATAATTGAAGCAGGGGACACATATGTGATTTAGTTTACAAAGTTGTGCTTTGCTTTTCTGTTCTTTCATATCGAAACTTATTCCTGTGCTGTACAGTGCGTTATATCACTTTTCAGTTTTCCTGTATTCCTAATTGAGCGAGTGACACATATGTGATTTAGTTTACAAAGTAGTGCTTTTCTTTGGAAACTTGTTCCTGTTAGGAACAAGTTAGGGTTAGGGTTAGGATTAGGGTTAGGTTTAGGGTTAGGTTTATGGTTAGTGTTAGTGTAGGGTTAGGGTTAGGGTTAGGATTAGGTTTCAGGGTTAGGTTTAGGGTTAGGGGTTAGGGGTTAGGGTTAGGGTTAGTGTTAGGGTTAGTTAGTTAGGTTTATATGGGGTTAAGGTTAGGGTTAGTTTTCAATGTTGTGTTTGCGTTTCTGTTCTTTCGATTGAAACTTGTTTCTGTGCCCTACAGTGCGAGATAACACTTTTCAGTTTTCCAGTATTCCTAATTTATTGAGCGACACACATGTGATTCCCTTTAAAAGTAGTGCTTTGCTTTTGTCTTCTTTCGTTGGAAACTTGTTTCTGTGCACTACAGTGGGAGATATCACTTTTCAGTTTTTCTGTATTCCTAATTGAGCGGGCAACACACATGTCACTTATTTTAAAAGTTGTTCTTTACATTACTCTTCTTTCATTGGAAACTTGTTTCTGTGAGGTACAGTGCAAGATATCACTTTTCAGTTTTCCTGTATTCCTAATTGTGCAGGCGACACACATTTTACTTAGTTTACAAACTTGTGCTCTACATTTCCGTTTTTTCGTTGGAAACTTTTTTTTCTGTGCACTACAGTGGGAGATATCACTTTTCAGTTTTCTTGTATTCCTAATTGAGCAGGCAACACACATGTCACTTATTTTAAGAGTTGTGCTTTCCATTACTCTTCTTTCGTTGGAAACTTGTTTCTGTGAGGTACAGGGCAAGTTATAACTTTTTAGTTTTCCTGTATTCCTAATTGAACAGGCGACACACGTGTGATTTAGTTTCAAAGTTGTGCTTTGCGTTTCTGTTATTTCATTGGAAAATTCTTTCTGTGCTCTAAAGTGGGAAATATCACTTTTCAGTTTTCCTGTATTCCTAAATGAGCAGGCAACACAAATGATATTTAGTTTACAAATTTGTGCTTTGCTTTTCTGTTCTTTTGTTGGAAACTATTTTCTGTGTGGTACTGTCTGAGATTTCACTTTTAAGTTTGTTTGTATTCCTAATTGAGCTGGCAAAACACATTTTACTTAGTTTACAAAGTTGTCCTTTACATTTCTGTTGTTTAGTTGGAAACTTGTTTCTGTGAGGTTCATTGTGAGATATCATTTTTCAGTTTTCATGTAATCCTAATTGAACGGGCAACACACATGTGATTTAGTTTCCAAAGTTGTGCTTTGCATTTCTGTTCTTTCATTGGAAACTTCTTTTTGTGCTCTAATGTGGAAGATGTCACTTTTCAGTTTTCCTTAATTCCTAATTGTGCAGGCGACACATATGTTACTTAGTTTATAAAGTTGTGCTTTACATTTCTGTTCTTTCATTGGAAACTTGTTTCTGTGAGGTACAGTGGGAGCTATCAATTTTCAGTTTTCCTGTATTTCTAATTGAATGGGCAAAACACATGTGATTTAGTTTCCAAAGTTGTGCTTTGAGTTGCTGTTCTTTCATTGGAAACTTCTTTCTGTGCTCTAAAGCGGAAGATATCACATTTCAGTTTTCCTATATAACTAATTGTGCAGTCAAAACACATGTTATTTAGTTAACTAAGTTGTGCTTTACATTTCTGTTCTTTCTTGAGAAACTTGTTTCTGTGAGGTACATTGGGAGATATCACTTTTTAGGTTTCCTGTATTCCTAATTGAACAGGCGACACACATGTGATTTAGTTTCCAAAGTTGTGCTTTGCCTTTATGTTCTTTCATTGGAAACTTGTTTCTGTGAGGTACAGTGGGAGATATCAATTTTCAGTTTTCCTGTATTTCTAATTGAATGGGTGAAACACATGTGATTTATTTTCCAAAGTTGTGCTTTGAGTTGCTGTTCTTTCATTGGAAACTTCTTTCTGTGCTCTAAAGCAGAAGATATCACATTTCAGTTTTCCTGTATTCCTAATTGTGCAGGCGACACACATGTTACTTAGTTTACAAAGTTGTGCTTTACATTTCTGTTCTTTCTTTGGAATCTGGTTTTTGTGAGGTACAGTGTGAGATATCACTTTTTAGTTTTCCTGTATTCTTAATTGAAAGGGTGACACACATGTGATATACTTTACAAAGTTGTGATTTGCCTTTCTATTCTTTTGTTGGAAACTTCTTTCTGTGCTCTCAAGTGGGAGATATCACTTTTCAGTTTTCCTGTATTCCTACTTGAACGGGCGACACAAATGTGATTTAGTTTACAAAGTTGTTACTTTCCTTTCTATTTTTTTGGTGGAAACTTTTTTTCTGTGCACTACAGTGCAAGATATCACTTTTCAGTTTTTCGGTATTTCTATTTGAAAGTGAGACACAGATGTGATTTATTTTCCAAAGCTCTCTTTTGCGTTTATTTTCTTTCATTGGAAAATTCTTTCTGTGCTCTAAAATGGGAGATATCATTTTTTTTCACTTTTCCTGTATTCCTAATTGAGCGGGCAACACTCATGTTATTTAGTTTACAAATTTGTACTTTAAATTTCTCTTCTTTCGTTGGAAAATTGTTTCTGTGTGCTACACTGCAAGATATCACTCTTCAGTTTTCCTGTATTCCTAATTGAATGGTCGACACACATGTTACTTAGTTTTCAAAGTTGTGATTTACATTTCTGTATTTTCGATGGAAACTTCTTTCTGTGCTCTCAAGAGGGAGATATCACTTTTCAGTTTTCCTGTATTCCTAATGGAACAGGCGACACATGTGATTTAGTTTATGAAGTTGTGCTTTGTGTTTCTGTGCTTTCATTGAAACTTCTTTCTTGCGTTTCTGTGCTTTCATTGGAAACTTCTTTCTGTGCTCTAAAATGGGAGATATCACTTTTCAGTTTTACTATATTCCTAATTTAGCGGGCAACACTAATTTGATTTAGTTTAAAAAGTTTTGCTTTGCCTTTTCTTCTTCTGTTGGAAAATTGTTTCTGTGCACTACAGTGCAGATATCTCTTTTCAGTTTTCCTGTATTCCTAATTGAACAGGCGACACAAATGTGATTTAGTTTACAAAGTTGTGACTTTACTTACTATTCTTTTGGTGGAAACTTGTTTCTGTGCACTACAGTGGGAGATATCACTTTTCAGTTTTCCTGTATACCTAATTTGAACGTATGACACACATGTTACTTAGTTTGCATAGTTGTGCTTTTCGTTTCTGTTCTTTTATTAGAAACTTCTTTCTGTGCTCTAAAATGGGAGATATCACTTTTCATTTTTCCTGTATTCCTAATTGAAAGGGCTATAAACATCTTATTTAGATTACAAAGTTGTGCTTTACATTTCTGTTCTTTCATTGGAAACTTGTTTCTGTGAGGTACAGTGCCAGATATCACTTCTCAGTTTTCCTGTTATCCTAATTGTGCAGGCGACACACATGTTATTTAGTTTACAAATTTGTACTTTACATTTCTCTTCTTTCGTTGGAAAATTGTTTTGTGAGGTACAGTGCAAGATATTACTTTTTAGTTTTCCTGTATTCCTAATTGAACGGATGACACAGATGTGATTTATTTTCCAAAGCTCTGCTGTGTTTATGTTCTTTCATTGGAAACTTCTTTCTGTGCTCTAAAGTGGGAGATATCACATTTCAGTTTTCCTGTATTCCTAATTGAACAAGCAACACAAATGTGATTTAGTTTACAAAGTTGTGACTTTCCTTTCTATTCTTTTGGTGGAAACATGTTTCTGTTTTTCCACAGTGGGAGATATAACTTTTCAGTTTTGCTGTATTCCTAATTGAACGGGCAACACTCATGTTATTTAGTTTACAAATTTGTACTTTATTTTTCTTCTTTTTTTGGAAACTTGTTTTTGTGTGCTACACTGCAAGATATCACTCTTCAGTTTTCCTGTATTCCTAATTGAATGGTTGACACACATGTTATTTAGTTTCCAAAGTTGTAATTTACATTTCTCTTCTTTCGTTGGAAACTTGTTTCTGTGCACTACAGTGCAGATATCACTTTTCAGTTTTCCTGTATTCCTAGTTGAGCAGGCGACACAAATGTGAATTAGTGTACAAAGTTGTGACTTTCCTTTCTATTCTTTTGGTGGAAACTGGTTTCTTAGCACTACAGTGCAAGATATCACTTTTCAGTTTTTCTGTTTTCCTAATTGAGAGGTCTATACACATCTTACTTAGATTACAAAGTTTTGCTTTACATTTCTGTTCTTTCATTGGAAACTTGTTTCTGTGAGGTACACAGTGGAGATATCACTTTTCAGTTTTCCTGTATTCCTAATTGAACGGGCAACACAAATGTGATTTATTTTCCAAAGCTCTGCTTTGTGTTTATGTTCTTTCATTGGGAACTTCTTTCTGTGCTCTAAAGTGGGAGATATCACTTTTCAGTTTTCCTGTATTCCTAATTGAACAGGCGACACAAATGTTATTTATTTTACAAAGTTGTGACTTTCCTTTCTATTTCTTTTGGTGGAAACTTGTTTCTGTGCACTACAGTGCAAGATATCACTTTTCAGTTTTTCTGTATTCCTATTTGAACAGGGGACACACATGTGATTTAGTTTCCAAAGTTGTAATTTACATTTCTCTTCTTTTGTTGGAAACTTGTTTCTGTGCACTACCGTGCAGATATCACATTTCAGTTTTCTTGTATTCCTAGTTGAGCGGGTGACAAAAATGTGATTTAGTTTACAAAGTTTTGTTTTGCTTTTTTTTTTTTTTTTTTTTTTGGAAACTTCTTTCTGTGCACTACAGTGGGAGATATCACTTTTCAGTTTTCCTGTATTCCTAATTGATCGGGCAACTGACATGTGATTTAATTTTCAAAGTTGTGCTTTGCCTTTCTGTTCTTTTGTTGGAAACTTATTTCTGTGTACTACAGTGGGAGTTATAACTTTTCAGTTTTCCTGTATTCCTAATTGTGCAGGTGACACACATGTTACTTAGTTAAAAAGTTGTGCTTTACATTTCTGTTCTTTCCTTGGAAATTTTTTTCTGTGAGGTACAGTGCGAGATATCACTTTTCAGTTTTCCTGTATTCCTAGTTGAACGGGCAACGGAAATGTGATTTATTTTCCAAAGCTCTGCTTTGTGTTTATGTTCATTCATTGGGAACTTCTTTCTGTGCTCTAAAGTGGGAGATATCACTTTTCAGTTTTCCTGTATTCCTAATTGAACGAGCAACACAAATGTGATTGATTTTACAAAGTTGTGACTTTCCTTTCTATTCTTTTGGTGGAAACTTGTTTCTGTGAGGTACAGTGCGAGATATCACTTTTCAGTTTTCCTGTATTCCTAGTTGAACGGGCAACGGAAATGTGATTTATTTTCCAAAGCTCTGCTTTGTGTTTATGTTCTTTCATTGGGAAATTCTTTCTGTGCTCTAAAGTGGGAGATATCACTTTTCAGTTTTCCTGTATTCCTAATTTAACGAGCAACACAAATGTGATTTATTTTACAAAGTTGTGACTTTCCTTTCTATTCTTTTGGTGGAAACTTGTTTCTGTGAGGTACAGTGCGAGATATCACTTTTCTGTTTTCCTGTATTCCTAGTTGAACGGGCAACTGAAATGTGATTTATTTTCCAAAGCTCTGCTTTGTGTTTATGTTCTTTCATTGGGAACTTCTTTCTGTGCTCTAAAGTGGGAGATATCACTTTTCTATTTTCCTGTATTCCTAATTGAACGAGCAACACAAATGTGATTTAGTTTACAAAGTTGTGACTTTCCTTTCTTTTCTTTTGGTGGAAACTTGTTTCTGTGCACTACAGTGCAAGATATCACTTTTCAGTTTTTCTGTATTCCTATTTGAGCAGGCCACACACATGTGATTTAGTTTCCAAAGTTGTAATTTACATTTCTCTTCTTTCGTTGGAAACTTGTTTCTGTGCACTACAGTGCAAGATATCACTTTTCAGTTTTTCTGTATTCCTATTTGAACAGGGGACACACATGTGATTTAGTTTCCAAATTTGTAATTAACATTTCTCTTCTTTCGTTGGAAAATTGTTTCTGTGCACTACAGTGCAGATATCACTTTTCAGTTTTCCTGTATTCCTAATTGAACAGGCAACACAAATGTGATTTATTTTCCAAAGCTCTGCTTTGTGTTTATATTCTTTTTTTTAAACTTCTTTCTGTGCTCTATAGTGGAAGATATCACTTTTCAGTTTTCCTGTATTACTAATTGACAGGCAACACACAAATGTGATTTATTTTACAAAGTTGTGACTTTCCTTTCTATTCTTTTGGTGTAAACTTGTTTCTGTGCACTACAGTGCAAGATATCACTTTTCAGTTTTTCTGTATTCCTAATTGATCGGGCAACAGACATGTGATTTAATTTTCAAATTTGTGCTTTGCCTTTCTGTTCTTTTGTTGGAAACTTTTTTCTGTGTACTACAGTGGGAGATATAACTTTTCAGTTTTCCTGTATTCCTAATTGTGCAGGTGACACACATGTTATTTACTTTAAAAAGTTGTGCTTTACATTTCTGTTCTTTCCTTGGAAATTTTTTTTGTGTACACTACAGTGGGAGATATCACTTTTCAGTTTTCCTGTATTCCTAATTGAATGGGTGACACACATGTGATTTAGTTTACAAAGTTGTGCTTTGCCTTTCTGTTCTTTTGTTGGAAACTTGTTTTGTGCACTACAGTGCAAGATATAACTTTTCAGTTTTCTTGTATTCCTAATTGAATGGGCAACACACATGTTACTTAGTTTACAAAGTTGTGCTTTACATTTCTCTTCTTTCATTGGAAACTTGTTTCTGTTCTCTCAACTGCAAGATATCACTTTTCAGTTTTCCTGTATTCCTAATTGAATGGTTGACACACATGTTATTTAGTTTACAAAGCTGTGCTTTACATTTCTGTATTTTCATTGGAAACTTCTTTCTGTGCTCTAAAATGGGATATATCACTTTTCAGTTTTCCTGTATTCCTAATTTAGCGGGCAACACTAATTTGATTTAGTTTAAAAAGTTTTGCTTTGTGTTTCTGTTCTTTCATTGGAAACTTCTTTCTGTGAACTAAAATGGGAGATATCACTTTTCAGTTTTCCTGTATTCCTAATTTAGCGGGCAACACTAATTTGATTTAGTTTAAAAAGTTTTGCTTTGCCTTTCTATTCTTTTGTTGGAAACTTGTTACTGTGAACCACAGTGCCGATATCTCTTTTCAGTTTTCCTGTATTCCTAATTGAAGGGGGACACAAATGTGATTTAGTTTACAAATTTGTGACTTTCCTTACTATTCTTTTGGTGGAAACTTGTTTCTGTGCACTACAGTGCAGATATCACTTTTCAGTTTTCCTGTATTCCTAGTTGAACGGGCGACACAAATGTGATATAGTTTACAAAGTTGTGACTTTCCTTTCTATTCTTTTGTTGGAAACTTGTTTCTGTGCTCTCAAGTGGGAGATATCACTTTTCAGTTTTCCTGTATTCCTAATGGAACGGGTGACACAAATGTGATTTAGTTTACAAAGTTTTTTTGCCTTTCTTTATTTTTTTTTTTTTTTTTTGGAAACTTCTTTCTGTGCACTACAGTGGGAGATATCACTTTTCAGTTTTCCTGTATTCCTAATTGATCGGGGCGACAGACATGTGATTTAATTTTCAAATTTGTGCTTTCCTTTTTTTTTTTTTGTTGGAAACTTATTTCTGTGTACTACAGTGGGAGTTATAACTTTTCAGTTTTCCTGTATTCCTAATTGTGCGTGGTGACATACATGTTATTTAGTTTAAAAATTTTGTGCTTTTTACATTTTCTGTTCTTTCCTTGGAAATTTTTTTCTGTGAGGTACAGTGCGAGATATCACTTTTCAGTTTTCCTGTATTCCTAATTGAGCGGGTGACACACATGTGATTTACTTTTCAAAGTTGTGCTTTGCCTTCCTGTTCTTTTGTTGGAAACTTATTTTTGTGTGCACTACAGTGGGAGATATAACTTTTCATTTTTCCCGTACTCCTACTTGAATGGGCAACGTACATGTTACTTAGTTTAGAAAGTTGTGTTTTACATTTCTGTTCTTTCATTGGAAACTTGTTTCTGTGAGGTACAGTGTGAGATATCACTTTTCAGTTTTCCTGTATTCCTGATTGAACGGGCGACACAAATGTGATTTAGTTTACACAGTTGTGACTTTCCTTTCTTTTCTTTTGGTGGAAACTTGTTTCTGTGCACTACAGTGGGAGATATGACTTTTCCGATTTCCTGTATTCCCAATTAAACGGATGACACACATGTTACTTAGTTTACAAAGTTCTGCTTTACATTTCTGTATTTTCGTTAGAAACTTCTTTCTGTGCTCTCAAGTGGGAGATATCACTTTTCAGTTTTCCTGTATTCCTAATCGAACTGGCAACACACATGTGATTTAGTTTCCAAAGTTGTGCTTTACCTTTCTATTCTTACATTGAAAACTTCTTCCTGTACTCCAAAGTAGAAGATATCACTTTTCAATATTCCTGTATTCCTAATTGTGCAGGTGACACACATGTTACTTAGTTTACAAAGTTGTGCTTTACATTTCTGTTCTTTCGTTGGAAACTTGTTTCTGTGTGCTACACTGCAAGATATCACTCTTCAGTTTTCCTGTATTCCTAATTGAATGTTTGACACACATGTTACTTAGTTTACAAAGTTGTGCTTTACATTTCTGTATTTTCGATGGAAACTTCTTTCTGTGCTCTCAAGTGGGGGATATCACTTTTCAGTTTTCCTGTATTCCTAATGGAACGGGCGACACACATGTGATTTAGTTTACGAAGTTGTGCTTTGTGTTTCTGTGCTTTCATTGGAAACTTCTTTCTGTGCTCTAAAATGGGAGATATCACTTTTCAGTTTTACTGTATTCCTAATTTAGCGGGCAACACTAATTTGATTTAGTTTATAAAGTTTTGCTTTGCCTTTCTATTCTTTTGTTGGAAACTTGTTTCTGTGCACTGCAGTGCAGATATCTCTTTTCAGTTTTCCTGTATTCCTAATTGAACAGGCGACACAAATGTGATTTAGTTTACAAAGTTGTGACTTTCCTTACTATTCTTTTGGTGGAAACTTGTTTCTGTGCACTACAGTGGGAGATATCACTTTTCAGTTTTCCTGTATACCTAATTGAATGTATGACACACATGTTACTTAGTTTGCATAGTTGTGCTTTATATTACTTTTCTTTCATTGGAAACTTGTTTCTCTGAGGTACAATGCGAGATATCACTTTTCAGTTTTTCTGTATTCCTAATTCAACGGGTGACACACATGTGATTTAGTTTCCAAAGTTGTGCTTTTCGTTTCTGTTCTTTTATTGGAAACTTCTTTCTGTGCTCTAAAATGGGAGATATCACTTTTCATTTTTCCTGTATTCCTAATTGAAAGGGCTATAAACATCTTACTTAGATTACAAAGTTGTGCTTTACATTTCTGTTCTTTCATTGGAAACTTGTTTCTGTGAGGTACAGTGCCAGATATCACTTTTCAGTTTTCCTGTATTCCTAATTGAACAGATGACACAGATGTGATTTATTTTCCAAAGCTCTGCTTTGTGTTTATGTTCTTTCATTGGGAACTTCTTTCTGTGCTCTAAAGTGGGAGATATCACTTTGCAGTTTTCCTGTATTCCTAATTGAACGAGCAACACAAATGTGATTTAGTTTACAAAGTTGTGACTTCCCTTTCTATTCTTTTGGTGGAAACATGTTTCTGTTTTCTACATTGGGAGATATAACTTTTCAGTTTTGCTGTATTCCTAATTGAACGGGCAACACTCATGTTACTTAGTTTACAAATTTGTACTTTACATTTCTCTTCTTTCGTTGGAAACTTGTTTCTGTGTGCTACACTGCAAGATATCACACTTCAGTTTTTCTGTATTCCTAATTGAATGGTTGACACACATGTTACTTAGTTTACAAAGCTGTGCTTTACATTTCTGTATTTTCGATGGAAACTTCTTTCTGTGCTCTCAAGTGGGGGATATCACTTTTCAGTTTTCCTGTATTCCTAATGGAATGCGCGACACACATGTGATTTAGTTTGTGAAGTTGTGCTTTGTGTTTCTGTGCTTTCATTGGAAACTTCTTTCTGTGCTCTAAAATGGGAGATATCACTTTTCAGTTTTCCTGTATTCTAATAATTAGCGGGCAACACTAATTTGATTTAGTTTAAAAAGTTTTGCTTTGCCTTTCTATTCTTTTGTTGGAAACTTGTTTCTGTGCACCACAGTGCAGATATCTCTTTTCAGTTTTCCTGTATTCCTAATTGAAGGGGCAACAGGAATGTGATTTAGTTTACAATGTTGTGACTTTCCTTTCTATTCTTTTGGTGGAAACTTGTTTCCTTGCACTACAGTGCAAGATATCACTTTTCAGTTTTTCTGTATTCCTAATTGAGAGGGCTATACACATCTTACTTAGATTACAAATTTGTGCTTTACATTTCTGTTCTTTCATTGGAAACTTGTTTCTTTGAGGTACAGTGCGAGATATCACTTTTCAGTTTTCCTGTATTCCTAGTTGAACGGGCAACGGAAATGTGATTTATTTTCCAAAGCTCTGCTTTGTGTTTATGTTCATTCATTGGGAACTTCTTTCTGTGCTCTAAAGTGGGAGATATCACTTTTCAGTTTTCCTGTATTCCTAATTGAACGAGCAACACAAATGTGATTTATTTTACAAAGTTGTGACTTTCCTTTCTATTCTTTTGGTGGAAACTTGTTTCTGTGCACTACAGTGCAAGATATCACTTTTCAGTTTTTCTGTATTCCTATTTGAACAGCGGACACACATGTGATTTAGTTTCCAAATTTGTAATTAACATTTCTCTTCTTTCGTTGGAAACTTGTTTCTGTGCACTACAGTGCAGATATCACTTTTCATTTTTCCTGTATTCCTAGTTGAACGGGCGACACAAATGTGATATAGTTTACAAAGTTGTGACTTTCCTTTCTATTCTTTTGTTGGAAACTTTTTTCTGTGCTCTCAAGTGGGAGATATCACTTTTCAGTTTCCCTGTATTCCTAATGGAATGGGTGACACAAATGTGATTTAGTTTACAAAGTTGTGACTTTCCTTACTATTCTTTTGGTGGAAACTTGTTTCAGTGCACTACAGTGGGAGATATCACTTTTCAATTTTCCTGTATTCCTAATTGTGCAGGTGACACACATGTTACTTAGTTTACAAAGTTGTGCTTTACATTTCTGTTCTTTCATTGGAAACTTGTTTCTGTGAGGTACAGTGCAAGATATCACTTTTCAGTTTTCCTGTATTCCTATATGAACGGGCGACACACATGTGATTTAGTTTCCAAAGCTGTGCTTTGCGTTTCTGTTCTTTTATTGGAAACTTCTTTCTGTGCTCTGAATTGGGAGATATCACTTTTCAGTTTTCCTGTATTTATCTAATTGAGAGGGCTATACACATATTACTTAGATTACAAAGTTGTGATTTACATTTCTGTTCTTTCATTGGGAACTTTTTTCTGTGCTCTAAGGAGGGATATATCACTTTTCAGTTTTCCTGTATTCCTAATTAGGGTGACACAAATGTGATTTACAAATGTGATTTAGTTTTCCATAGAAACTTTTTTTGTGCTCTTGCGTTTATTTTCTTTCATTGGAAACAAATGTGATTTTCTTTCTGTGCTCTAAACTTGTTTCTGTGGAGTTATCCTTTTCAGTGTTCCTGTATTCCTACTTGAACGGGCGACACAAATGTGATTTAGTTTACAAAGTTGTTACTTTCCTTTCTATTTTTTTGGTGGAAAATTTTTTTTCTGTGCACTGCAGTGCAAGATATCACTTTTCAGTTTTTCTGTATTCCTATTTGAAAGTGCGACACAGATGTGATTTATTTTCCAAAGCTCTGCTTTGTGTTCATGTTCTTTCATTGGGAACTTCTTTCTGTGCTCTAAAGTAGGAGATATCACTTTTCACTTTTCCTGTATTCCTAATTGAACAGGCAACACTCATGTTACTTAATTTACAAATTTGTACTTTAAATTTCTCTTCTTTCGTTGGAAACTTGTTTCTGTGTGCTACACTGCCAAATATCACTCTTCAGTTTTCCTGTATTCCTAATTGAACGAGCAACACAAATGTGATTTAGTTTACAAAGTTGTGACTTTCCTTTCTATTCTTTTGGTGGAAACAAGTTTCTGTTTTCTACAGTGGGAGATATAACTTTTCAGTTTTGCTGTATTCCTAATTGAACGGGCAACACTCATGTTACTTAGTTTACAAATTTGTACTTTACATTTCTCTTCTTTCGTTGGAAACTTGTTTCTGTGTGCTACACTGCAAGATATCACTCTTCAGTTTTCCTGTATTCCTAATTGAATGTTTGACACACATGTTACTTAGTTTACAAAGTTGTGCTTTACATTTCTGTATTTTCGATGGAAACTTCTTTCTGTGCTCTCAAGTGGGGGATATCACTTTTCAGTTTTCCTGCATTCCTAATGGAACGGGCGACACACATGTGATTTAGTTTATGAAGTTGTGCTTTGTGTTTCTGTGCTTTCATTGGAAACTTCTTTCTGTGCTCTAAAATGTGAGATATCACTTTTCAATTTTACTGTATTCCTAATTTAGCGGGCAACACTAATTTGATTTAGTTTAAAATGTTTTGCTTTGCCTTTCTATTCTTTTGTTGGAAACTTGTTTCTGTGCACTACAGTGCAGATATCTCTTTTCAGTTTTCCTGTAATCCTAATTGAACGGGCGACACGAATGTGATTTAGTTAACAAAGTTGTGACTCTCCTTTCTATTCTTTTGGTGGAAACTTGTTTCTGTGCACTACAGTGGGAGATATCACTTTTCAGTTTTCCTGTATTCCTAATTGAACTTATGACATACATGTTACTTAGTTTGCTAGGTTGTGCTTTATATTTCTTTTCTTTCATTGGAAACTTGTTTCTCTGAGGTACAATGCAAGATATCACTTTTCAATTTTCCTGTATTCCTAATTCAACGGGTGACACACATGTGATTTAGTTTCCAAAGTTGTGCTTTTCGTTTCGGTTTTTTTATTGGAAACTTCTTTCTGTGTTCTAAAATGGGAGATATCACTTTTCATTTTTCCTGTATTCCTAATTGAAAGGGCTATAAACATCTTACTTAGATTACAAAGTTGTGCTTTACATTTCTGTTCTTTCATTGGAAACTTGTTTCTGTGAGGTACAGTGCGAGATATCACTTTTCAGTTTTCCTGTTATCCTAATTGAGCGGGCAACACACATGTTACTTAGTTTACAATTTTGTACTTTACATTTCATTTCTTTCGTTGGAAAATTGTTTTTGTGAGGTACAGTACAAGGTATCACTTTTCAGTTTTCCTGTATTCCTAACTGAACGGATGACACAGATGTGATTTATTTTCCAAAGCTCTGCTTTGTGTTTATGTTCTTTCATTGGGAACTTCTTTCTGTGCTCTAAAGTGGGAGATATCACTTTGCAGTTTTCCTGTATTCCTAATTGAATGAGCAACACAAATGTGATTTAGTTTACAAAGTTGTGACTTTCCTTTCTATTCTTTTGGTGGAAACTTGTTTCTGTGCACTACAGTGCAAGATATCACTTTTCAGTTTTTCTGTATTCCTATTTGAACAGGGGACACACATGTGATTTACTTTCCAAAGTTGTAATTTACATTTCTCTTCTTTCTTTGGAAACTTGTTTCTGTGCACTACAGTGCAGATATCACTTTTCATTTTTCCTGTATTCCTAGTTGAACGGGCGACCCAAATGTGATTTTGTTTACAAAGTTGTGACTTTCCTTTCTATTCTTTTGTTGGAAACTTGTTTCTTTGCACTACATTGCAAGATATCACTTTTCAGTTTTTCTGTATTCCTAATTGAGAGGGCTATACACATCTTACTTAGATTACAAATTTGTGCTTTAAATTTCTGTTCTTTCATTGGAAACTTGTTTCTGTGAGGTACAGTGCGAGATATCACTTTTCAGTTTTCCTGTATTCCTAATTGAACGGGTGACACAAATGTGATTTATTTTCCAAAGCTCTGCTTTGTGTTTATGTTCTTTCATTGGGAACTTCTTTCTGTGCTCTCAAGTGGGAGATATCACTTTTCAGTTTTCCTGTATTCCTAATGGAACGGGCGACACACATGTGATTTATTTTCCAAAGTTGTGGTTTGTGTTTCTGTGCTTTCATTGGAAAATTCTTTCTGTGTTCTAAAATGGGAGATATCACTTTTCAGTTTTCCTGTATTCCTAATTTAGCGGGCGACATTAATTTGAATTATTTTAAAAAGTTTTGCTTTGCCTTTCTCTTCTTCTGTTGGAAACTCGTTTCTGTGCACTACAGTGCAGATATCTCTTTTCAGTTTTCCTGTATTCCTAATTGAACGGGCGACAGAAATGTGATTTAGTTTACAATGTTGTGACTTTCCTTATTATTCTTTTGGTGGAAACTTGTTTCTGTGCACTACAGTGGGAGATATCACTTTTCAGTTTTCTTGTATTCCTAATTGAACGGGGAACATACATGTTACTTAGTTTACAAAGTTGTGCTTTACATTTCTCTTCTTTCGTTCGAAACTTGTTTCTGTGTGGTACAGTGCAAGATGTCACTTTTCAGTTTTCCTGTATTCCTAATTGAACGGTCGACACACATGTTACTTAGTTAACAAAGTTGTGCTTTACATTTCTGTATTTTCGATGGAAACTTCTTTCTGTGCTCTCAAGTGGGAGATATCACTCTTCAGTTTTCCTGTATTCCTAATTGAGAGGGCTATACACATCTTACTTAGATTACAAAGTTGTGCTTTACATTTCTGTTCTTTCATTGGGAACTTTTTTCTGTGCTCTAAAGAGGGAGATATCACTTTTCAGTTTTCCTGTATTCCTAATTAAGCAGGCGACACAAATGTGATTTAGTTTCCAAAGTTGTGCTTTGCGTTTATGTTCTTTCATTGGAAACTTCTTTCTGGGCTCTAAAGTGGGAGATATCACTTTTCAGTTTTCCTGTATTCCTACTTGAGCAGGCGACACAAATGTGATTTAGTTTACAAAGTTGTTACTTTCCTTTCTATTTTTTGGTGGAAACTTTTTTTCTGTGCACTACAGTGCAAGATATTACTTTTCAGTTTTTCTGTATTCCTATTTGAAAGTGCGACACAGATGTGAATTATTTTCCAAAGCTCTGCTTTGTGTTTATGTTCATTCATTGGGAACTTCTTTCTGTGCTCTAAAGTAAGATATCACTTTTCACTTTTCCTGTATTCCTAAATTGAATGGGCAACACTTATGTTACTTAGTTTACAAATTTGTACTTTAAATTTCTCTATTTTCTTTTGAAACTTGTTTCTGTGTGCTACACTGCCAAATATCACTCTTCAGTTTTTTCTGTATTCCTAATTGAACGAGCAACACAAATGTGATTTAGTTTACAAAGTTGTGACTTTCCTTTCTATTCTTTTGTGGAAACATGTTTCTGTTTTCTACAGTGGGAGATATAACTTTTCAGTTTTGCTGTATTCCTAATTGGCAACACTCATGTTACTTAGTTTATAAATTTGTACTTTACATTTCTCTTCTTTTGTTGGAAACTTGTTTTTGTGTGCTACACTGCAAGATATCACTCTTCAGTTTTCCTGTATTCCTAATTGAATGTTTGACACACATGTTACTTAGTTTACAAAGTTGTGCTTTTTACATTTCTGTATTTTCGATGGAAACTTCTTTCTGTGCTCTCAAGTGGGAGCTATCACTTTTCAGTTTTCCTGTATTCCTAATGGAACGGGCGACACACATGTGATTTAGTTTACAAAGTTGTGACTTTCCTTTCTATTATTTTGGTGGAAAATTGTTTCTGTGCACTACAGTGGGAGATATCACTTTTCAGTTTTCCTGTATTCCTAATTGAACCGACGACACACATGTTACTTAGTTTGCAAAGTTGTGCTTTATATTTCTTTTCTTTCATTGGAAACTTGTTTCTGTGCACTACAGTGGGAGATATCACTTTTCAGTTTTCCTGTATTCCTAATTCAACGGGTGACACACATGTGATTTATTTTCCAAAGTTGTGCTTTTCGTTTCTATTCTTTTATTGGAAACTTCTTTCTGTGCTCTAAAGAGGGAGATATCACTTTTCATTTTTCCTGCATTCCTACTTAAGAGGGCTATAAACATCTTACTTAGATTAAAAAGTTGTGCTTTAAATTTCTGTTCTTTCATTGGAAACTTGTTTCTGTGAGGTACAGTGCGAGATATCACTTTTCAGTTTTCCTGTATTCCTAATTGAATGGATGACACAGATGTGATTTTGTTTCCAAAAAATTTGTTTTTTGCCGAACAGTTTGATATATCTCTTTTCAGTTTTCCTGTATTCCTAATTGAGAGAGCGACACACATGTGATTCCCTTTACAAAGTAGTGCTTTGCTTTCCTGTTCTTTTTTTGGAAACTTGTTCCTGTGATGTAGAGTGCGGTATATCACTATTCAGTTTTCATGTATTCCTAATTGAGCGAGCCACACACATTTGATTTAGTTTACAAAGTAGAGCTTTGCGTTCCTGCTCTTCAGTTGGAAACTTGT
>JAEOAE010003920.1:22500-142337 GCA_036365155.1 Meriones psammophilus
ATGTTGTCCTTTCTGTTTCTGTTCTTTCGATGAAAACTTGTTTCTTTTGCTGTTCAATATATCACTTTTCAGTTTTCCTGTATTCCTAATTGAGCAAGTGACACACATGTGATTTAGTTTACAAAGTAGTGGTTTGCGTTTCTGTTCTTCTGTTGGAATCTTGTTCCTGTGCTGTACAGTTTGTTATATCACTTTTCAGTTTTCCTGTTATAATAATTGAACTGGCGACATGTATGTGAATTAGTTTACAAAGTTGTGCTTTGCTTTTCTATTCTTTTGATGAAAACTTGTTTCTGTGCCAAACAGTGTTAGATAACACTTTTCAGTTATCCTGTATTCCTAATTGAGTAAGCAACACCCATGTGATTCCGTTTAAATGTAGTGCTTTGCTTTTCTGTTCTTTCGTTGGAAACTTGTACCTGTGCTATAGAGTGTGATGTATCACTTTTCAGGTTTCCTGTTATAATAATTGAACAGGCAACACGAATGTGAATTAGTTTACAAAGTTGTGCTTTGTGTTTCTGTTCTTTCGATGAAAATTTGTTTCTTTGCTGTACAATTCGATATATTACTTTTCAGTTTTCTTGTATTCCTAATTGAGCGAGCAACACAAATGTGATGCCATTTAAAATTAGTGCTTTCCTTTTCTGTTCTTTTGTTTGAAACTTGTTCCTGTGCTGTACAGTGCGATATATCACTTTTCAGTTGATATATCACTTTTCAGTTTTACTGTATTCCTAATTTAGCAAGTGACCCACATGTGATTTAGTTTTCAAAGTAGTGCTTTGTGTTTCTGTTCTTCTGTTGGAAACTTGTTTCTGTGCCATACACTGCGATATATCACTTTTCAGTTTCCCTGTCTTCCTAATTGTGCGAGCGACACACATGTGAATTAGTTTACAAAGTAGTGTTTTCCTTTTCTGTTCTTTATTTCGAATCTTGTTCCTGTGCTGTACAGTGCGATATATCACTTTTCAGTTTTCCTGTTATAATAATTGAACGTGCGACACGTATGTTAATTAGTATACAAAGTTGTGCTTTGCCTTTCTGTTATTTCGATGGAAACTTGTTTCTCTGCCATACAGTGCGATATATCACTATTCAGTTTTCCTGTATTAATATTTGAGCGAGCAACACACATGTGATTCCGTTTAACAGTAGTGATTTTTTTTTCTGTTCTTTCTTTCTTAACTTGTTTCTGTGCTGTACAGTGCGATATATCACTTTCCAGTTTTCCTGTATTCCTTATTGAGTGAGTGACACACATATGATTTAGTTTACAAAGTAGTGCTTTGTGTTTATGTTCTTACCTTGGAACCTTCTTCCTGTTAGGTTTAGGAACAAGTTAGGGTTAATGTTACGGTTAGGGTTAGGGTTAGGTTTAGGGTTAGGGTTAGGGTTAGGGTTAGGGTTAGGGTTAGGGTTAGGGTTAGGCGTTCGGGTTAGGGTTAGGGTTAGGGTGTTTGGGTTACGGTTAGGGTTAGGCTTATATCACTTTTCAGTTTTCCTGTATTAATAATTGAGCGAGCGACACACATGTGATTCTGTTTAAAAGTAGTGATTTGTTTTTCTGTTCTTTAGATCTAAACTTGTTCCTGTGCTGTACAGTTCAATATATCACTTTTCAGTTTTCCTGTATTCCTAATTGAGCGAATTACACCATCCCTGCTGTAGTGACCACCCTGAAATCTCCAGCTGCAGCAAGACCTCAGAACCTGGCAGTGACAGCAGCACAGAACTGGCGGAACACATCAAAGGAGCAGGGCCAAACCAGTGAGCAGAGAGCCCCGGATACCACGATCTCTGCCCGGAAACCTGCCTGTAAGTGAGTGCACCCTTGAGAATCTGCAGTTCCCCAGATCCTGGGTCCTTCTAAATCAGAAGCCAGGCATCGAACCCCCCTCCCACCCACATACCCACTTTGGGAGACAGAGGGTCACTAGGGACATTGAAGTTCCTGCCCTGTGGGCCTGATTGAGGAGTTAAGACAGTTAATGCCAGAAATTGCGCTGCGATCATCATTAGCGACTGTGACATATACAGTGCAGAGCCCCTCCAACACACTCAAGGGTTCAACATTAGCCATCACTCTGTCCCTCGAGAAACTCATCCACAGATACTTACACACACAGACACACACACACGTGCACGCGCACACACGCTTGCATTTGCACCGTTTGCGCCTGCGTACTTTCCTCCCACAGGTACAGCTAGTCCTCAGCACACGCTGAGAGTGCTCAGCTTCCTGAAGAACTCTCCAGATACCAGAGAGAGACAGCACCAGTCTGATCTGCAGAATCCAAAAACAAACAGGGAAGGTTTCAGATAAGCCAATGGCCAGGGGTAGGCGAAAGAACACTTCCAACATAAATCAGGACATCATGACTTCACCAGCAAACCCCAAAATCGATGGATACTCCAATTCAGCAGAAGCACAGGAAAATGATTTTAAAGCCATGCTTGCCCAATTATTTGAGGCTCATAAGGAGGAAATGAACAAGTCTTTCAAAGAAACGGCCAGTCAATTGGAGGCAAAGAAAGAAGAAATAGACAATATCCTTAAAGAAACACAGGCAAACATAGCCAAACAAATAGATACACAAGTAGAGGAAAAATTAGTGGCATATAAGAAGGAAATGAAAAAAAAAAGAAATAGAGGCCATGATAGAAAGTCAGGAATCCAAATTCAAACACATGAAAGAAATGGTGCAAGGCATGAAAACAGAATTAGAATCAATAAAGAAAACACAAAATGAGAAAACTCTTGAGTTGGAGAACTTGGAGAAAAGATCAGGAAACACAAAAGTAAGCATCACCAACAGAATACAAGAGATGGAAGAGAGAATCTCTGGAGCTGAAGACACACTTGCAGAAATGGATACTTCTCTCAAAGAAAAAGTAAAATCAGAAAAGTTCCAATCACAAAATATCCAAGAAATCAAGGATGCTATGAAAAGACAAAATCTAAGAATAATAGGAATTCATGAAAAAGAAGACTCCAGACTCCAGAAAATATTTTCAAGAAAATCATACAAGAAAATTTTCCCAACTTAAAGAAAGAGATGTCCATAAATATACAGGAGGCCTACAGAACTCCAAATAGACTAGACCAGAAAAGAAACACATCACGTCACATCATAGTCAAAACACTAAAACTACAGAACAAAGAAAAGATATTAAAAGCAGCAAGGGAAAAAGGCCAAGTAACATATGAAGGTAGAGCTATCAGAATCACACCAGACTTCTCATCAGAAACTATGAAAGCCAGAAGGGCCTGGGCAAGTATCATGGAGACTCTAAGAGATCACAAGTGTCAACCCAGACTACTATACCCTGGAAAGCTTTCAATCAACATAGATGGAGAAAACAAAATATTCCATGACAAAACTAAGTTTACACAATGTCTACACAGCCAACCATCCCTACAGAAGATACTAGAAGGAAAACTCCAATCCAATGAAAACAAACTCACCCAAGAAAACAGGGCATACAGATAATGTCCCAACAAAAATGAAAAGAAAACAAGCAATGAAACAGGGTTAGATCATCAACTCCATTACAAAAGGAACTAACATGCATTGGTCACTATTATCTATCAATATCAATGGACTCAACTCACCAATAAAAAGACACAGGCTAACAGAATGGTTAAGGAAACAGGATCCAACATTCTGTTGCATCCAAGAAACACACCTATGCAACAAAGACAAACATTACCTCAGAGTAAAGGGCTGGAAAACTGTTTTTCAAGCAAATGGTTCCAGAAAACAAGCTGGAGTAGCCATCCTAATATCTAATAAAATAGACTTTCAACCCAAGTTAATAAAAAAAGATAAGGAGGGCCACTATATTCTCATCAAAGGAAAAATCCTCCAAGAGGACATCACAATCTTGAATATCTATGCCCCAAATACAAGAGCACCGACATTCGTAAATGAAACATTATTAAAGCTTAAATCATACATTGATCCTAATACCTTAATAGTGGGAGACTTCAACACTCCACTCTCACCAAGGGACAGATCAACTAGACAGACACCAAATAGGGAAATAAAAGCACTCACAGAATTCCTAAATCAAATGGACCTAATAGACGTCTACACATCATTTCACCCAAACTCAAAACAGTACACCTTCTTTTCAGCACCGCATGGAACCTTTTCCAAAATAGACCATATAGTGGGTCACAAAGCAAGCCTCAACAGATACAAAAGGATTGAAATAATCCCTTGTATACTATCTGACCACCATGGACTAAAGCTAGACATCAACAACAACAGAAACAACAAAAAGCCGACATGGACATGGAAACTGAACAACTTACTACTCAATGACAGCTGGGTTAAGGAAGAAATAAAGAAAGAAATTAAAGACTTCCTAGAATTCAATGAAAAGGAAGGCACAACATACCCAAATTTATGGGACACATTGAAAGCAGTGCTCAGAAGAAAATTTATGGCACTAAGTGCCTGCAAGAAGAAATTCGTAACATCACATACAAACAACTTAATGGCCCAACTGAAAACCCTAGAAAAAAAAGAAGCAGATACACCCAAGAGGAGCAGACGGCTGGAAATAATCAAACTAAGGGCTGAAATCAATCAACTAGAAACAAATAAAACTATCCAAAGAATCAATGAGACAAAAAGCTGGTTCTTTGAGAAAATCAACAAGATAGACAAACCCTTAGCCAAACTAACTAAAAAGCAGAGGGAAACTATCCAGATCAGCAAAATCAGAAATGAAAATGGGGACATAACCACAGACATTGAGGAAATCCAAACAATTATTAGGTCATACTACAAAAGCCTATATGCCACAAAATTTGAGAATCTAAATGAAATGGATAATTTTCTTGAAAGATTCCATCTACCAAAACTAAGTCAAGATCAGGTAGAAAGACTGAATAGCCCTATATCTCCCAAGGAAATCGAAGCAGTCATTAACAGACTCCCCTCCAAAAAAAGCCCTGGACCAGATGGCTTCAGCCCAGAATTCTACAAGACCTTCAAAAAAGTGCTAACTGCAATTCTCCTCAAGCTATTCCACAAAATAGAAACAGAAGGAACACTACCAAACTCATTCTATGAAGCCACAGTCACCTTAATACCTAAACCACACAGAGACCCAACAAAAAAAGAGAACTTCAGGCCTATCTCTCTTATGAACATTGATGCAAAAATACTCAATAAAATACTTGCAAACCGAATCCAAGAACATATCAAAGATATCATCCACCATGACCAAGTAGGCTTCATCCCAGGCATGCAAGGGTGGTTCAACAAACGGAAATCCATCAATGTAATCCACTACATAAACAAACTGAAGGACAAAAACCACATGATCATCTCCTTAGATGCCGAAAAAGCATTTGACAAAGTCCAACACCCATTCATGTTTAAAGTCTTGGAGAGATCAGGGATACAAGGCACATACCTAAACATAGTAAAGACAATATATAGCAAGCCTATAGCTAACATCAAACTCAATGGAGAGAAACTTAAATCAATCCCACTGAAATCAGGGACAAGACAAGGCTGTCCATTGTCCCCATATCTCTTCAACATAGTACTTGAAGTCCTAGCCAGAGCAATAAGACAACTAAAGGAGATCAAGGGGATAGAAATCGGAAAGGAAGAGGTCAAAGTGTCACTATTTGCAGATGATATGATATTATACATGAGCGACCCCAAAAATTCAACCAGAGAACTCCTTCAGCTGATAAACACCTTCAGCAAAGTGGCAGGATACAAAATCAACTCAAAAAAATCAGAAGCCCTCCTATATACCAAAGACAAAAAGGCTGAAAAAGAAATTAGGGAAACAACACCCTTCACAATAGCCACTAATAACATAAAGTACCTTGGGGTGACTCTAACCAAGCAAGTGAAAGACCTGTTTGAGAAAAACTTCAAGTCTCTGAAGAAAGAAATCGAAGAAGATATCAGAAGATGGAAAGATCTCCCGTGCTCATGGATTGGTAGGATTAACATTGTGAAAACGGCCATACTGCCAAAAGCAATCTACAGATTCAATGCAATTCCCATCAAAATACCAACTCAATTCTTTACAGACCTCGCAAAAAAAGATTCTCATCTTCATATGGAGAAACAAAAAACCCAGAATCTCCAAAACGATCCTGTACAACAACAGATCATCTGGAGGTATCTCCATTCCTTATCTCAAGCTGTACTACAGGGCAACAGTAATAAAAACTGCATGGTATTGGCATAGAAACAGAAAGGAGGATCAATGGAACCGCATAGAAGACACAGAAATAGATCCACACACCTATGAATACTCGATATTTGACAAAGAAGCCAAATCCATTCAATGGAAAACAGACAGCATCTTCAACAAATGGTGCTGGACCAACTGGATGTCTACATGCAGAAAAATGAAAATAGACCCATATTTATCACCCTGCACAAAACTAAAGTCAAAGTGGATCAAGGACCTCAACATAAAACCAGATACCCTAAATCAATTGGAAAAAAAGGTGGGTAACAGCATAGAACTCATTGGCACAGGAGACAACTTCCTGAACAGAACACCAACAGCACAGGCTCTAAGAGCAACAATCAATAAATGGGACCTCATGGAACTGAAAAGTTTCTGTAAAGCAAAGGATACCGTCATCAAAACAAAACGACTGCCTACAGATTGGGAAAGAATCTTCACTAACCCTTTATCTGACAGAGGACTAATATCCAGTATATACAAAGAACTGAAGAAGCTGAAAAGCAGCAATCCAAGTAATCCAATTAAAAAATGGGGAACAGAGCTAAACAGAGAATTCTCAACAGAGGAATATCGAATGGCAGAAAAACACTTAAAGAAATGCTCATCCTCATTAGTCATCAGGGAAATGCAAATCAAAACGACCCTGAGATATCACCTTACACCCATCAGAATGGCCAAGATGAAAAACTCAAGCGATAACACATGCTGGAGAGGTTGTGGAGAAAGGGGAACCCTCCTCCACTGCTGGTGGGAATGTAAACTGGTACAACCACTCTGGAAAACTATCTGGCACTTTCTAAGACAAATAGGAATAGTGCTTCCTCCAGACCCAGCTATACCACTGCTAGGTATATACCCAAAGTTTGTTCAAGTACACAAAAAAGACACTTGCTCAACCATGTTTATAGCAGCTCTATTTGTAATAGCCAGAACCTGGAAACAACCCAGATGTCCATCAAAGGTGGAATGGGTACAGAAATTGTGGTATTTTTATACAATGGAATACTACTCAGCAATCAAAAAAGAGGAAATCATGAAATTTGCAGGCAAATGGTGGGATCTAGAAAAGATCATTCTGAGTGAAATATCCCAGAAGGAGAAAGACAAACATGGGATATACTCACTTATATAGACCTATAAGATATGATAAACATAATGAAATCTATACACCTAAAAAAGATAATCAATTGAGCGGACATGGGGTAAGATGATCAATCCTCATTTAGAAAGACAGATGGGATGTGCATTGAATGTATGACAGGAGTCTACTGAGCGCATCTGAAAGACTCTAACTAGCAGTGTTTTCAAAGCAAAGACTCATGACCAAACCTTTGGCAGAGTACAGGGAATCATAAGAAAGAAGGGGAGTTAGTCTAATGGGGAAACGATAGGAGCTCCACAAGGACCAAATATATCTGGGCACAGGGTCTTTTCTGAGACTGGCATTCAACCAAGGACCATGTATGGATATAACCTAGAACCTCCGCTCAGATGTAGCCTGTGGTAGCTCAGTAACCAATTGGTTTCCCAAAGTGAGGGGACCAAGGACTATTTCTATCAGGAACCCAATGACTGGCTCTTTGGTCTCCCCACCCCCGAAGGGAGGAGAAGTCCTGTTAGGCCACAGAGGAGGGCTTTGCAGCCAGTCCTGAAGATACCTGATAAAATAGGATCAGATGAATGGGTAGGAGGTACCCCTTTCAGTGGAATTGGAAATGGGCACGGTGGAGATGAGGGAGGGAGGGAGGGACTGGGAGGGAATGAGGGATCGGGACACGGCTGGGATACAGAGTTAATAAAATGTAACTGATGAATAAAAAAAAAAGTAGTGATTTTTTCTTCTGTTCTTTCGTTCTAAACTTGTTCCTGTGCTGTACAGTGGGATACATCACTTTTCAGTTATCCTGTATTTCTAATTTACCAAGTGACACACATGTGATTTAGTTTACAAAGTAGTCCTTTGCGTTTATGGTCTTTCCTTGGAAACTTGTTCCTGTTAGGAACAAGTTAGGGTTAGGGTTAGGGTTAGGGTTAGGTTTAAAGTTAGGGAAGGGTTAGGGTTAGAGTTAGGGTTATATCACTTTTCAGTTTTCCTGTTATAATAATTGAACAAGCAAAACGTATGTGAACTAGTTTACAAAGTTGTGCTTTGCGTTTCTGTTCTTTTCGATGAAAAATATTTTCTTTGCCATACAGTTTTATCACTTTTAAGTTTTCCTGTATTATTAATTGAGAGAGCGACACAAATGTAATTTAATTTACAACGTAGTGCTTTGCATTTCTGTTCTTCTTTTGGAAACTTATTTCTGTGCCTTACAGTGCGATATATCACTTTTCAGTTTTCCTGTATCCCTATTGGAGCGAGCGACACACATGTGATTCTGTTTAAAAGAAGTGATGTGTTCTTCTGTTCTTTCGTTCTAAACTTGTTGCTGTGCTGTACAGTGTGATATATCACATTTCAGTTTTCCTGTATTTCTAATTTAGCGATTGACACACATGTGATTTAGTTTACAAAGTAGTGCTTTGCGTTTATGGTCTTTCCTTGGAAAATTGTTCCTGTTAGGAACAAGTTAGGGTTAGGGTTAGGGATAGGGTTAGGTTTAGGATTAGGGTTAGGGGTTAGGGTTAAGGTTAGGGATAGGGTTAGGTTGTGAGGGTTAGGGTTAGTCTTATATCACTTTTCAGTTTTCCTGTTATAATAATTGAACAGGCGACACGTATGTGAATTAGTTTACAAAGTTGTGCTTTGCGTTTCGGTTCTTCTTTTGGAAACTTGTTTCTGTGCTGAACAGTGTGATATATCACTTTTCTGTTTTCCAGTTATAATGATTGAACAGGCGACACGTATGTGAATTAGTTTACAAAGTTATGCTTTGCGTTTCTGTTCTTTCGATGGAAACTTGTTTATGTGCCATACAGTGCGAGATAAAACTTTTCAGTTTTCCTGTAGTCCTAATTGAGCGAGCAACACACATATGATTTAGTTTACAAAGTAGTGCTTTTCGTTTATGTTCTTTCATTGGAAACTTGTTCCTGTTAGGAACAAGTCAGGGTTAGGGTTAGCGTTAGGGTTAAGGTTAGGGTTAGGGTTAGGGTAGGGTTAGGGTTTAGCGTTAGGGTTAGGGTTAGGGTTAGGGTGTTAGGGTTAGGGTTAGGGTTAGGGGTTAGGGTTAGGGTTAGTGTTAGGGTTAGTGTTAAGGTTAGGGTTAGGTAGGCCTAGGTTTAGGGGTTAGGGTTAGCGTTAGGGGTTAGGATTAGGGTTAGGGTTAGGGTTAGGGTTAGGGGGTTAGGGTTAGTGTTATGGTTATATCACTTTTAAGTTTTCCTGTTATAATAATTGAACGGGCGACACGAATGTGAATTAGTTTACAAAGTTGTGCTTTGCATTTCTGTTCTTTCCATGGAAACTTGTTTCTGTGCCATACACTGTGATATATCACTTTTCAGTTTTCCTGTATTCCTAATTGAGCAAGCGACACACATGTGATTTAGCTTACAAAGTAGTGCTTTGCTTTTCTGTTCTTTCGTTCGAAAGTTGTTCCTGTGCTGTACAGTGCGATATTTCACTTTTCAATTTTCTTGTTATAATAATTGAACAGGCGACACGTATGTGAACTAGTTTACAAAGTTGTGCTTTGCGTTTCTGTTCTTTCGATGAAAAATTGTTTCTTTGCCATACAGTTTTATCACTTTTAAGTTTTCCTGTATTACTAATTGAGAGAGCGACACACATGTAATTTAGTTAACAACGTAGTGCTTTGCATTTCTCTTCTTCTTTTGGAAACTTATTTCTGTGCCTTACAGTGCGATATATCACTTTTCAGTTTTCCTGTATCCCTATTGGAGCGAGCGACACACATGTGATTCTGTTTAAAAGAAGTGATGTGTTCTTCTGTTCTTTCGTTCTAAACTTGTTGCTGTGCTGTACAGTGTGATATATCACATTTCAGTTTTCCTGTATTTCTAATTTAGCGATTGACACATGTGATTTAGTTTACAAGGTAGTGCTTTAATTTATGGTCTTTCCTTGGAAAATTGTTCCTGTTAGGAACAAATTGAGTTAGGTTAGGGTGTGATTTAGTTTAGGATTAGGGTTTTGGGTTAGGGTTAAGGTTAGGGAAACTTGTTAGGTTGTGAGGGTTAGGGTTAGTCTTATATCACTTTTCAGTTTTCCTGTTATAATAATTGAACAGGCTACACGTATGTGAATTAGTTTACAAAGTTGTGCTTTGCGTTTGTTCTTCTTTTGGAAAATTACAGTGTGATTTCACTTTTTCTGTTTTCCAGTTATACAAAGTCATGTGAATTAGTTTACTGCGTTTTCTTCGATGGAAACTTGTTTCTGTGCCATACAGTTGCGAGATATCACTTTTCAGTTTTCCTGTATTCCTAATTGAGCGAGCAACACACATGGGATTTAGTTTACAAAGTAGTGCTTTTCGTTTATGTTCTTTCTTTGGAAACTTGTTCCTGTTAGGAACAAGTCAGGTTAGGGTTAGCGTTAGGGTTAAGGTTAGGGTTAGGGATAGGGTAGGGTTAGGGTTAGTTTTAGGGTCAGGGTTTAGGGGTTGTTAGGGTTAGGGTTAGGGTTAGGGGTTAGGGTTAGGGTTAGTGTTAGGGTTAGGTTAGGTTAGGTTAGGTTAGGGTAGGCCTAGGTTTTAGGGTTAGGGTTAGTTAGTTAGGGGGTTAGGATTAGGGTTAGGGTTAGGGTTAGGGTTAGGGGTTAGGGTTAGTTAGTGTTAGGGTTATATCACTTTTCAGTTTTCCTGTTATAATAATTGAACAGTTGACACATATGTGAATTAGTTTACAAAGTTGTGCTTTTGATTTCTGTTCTTTCCATGGAAACTTGTTTCTTTGCCATACACTGTGATATATCACTTTTCAGTTTTCCTGTTATTAATAATTGAACAGGCGACACACATGTGATTTAGTTTACAAAGTAGTGTGCTTTTTTTTTTGGTTTCTTCTTTTGGAAACTTGTTTCTGTGCTGTACAGTGTGATATTTCACTTTTCTGTTTTCCAGTTATAATGATTGAACAGGCGACACGTATGTGAATTAGTTTACAAAGTTATGCTTTGCGTTTCTGTTCTTTCGATGGAAACTTGTTTGTGTGCCGTACAGTGCGATATATCACTTTTCATTTTTCCTGTATTTCTAATTTTGCGAGTGACACACATGTGATTTAGTTTACAAAGTAGTGCTTTGCGTTTATGGTCTTTCCTTGGAAACTTGTTCCTGTTAGGAACAAGTTAGGGTTACTGTTAGGGTTAGGGTTAGGGTTAGGGTTAGGGTTATATCACTTTTCAGTTTTCCTGTTATAATAATTGAACAGGCGACACGTATGTTAATTAGTTTACAAAGTTTACACTTTTCCTGTATTACTAATTGAGAGAGCAGTACACATGTGATTTAGTTTACAAAGTAGTGCTTTGCATTTCTGTTCTTCCTTTGGAAACTTGTTTCTGTGCTGTACAGTGTGATATATCACTTTTCAGTTTTCCTGTTATAATAATTGAACAGGCTACGCGTATGTGAATTAGTTTACAAAATTATGCTTTGCGTTTCTGTTCTTTTGATGGAAACTTTTTTCTTTGCCATACAGTTTCGATATATCACTTTTCAGTTTTCCTGTATTCCTAATTGAGCGAGCGACACACATGTGATTTAGTTTACAAAGTAGTGCTTTGCGTTTATGTTCTTTCTTTGGAAACTAGTTCCTGTTAGGAACTAGTCAGGGTTAGGGTTAGGGTTAGGGTTAGGGTTAGAGTTAGGGTTAGGGTAGGGTAGGGTTAGTGTTAGGGTCAGGGTTGGGGGGTTAGTATTAGTTTAAAGGGTTAGGGGGTTAGGGTTAGGGTTAGTGTTACGGTTAGAATTAGGGTTAGGGTAGGGCTAGGTTTAGGGTTAGGGTTAGAGTTAGGGTTTAGGAGTAGGGTTAGGGTTAGGTTTATGGTTATGGGGTTAGGGTTAGTGTTAGGGTTATATCACTTTTCAGTTTTCCTGTTATAATAATTATATATGTGAATTAGTTTACAAAGTTGTGCTTTTCGTTTCTGTTATTTCGAAGAAAACTTGTTTCTTTGCCTTACAATTTCGATATATCACTTTTCAGTTTTCCTGTTATAATAATTGAACAGGTCACACGTAGGTGCATTAGTTTACAAAGTTGTGGTTTGCGTTTCGGTTCTTCTTTTGGAAACTTGTTTCTGTGCTGTACAGTGTGATATGTCACTTTTCTGTTTTCCAGTTATAATGATTGAACAGGCGACACGTATGTGAATTAGTTTACAAAGTTATGCTTTGCGTTTCTGTTCTTTTGATGGAAACTTGTTTGTGTGCCGTACAGTGCGAGATAAAACTTTTCAGTTTTCCTGTAGTCCTAATTGAGCCAGCAACACACATATGATTTAGTTTACAAAGTAGTGCTTTGCGTTTATGTTCTTTCATTGGAAACTTGTTCCTGTTAGGAACAAGTCAGGGTTAGGGTTAGCGTTAGGGTTAAGGTTAGGGTTAGGGTTAGGGTAGGGTTAGGGTTAGCGTTAGGGTTTTAGGGTGTTAGGGTTAGGGTTAGGGTTAGGGGGTTAGGGTTAGGGTTAGTGTTAAGTGTTACAGGTTAGGGTTAATTGGTAGGGCTAGGTTTAGGGTGTGGGTTAGCGTTAGGGGTTAGGATTAGGGTTAGGGTTAGGGTTTGGGTTAGGGGTTAGGGTTAGTGTTACAGGTTATATCACTTTTCAGTTTTCCTGTTATAATAATTGAACAGGCGACACGAATGTGAATTAGTTTACAAAGTTGTGCTTTGCATTTCTGTTCTTTCCATGGAAACTTGTTTCTTTGCCATACACTGTGATATATCACTTTTCAGTTTTCCTGTATTCCTAATTGAGCAAGCGACACACATGTGATTTAGTTTACAAAGTAGTGCTTTGCTTTTCTGTTCTTTTCTTTGGAAACTTGTTCCTGTGCTGTACAGTGTGATATTTCACTTTTCAATTTTCTTGTTATAATAATTGAACAGGCGACACGTATGTGAATTAGTTTACAAAGTTGTGCTGTGTGTTTCTGTTCTTTCGATGGAAACTTGTTTGTGTGCCGTACAGTGTGATATATCAATTTTCAGTTTTCCTGTATTTCTAATTTTAGTGACACACATGTGATTTAGTTTACAAAGTAGTGCTTTGCGTTTATGGTCTTTCCTTGGAAAATTGTTCCTGTTAGGAACAAGTTTTCCTGTTATAGGGTTAGGTTAGGGTTAGGGTTAGGGTTAGGGTTAGGGTTAGGGTTAGGGTTATATCACTTTTCAGTTTTTCCTGTTATAATAATTGAACAGGAACACATATGTTAATTAGTTTACAAAGTTTATCAGTTTTCCTTTATTATAATAATTGAGAGAGCAATACACATGTGATTTAGTTTACAAAGTAGTGCTTTGCATTTCTGTTCTTCTTTTGGAAACTTGTTTCTGTGCTGTACAGTGTGATATATCACTTTTCAGTTTTCCTGTTATAATAATTGAACAGGCTACACTTATGTGAATTAGTTTACAAAGTCATGCTTTGCGTTTCTGTTCTTTTCGATGGAAACTTGTTTCTTTGCCATACAGTTTGCGATATCACTCTTCAGTTTTCCTGTATTCCTAATTGAGCGAGAGCGACACACATGGGATTTAGTTTACAAAGTAGTGCTTTGCGTTTATGTTCTTTCTTTGGAAACTTGTTCCTGTTAGGAACAAGTCAGGGTTAGGTTAGGTTAGGGTTAGGGTTAGGGTTAGGGTTAGGGTAGTGTTAGGTTAGTGTTAGGGTCAGGGTTAGGGGGGTTGTTATTAGGGTTAGGGTTAGGGGTTAGGGGTTAGGGTTAGTGTTAGTGTTAGTGTTAGGTTAGGGTTAGGGTAGGGCTAGGTTTAGGGTTAGGGTTAGAGTTAGGGTTTAGGATTAGGGTTAGGGTTAGGTTTATGGTTATGGGGTTAGGGTTAGTGTTAGGGTTATATCACTTTTCAGTTTTCCTGTTATAATAATTGAACAGGCGACAGGAATGTGAATTAGTTTACAAAGTTGTGCTTTGCATTTCTGTTCTTTCCATGGAAACTTGTTTCTGTGCCATACACTGTGATATATCACTTTTCAGTTTTCCTGTATTCCTAATTGAGCAAGCGACACACATGTGATTTAGTTTACAAAGTAGTGCTTTGCTTTTCTGTTCTTTTGGAAAGTTGTTCCTGTGCTGTACAGTGCGATATTTCACTTTTCAATTTTCTTGTTATAATAATTGAACAGGCGACACGTATGTGAATTAGTTTACAAAGTTGTGCTGTGTGTTTCTGTTCTTTCGATGGAAACTTGTTTGTGTGCCGTACAGTCGATATATCACTTTTCAGTTTTCCTGTATTTCTAATTTAGCGAGTGACACACATGTGATTTAGTTTACAAAGTAGTGCTTTGGGTTTATGGTCTTTCTTGGAAACTTGTTTTGTTAGGAACAAGTTAGGGTTAATAGGGTTGTTAGGGTTAGGGTTAGGGTTAGGGTTAGGGTTAGGGTTATATCACTTTTCAGTTTTCCTGTTATAATAATTGAACAGGCGTTGTATGTTAATTAGATTACAAATTACTAATTGACTTTTCAATTTGATTTAGTTTATTAATAATTGCTTTGCATTTCTGTTCTTCTTTTGGAAACTTGCTGTACTGTACAGTGTGATATTCACTTTTCAGTTTTCCTGTTATAATAATTGAAAACGTATGTGAATTAGTTTACAAAGTCATGCTTTGTGTTTCTGTTCTTTTGATGGAAACTTGTTTTGTGTACAGTGCGATATATCACTTTTCATTTTTCCTGTATTTCTAATTTAGCAAGTGACACACATGTGATTTAGTTTACAAAGTAGTGCTTTGCGTTTATGTCTTTTCTTTGGAAACTTGTTCCTGTTAGGAACAAGTTAGGGTTAGGGTTAGGGTTAGGGTTAGGGGGTTAGGGTTAGGGTTAGGGTTATATCACTTTTCAGTTTTCCTGTTATAATAATTGAACAGGCGACACGTATGTTAATTAGTTTACAAAGTTTACACTTTTCCTGTATTACTAATTGAGAGAGCAGTACACATGTGATTTAGTTTACAAAGTAGTGCTTTGCATTTCTGTTCTTCTTTTGGAAACTTGTTTCTGTGCTGTACAGTGTGATATATCACTTTTCAGTTTTCCTGTTATAATAATTGAACAGGCTACACGTATGTGAATTAGTTTACAAAATTATGCTTTGCGTTTCTGTTCTTTCGATGGAAACTTGTTTCTTTGCCATACAGTTTCGATATATCACTTTTCAGTTTTCCTGTATTCCTAATTGAGCGAGCGACACACATGTGATTTAGTTTACAAAGTAGTGCTTTGCGTTTATGTTCTTTCTTTGGAAACTAGTTCCTGTTAGGAACAAGTCAGGGTTAGGGTCAGGGTTAGGGTTAGAGTTAGGGTTAGGGTAGGGTTAGGGTTAGTGTTAGGGTCAGGGTTAGGGGGTTAGGGTTAGGGTTAGTGTTATGGTTAGAATTAGGGTTATGGTAGGGCTAGGTTTAAGGTTAGGGTTAGAGTTAGGGTTTAGGATTAGGGTTAGGGTTAGGGTTATGGTTATGGGGTTAGGGTTAGTGTTAGGGTTATATCACTTTTCAGTTTTCCTGTTATAATAATTGAACAGTTGACACGTATGTGAATTAGTTTACAAAGTTGTGCTTTTCGTTTCTGTTCTTTCGAAGAACACTTGTTTCTTTGCCTTACAGTTTTTTGATATATCACTTTTCAGTTTTCCTGTTATAATAATTGAACAGGTAACACGTATGTGCATTAGTTTACAAAGTTGTGCTTTGCGTTTTGGTTCTTCTTTTGGAAACTTGTTTCTGTGCTGTACAGTGTGATATATCACTTTTCTGTTTTCCAGTTATAATGATTGAACAGGCGACACGTATGTGAATTAGTTTACAAAGTTATGCTTTGCATTTCTGTTCTTTCGATGGAAACTTGTTTCTGTGCCATACAGTCTTGAGATAAAACTTTTCAGTTTTCCTGTAGTCCTAATTGAGCGAGCAACACACATATGATTTAGTTTACAAAGTAGTGCTTTTCGTTTATGTTCTTTCGTTGGAAACTTGTTCCTGTTAGGAACAAGTCAGGGTTAGGGTTAGCGTTAGGGTTAAGGTTAGGGTTAGGGTTAGGGTAGGGTTAGGGTTAGCGTTAGGGTTAGGGTTAGGTGTTAGGGTGTTAGGGTTAGGGTTAGGGTTAGGGGGTTAGGGTTAGGGTTAGGGTTAGTGTTAGGGTTAGTGTTAAGGTTAGGGTTAGGGTAGGCCTAGGTTTAGGGTTAGGGTTAGCTTTAGGGGTTAGGATTAGGGTTAGGGTTAGGGTTAGGGTTAGGGGGTTAGGGTTAGTGTTACGGTTATATCACTTTTCAGTTTTCCTGTTATAATAATTGAACGGGCGACAGGAATGTGAATTAGTTTACAAAGTTGTGCTTTGCATTTCTGTTCTTTCCATGGAAACTTGTTTCTGTGCCATACACTGTTATATATCACTTTTCAGTTTTCCTGTATTCCTAATTGAGCAAGCGACACACATGTGATTTAGTTTACAAAGTAGTGCTTTGCTTTTTTCTGTTCTTTAAATCGAAAGTTGTTCCTGTGCTGTACAGTGCGATATTTCACTTTTCAATTTTCTTGTTTTAATAATTGAGCAGGCGACACGTATGTGAATTAGTTTACAAAGTTGTGCTGTGTGTTTCTGTTCTTTCGATGGAAACTTGCTTGTGTGCCCGTACAGTGCGATATATCACTTTTCAGTTTTCCTGTATTTCTAATTTAGCGAGTGACACACATGTGATTTAGTTTACAAAGTAGTGCTTTGGGTTTATGGTCTTTCCTTGGAAACTTGTTCCTGTTAGGAACAAGTTAGGGTTACTGTTAGGGTTAGGGTTAGGGTTAGGGTTAGGGTTAGGGTTAGGGTTATATCACTTTTCAGTTTTCCTGTTATAATAATTGAACAGGCGACACGTATGTTAATTAGTTTACAAAGTTTACAGTTTTCCTGTATTACTAATTGAGAGAGCAATACACATGTGATTTAGTTTACAAAGTAGTGCTTTGCATTTCTGTTCTTCTTTTGGAAACTTGTTTCTGTGCTGTACAGTGTGATATATCACTTTTCAGTTTTCCTGTTATAATAATTGAACAGGCTACACTTATGTGAATTAGTTTACAAAGTCATGCTTTGCGTTTCTGTTCTTTCGATGGAAACTAGTTTCTTTGCCGTACAGTTTCGATATATCACTCTTCAGTTTTCCTGTATTCCTAATTGAGCGAGCGACACACATGGGATTTAGTTTACAAAGTAGTGCTTTGCGTTTATGTTCTTTCTTTGGAAACTAGTTCCTGTTAGGAACAAGTCAGGGTTAGGGTTAGGGTTAGGGTTAGAGTTAGGGTTAGGGTAGGGTTAGGGTTAGTGTTAGGGTCTGGGTTAGGGGGTTAGTATTAGGGTTAGGGTAAGGGTTAGGGGTTAGGGGTTAGGGTTAGTGTTACGGTTAGAATTAGGGTTAGGGTAGGGCTAGGTTTAGGGTTAGGGTTAGAGTTAGGGTTAGGGTTATGGTTATGGGGTTAGGGTTAGTGTTAGGGTTATATCACTTTTCAGATTTCCTGTTATAATAATTGAACAGTTGACACGTATGTGAATTAGTTTACAAAGTTGTGCTTTTCGATTCTGTTCTTTCGAAGAAAACT
Organism: Meriones psammophilus; assembly: GCA_036365155.1. Lineage (NCBI taxonomy): Eukaryota > Metazoa > Chordata > Mammalia > Rodentia > Muridae > Meriones > Meriones psammophilus. Next base: position 40,487 of record JAEOAE010003920.1, read on the forward strand.
TGTTTCTTTGCCTTACAATTTCGATATATCACTTTTCAGTTTTCCTGTTATAATAAATGAACAGGTAACACGTATGTGCATTAGTTTACAAAGTTGTGCTTTGCGTTTCTGTTCTTTCTATAGAAACTTGTTTCTGTGCCGTACACTGGTATATATCACTTTTTAGTTTTCCTGTATTCCTAATTGAGCAAGCAACACTCATGTGATTCTGTTTAAAAGTAGTGCTTTGCTTTGCTGTTGTTTCGTTCGAAACTTGTTCCTCTGTGGTACACTATGATATATCACCTTTCAGTTTTCCTGTTATAATAATTGAAGAGGCGACACGAATGTGAATTAGTTTACCAAGTTGTGCTTTCCGTTTCTATTCTTTCCATGGAAACTTGTTTCTGTGCCATACATTGTGATATATCACTTTTCAGATTTCCTGTATTCCTATTTGAGCGAGCGACACACATGTGATTCCGTTTAAAAGTAGTGATCTGTTCTTCTGTTCTTTCATTCTCAACTTGTTCCTGTGCTGTTCAGTGCGATATATCTCTTTTCAGTTATCCTGTATTTCTAATTTAGCAAGTGACACATATGTGATTTAGTTTACAAGTAGTGCTTTGCTTTTCTCTTCTTTCGTTCAAAACTTGTTCCTGTGCTGTACAGTGCGATATATCACTTTTCAGTTTTTCTGTATTCCTAATTGAGCTAGTGACACACATGTGATTTAGTTTACAAAGTAGTGCTTTGCGTTTAGGTTCTTTCCTTGGAAACTTGTTCCTGTTAGGGATAAGTTAGGGTTAGGGTTATTGTTAGGGTTAGGGTTAGCGTTAGGGTAGGGTTAGGTTTAGGGTTAGGGTTAGCGTTAGGGGTTAGGATTATTGTTAGGGATAGGGTTAGGGTAAGGGGGTTAGGGTTAGGGTTAGGGTTATATAACTTTTCATTTTTCCTGTTATAATACTTGAACAGGCGACAAGTATGTGAATTAGTTTATAAAGTTTTGCTTTGCGTTTCTGTTCTTTCGATGGAAACATGTTTCTGTGCCATATACTGGGATATATCACTTTTCAGTTTTCCTGTATTCCTAATTGAGCGAGTGATACACATGTGATTCTGTTAAAAGTAATGCTTTGCTTTTCTGTTCTATCGTTCTAAACTTGTTCCTGTGCTGTACAGTGCGATATATCACTTTTCAGTTTTCCTGTATTCATAATTGAGCGAGTGAAACACATGTGATTTACTTTACAGAGTAGTGTTTTGCATTTATGTTCTTTCCTTGGAAACCTGTTAGGAATAAATTAGGGTTAGGGTTAGGGTTAGGGTTAGTGTTAGGGTTAGGGTAGGTTTAGGGTTAGGGTTAGGTTTAGGGTTAGGGTTAGGGTTAGGGTTAGGGTTAGGTGTTAGGGTCAGGGTTAGGGTGTTTGGGTTAGTGTTAGGCTTATATCACTTTTCAGTTTTCCTGTTATAATAATTGAAAAGGCGACACGAATGTGAATTAGTTTGCAAAGTTGTGCTTTGCGTTTCTGTTCTTTGGAAGAACCTTTTTTCTTTGCCATACATTTCGATATATCGCTTTTCAGTTTTCCGGTATTCCTAATTGAGCGAGCAACACACATGTGATTTAGTTTACAAAGTAGTGTGTTGTGTTTCTGTTCTAATGATGGAAACTTGTTTCTGTGCTGTACAATGTGATATATCACTTTTGAGTTTTCCTGTTAATAATAATTGAACGGGCTACACGTATGTGAATTCGTTCAAAAAGTTTTGCTTTGCGTTTCTTTTCTTTCGATGGAAACTTGTTCGTGTGCTGTATAGTTCGATATATCACTTTTCAGTTTTCCTGTTATAATAATTGAATGGGCAACACGTATTTGAATTAGTTTACAAAGTTGTGCTTTGCGATTCTGTTCTTTCGATGGAAACTTGTTTCTGTGCCTTACAGTGCAAGATAACACTTTTCAATTTTCCTGTATTCCTAATTGAGTGAGAGACACACATGTGATTCTGTTTAAAAGTAGTGCTTTGCTTTTCTGTTCTTTCGTTCGAAACTTGTTCTGTGCTGTACAGTGCGTTATATCACTTTTTGAGTTTTTCTGTATTCCTAATTGAGCGAGTGGCACACATGTGATTTTTTTAACAAAGTAGTGCTTTGCGTTTCTGTTCTCTTGATGGAAACTTGTTCCTATGCTGTACAGTTCGATATATCACTTTTCAGTTTTCCTGTTATAATAATTGAACGGGCGACATGTATGTGAATTAGTTTACAAAGTTGTGCTTAAGCGTTTCTGTTCTTTCCATGGAAACTTGTTCCTGTCCTGTACAGTGGGTTATATCACTTTTCTGTTTTCCTGTATTCCTAATTGAGTGAGTGGCACACATGTGATTTAGTTTACAAAGTATTGCTTTGCGTTCATGTTCTATTGTTGGAAAATTGTTCCTGTTATTAACAAGTTATGGTTATTGTTAGGGTTAGGTTTAGGGTTAGGTTTAGGGTTAGGGTTAGGTTAGGGTTAGGGGTTAGGGTTTAGGGTTAGGGTTAGGGTTAGGTTAGGGTTAGAGGGTTAGGTTAGGTTTAGAGTTAGGTTTAGGGTTAGGGGCTTAGTGTTAGGGTTAGAGTTATATCTCTTTTCAGTTTTCCTGTTATAATAATTGAACAGGTGACACAAACGTGAATTAGTTTAAAAGGTTGTTCTTTGCGTTTCTGTTCTTTCTCTTAAAACTTGTTCCTGTGCTGTACAGTTCGATATATCACTGTTCAGTTTTCCTGTATTCCTAATTGAGCGAGTGGCACACATTTGATTTAATTTGAAAAGTAGTGCTTTGCGTTTATGTTCTTTAGTTGGAAACTTGTTCCTGTTAGGAACAAGTTAGGGTTAGGGTTAGGGTTAGGGTTAGGGTTAGGTTAGGGTTAGGATTAGGGTTAGGGATTGTTAGTGTTAGGGTTAGGGTTAGTGTTAGTGTTAGGGGTTAGGGTTAGTGTTAGGTTTAGTGGCTTAGGTTTAGGGTTAGGGATATATAACTTTTCAGTTTTCCTGTTATAATAATTGAACGGGCTACACGAATGTGAATTTGTTTACAAAGTTGTGCTTTGCGTTTCTTTTCTTTAGATGAAAAGTTGTTTCTTTGCCGTACATTTCGATATATCGCTTTTCAGTTTTCCTGTATTCCTAATTAAGCGATCGACACACATGTGAATTATTTTACAAAGTAGTGCTTTGCTTTTCTGTTCTTTCGTTTGAAACTTGTTCCTGTCATGTAGAGTGGGTTATATCACTTTTCAGTTTTCCTGTATTCCTAATTGAGCGAGTGGCACACATGTGATTTAGTTTACAAGTAGTGCTTTGCGTTTATGTTCTTTCGTTGGAAAATTGTACCTGTTATTAACAAGTTATGGTTAGGGTTAAGGTTAGGGTTAGGGTTAGGGTTAGGGTTAGGGTTAGGGTTAGGGTTAGGGTTAGGGTTAGGGTTATGGTTATGGGTTAGGGTTAGGGTTAGGGTTAGGGTTAGGGTTAGGGGGGCTTAGGGTGAGGTTAGGGTTAGGGTTATGGTTAGGGGTTAGGGTTAGTGTTATAATGGTTAGGGGTTAGGGTTAGTGTTAGGGTTAGGGTAGGGTTAGGGTTAGGGTTAGGGTCTTAGGTTTAGGTTAGGGTTAGGGTTAGGGGCTTAGGGTTAGGTTTAGGGTTATATCAGTTTTCAGTTTTCCTGTTATAGTAATTGAAGAGGCGACACGATTGTGAATTAGTTTACAAAGTTGTGCTTTTTGCGTTTCTGTTCTTGCAATGAAACCTTGTTTTTTGCATGTAACATTTCGATATATTGTGTTTCAGTTTTCCTGTATCCCAAAATGTGTGAGTGGCACACATGTGATTTAGTTTACAAGTAGTGCTTTGCGTTTATGTTCTTTCGTTGGAAAATTGTACCTGTTATTAACAAGTTATGGTTAGGGTTAAGGTTAGGGTTAGGGTTAGGGTTAGGGTAGGGTTAGTGTTAGGGTTAGGGTTAGGGTTATGGTTATGGGTTAGGGTTAGGGTTATGGTTAGGGTTAGGGTTAGGGGGCTTAGGGTGGTGAGGGTTAGGGTTAGGGTTATGGTTAGGGTTAGGGTTAGGGTTAGGGTTAGGGTTAAGGTTTAGGGTTAGGGTTAGTGTTAGGGTTAGGGTTAGGGTTAGGGTTAGGTTTAGGGTCTTAGGTTTAGGGTTAGGGTTAGGGTTAGGGGCTTAGGGTTAGGTTTAGGGTTATATCAGTTTTCAGTTTTCCTGTTATAGTAATTGAAGAGGCGACACGATTGTGAATTAGTTTACAAAGTTGTGCTTTGCGTTTCTGTTCTTGCAATGAAAACTTGTTTTTTTGCCGAACATTTCGATATATCGCGTTTCATTTTCCTGTATCAAAAATGTGTGAGTGGCACACATGTGATTTAGTTTACAAAGTAGTGCTTTGTGTTTATGTTTTTTCTTTGAAAACTTGTTCATTTTAGGAACAAGTTAGGGTTAGGTTTAGGGTTAGGGTTAGGGTTAGGGTTAAGTTTATGTTTAGCAGCTTATTGTTAGTGTTAGCGATATATCACTTTTCAGGTTTCCTGTTATAATAATTGAACAGGCTACACCAATGTGCATTAGTTTACAAAGTTGTGCTTTGCATTTCTGTTCTTTAGATGAAAACTATTTTCTTTGCCATACATTTCGATATATTGCTTTTCAGTTTTCCTGTATTCCTAATTGAGCTTGCGACACACATGTGAATTAGTTTACAAAGTAGTGCTTTGCTTTTCTGTTCTTTCGTTTGAAACTTGTTCCTGTGCTGTACAGTGAGTTATATCACTTTTCAGTTTTCCTGTATTCCTAATTGAGTGAGTGGTTCACATGTGATTTAGTTTAAAAAGTAGTGCTTTGCGTTTATGTTCTTTCCTTGGAAACTTGTTCCTGTTAGGGTTAGAGTTAGGGATAGGGTAGTGTTAGGGTTAGGGTTAGGGTTAGGGTTAGGGGTTAGGGTTAGGGTTAGGTTTAGTGTTAGGTTTAGGGTTAGAGGCTTAGGGTTAGGTTTAGGGTAATATCACTTTTTAGTTTTCCTGATATTATAATTGAACAGGCGACACGAATTTAATTTGTTTACAAAGTTGTGCTTTGCATTTCTGTTCTTTCGATGAAAACTTGTTTCTTTGCTGTACATTTGCATATATCGCTTTTCAGTTTTCCTGTATTCCTAATTGAGCGAGCGACACACATGTGATTTAGTTTACAAAGTATTGATTTGAGTTCCTCTTCTTCTGTTGGAAACTTTTTTCTGTGCTGTACAGTTCGATATATCACTTTTCAGTTTTCCTGTTATAATAATTGAAAGGGCGACAGCTATGTGAATTAGTTTATAAAGTTGTGCTTTCCGTTTCTGTTCGTTCGATGGAAACTTGTTCTTATTAGGAACAAGTTAGCGTTAGGGTTAGGGTTAGGTTTAGGGTTAGGGTAGGGTTAGGGATAGGGGTAGGGGTTAGGGTTATGGTTAGGGTTCTGGTTAGGGGGTTATGGTTAGGTTTAGGGTTAGTGTTAGGGTTATATCACTTTTCACTTTTCCTGTTATAATAATTGAACAGGCGACACGTATGTGAATTAGTTTACAAAGTTGTGCTTTGCGTTTCTGTTCTTTCGATGGAAACGTGTTTCTGTGCCATATACTGGGATATATCACTTTGCAGTATTCCTGTATTCCTAATTGACTGAGTGACACACATGTGATTCCGTTTAAATGTAGTGCTTTGCTTTTCTGTTCTTTCGTTCGAAACTTGTTCCTGTGCTGTACAGTGTGATATATCACTTTTAGGGTTAGGTTTAGGGTTAGGGTTAGGGTTACGGTAGGGTTAGGGTTAGGGGTTAGGGTTGGGGTTAGTGTTGGGGTTAGGGTTAGGGTTAGGGGCTCAGGGTTATGGTTAAGGTTATATCACTTTTCAGTTTTCCTGTTATAATAATTGAACAGGCAACACGAATGTGAATTAGTTTACAAATTGTGCTTTGCATTTCTGTTTTGTTCGATGGAAACTTGTTTCTTGCCCTACATTTCGATATATTGCTTTTCCTTTTTTCTTGTATACCTAAGTGAGCAAGCAACACACATGTGATTTAGTTTAAAAAGTAGTGCTTTGCGTTTCTGTTCTTCTGTTGGAAACCTGTTTCTGTGCTGTATAGTGTGATATATCTCTTTTCTGTTTTCCTGTTATAATAATTGAATGGGCAACACGTATGTGAATTAGTTTACAAAGTTGTGCTTTGCGTTTTTGTTCTTCGATGGAAACTTGTTTCTGTGCCTTACAGTCTTGAAATGACACTTTTCAGTTTTCCTGTATTCCTAATTGAGCGGCGACACACATGTGATTCCGTTTCAAATTAGTGCTTTGCTTTTCTCTTCTTGTGTTCGAATCTTGTTTCTGTGCTGTACAGTGCGATATACAACTTTTCAGTTTTCCTGTATTCCTAATTGAGCAAGCGACAGACATGTGATTTAATTTACAAAATAGTGCTTTGCGTTTCTGATCTTTTGCTCGATACTTGTTCCTGTACTATACAGTGCGATATATCACTTTTCAGTTTTTTCTCATAATAATTGAATGGGAGGCACATATGTGAATTAGTTTACAAAGGTGTGCTTTGCGTTTCTGTTCTTTCGATGGAAACTTGTTTCAGTGCTGTAGAGTGCAAGATATCACATTTCAGTATTCCTGTATTCCTAATTGACTGAGCGACAAACATGTGATTACTTTTAAAATAATGCTTTGCTATTCTGTTTTTCTGTTGGAAACTTGTTCCTGTGCTGTACAGTGCGATATAACACTTTTCAGTTTTCCTGTATTCCTAATTGAGCGAACGACACACATGTGATTTAATTTACAAAGTAGTGCTTTGCGTTTCTGATCTTTTGCTCGATAGTTGTTCCTGTACTGTACAGTGCAATATATCACTTTTCTGTTTTCCTCTTATAATAATTGAATGGGCGGCACGTATGTGAATTATTTTACAAAGTCTTGCTTTCCATTTCTGTTGTTTCGATGGAAACTTGTTTCTGTGTCTTACAGTGCGAAATGACACTTTTCAGTTTTCCTGTATTCCTAATTGAGCGAGCGACACACATGTGATTCCATTTAAAAGTAGTGCTTTGCTTTTCTGTTCTTTCGTTCAAAACTTATTCCTATGTTGTACAGTGCGATATATCACTTTTCAGTTTTCCTGTATTCCTAATTGATCGAGTGACACACATGTGATTTAGTTTACAAAGTATTGCTTTGCGTTTATGTAATTTCGTTGGAAACTTGTTCTATTAGGAACAAGTTAGCGTTAGGGTTAGGGTTAGGGTTAGGGTAGGGTAAGGGATAGGGTTAGGGGTTAGGGTTACGGTTAGGTTTCGTGTTAGGGGGTTAGGGTTAGGTTTAGTGTTAGGGTTAGGGTTATATCACTTTTCACTTTTCCTGTTACAACAATTGAACAGGCGACAGGTATGTGAATTAGTTTACAAAGTTGTGCTTTGCTTTTTTGTTCTTTCGATGGAAACTTGTTTCTGTGGCGTAGAGTGCGAGATATTACTTTTCAGTTTTCCTGATATAATACTTGATCAGGCAACACGTATTTGAATTAGTTTACAAAGTTTTGCTTTGTGTTTCTGTTCTTTCGATCTAAACTTGTTCCTGGGCTCTACAGTTTAATATATCACTTTTCAGTTTTCGAGTTATAAAAATTAAACGGGCGACATGTATGTGAATTAGTTTACAAAGTTGTGTTTTTGTTTCTGTTCTTTCGATGGAAACTTGTTTCTGTGCTGTACAGTGTGATGTATCACTTTTCAGTTTTCCTGTTATAATAATATAACGGGCGACACGTATGTGAATTAGTTTACAAAGTTGTGCTTTGTGTTTCTGTTCTTTCGATGGTAAACTGTTTCTTTGCAGTACAGTTCGATATATCACTTTTCAGTTTTCCTGTTATAATAATTGAACGGGCGACATGTATGTGAATTAATTTACAAAGTTGTGCTTTGCGTTTTTGTTCTTTCGATGGAAACTTGTTTCTGTGCCGTACAGTGTGAGATAACACTTTTCAGGTTTCCTGTATTACTAATTGAGCGAGCGACACACATGTGATTCCTTTTAAAAGTAGTGCTTTGCGATTCTGTTCTTATGTTGGAAACTTGTTTCTGTGCTGTACAGTGCGATATATCACTTTTCAGTTTTCCTGTTATAATAATTGAACGGGCGACACGTATGTGAATTAGTTTACAAAGTTGTGCTTTGCGTTTCTCTTCTTTCGATGGAAACTTGTTTCTGTGCCGTACAGCACGTTATAACACTTTCCAGTTTACCTGTATTCGTAATTGAGCGAGCAATACACATGTGATTCCGTTTAAAAGTAGTGCTTTGCATTTCTGTTCTTCTCTTGGAAACTTGTTTCTGTGCTGTACAATGCGATATATCACTTTTCAGTTTAACTGTTATAATAATTGATCAGGCAAAACGTATGTGAATTAGTTTACAAATTGCGCTTTGCGTTTCTGTTCTTTCGATGGAAACTTGTTTCTGTGCTGTACAGTGCGAGATAACACTTTTCAGTTTTCCTGTTATGATAATTGAACGGGTGACAGGTATTTTAATTAGTATACAAACTTGTGCTTTGCATTTCTGTTCTTCTGCTTGAAACTTGTTGCTGTGCTCTACAGTGTGATGTAGCACTTTTCAGATTTCCTGTTATAATAATTGAACGGGTGACATGTATGTGAATTAGTTTACAAAGTTGTGCTTTGCGTTTTTCTTCTTTCGATGGAAACGTGTTTCTGTGCTGTACAGTGCGAGATAACACTTTTCAGTGTTCCTGTATTCCTAATTGAGCGAGCGACACACATGTGATACCGTTTAAAAGTAGCGCTTTGCTTTTCTCTTCTTGTGTTCGAAACTTGTTCCTGTGCTGTACAGTGCAATATATCACTTTTCAGTTTTCCTGTATTCCTAATTGAGCGACGACATATGTGAATTAATTTACAAATTAGTGCTTTGCGTTTTTGATCTTTTGCTCGATACTTGTTCCTGTACTGCACAGTGTGATATATCACTTTTCAGTTTTCCTGTATTCCTAATTGAGCGAGTGGGACACATGTGATTTAGTTTACAAATCAGTGCTTTGCGTTTATTTTCTTTTGTTGGAAACTTGTTCCTGTTAGGAACAAGTTAGGATTAGGTTTAGGGATAGGGTTATGGTTAGGGTTAGGGTAGGGTTAGGGTTAGGGTTAGGGCTAGGGTTAGGGGTTAGGGTTGGGGTTAGGGTTAGGGTTAGTGTTAGGGGCTCAGGGTTAGGGTTACGGTTATATCACTTTTCATTTTTCCTTTTGTAATAATTGAACAGGCGACATGAATGTGAATTAGTTTACAAAGTTGTGCTTTGTGTTTCTCTTCTTTCTATGGAAACTTGTTTCTGTGCTGTACCATGCGAGATAACACTTTTCAGTTTTCCTGTATTCCTAATTGAGTGAGCGACACACATGTGATTCCGTTTAAAAGTAGTGCTTTACTTTTCTGTTCTTTCGTTCAAAACTTGTTCCTTTGCTGTACAGTGCGTTATATCACTTTTCAGTTTTCCCGTATTCCTAATTGAGGGAGTGGCACATATGTGATTTAGTTTACAAACTAGTGCTTTGCGTTTATGTTATTTCGTTGGAAACAGGTTCGTGTTAGGAACAAGTTAGGGTTAGGGTTAGGGTAAGGGTTAGGGTTAGTGTTAGGGGCTAAGGTTAAGGATAGGGTTAGTGTTAGGGGTGTAGGGTTAGGGTTAGGGTTATATGACTTTTCAGTTTTCCTGTTATAATAATTGAACGGGTGACATGTATGTGAATTAGTTTACAAAGTTGTGCTTTGCGTTTCTCTTCTTTCGATGGAAACGTGTTTCTGTGCTGTACAGTGCGAGATAACACTTTTCAGTGTTCCTGTATTCCTAATTGAGCGAACGACACACATGTGATTCCGTTTAAATGTAGCGCTTTGCTTTTCTCTTCTTGTGTTCGAAACTTGTTCCTGTGCTGTACAGTGCAATATATCACTTTTCAGTTTTCCTGTATTCCTAATTGAGCGAGCGACACATATGTGAATTAATTTACAAAGTAGTGCTTTGCGTTTCTGATCTTTTGCTCGATACTTGTTCCTGTACTGTACAGTGTGATATATCACTTTTCAGTTTTCCTGTATTCCTAATTGAGCGAGTGGCACACATGTGATTTAGTTTACAAATCAGTGCTTTGCGTTTATTTTCTTTTGTTGGAAACTTGTTCCTGTTAGGAACAAGTTAGGGTTAGGTTTTAGGATAGGGTTATGGTTAGGGTTAGGGTAGGGTTAGGGTTAGGGCTAGGGTTAGGGGTTAGGGTTGGGGTTAGGGTTAGGGTTAGTGTTAGGGGCTCAGGGTTACGGTTACGGTTATATCACTTTTCATTTTTCCTTTTGTAATAATTGAACAGGCGACATGAATGTGAATTAGTTTACAAAGTTGTGCTTTGTGTTTCTCTTCTTTCTATGGAAACTTGTTTCTGTGCTGTACCATGCGAGATAACACTTTTCAGTTTTCCTGTATTCCTAATTGAGTGAGCGACACACGTGTGATTCCGTTTAAAAGTAGTGCTTTGCTTTTCTGTTCTTTCGTTCAAAACTTGTTCCTTTGCTGTACAGTGCGTTATATCACTTTTCAGTTTTCCCGTATTCCTAATTGAGGGAGTGGCATATATGTGATTTAGTTTACAAACTAGTGCTTTGTGTTTATGTTCTTTCGTTGGAAACAGGTTCGTGTTAGGAACAAGTTAGGGTTAGGGTTAGGGTTAGGGTTAGGGTTAGGGTTAGGGTTAGTGTTAGGGGCTAAGGTTAATGATAGGGTTAGGGTTAGGGGTGTAGGGTTAGGGTTAGGGTTATATGACTTTTCAGTTTTCCTGTTATAATAATTGAACAGGCGACACTAATGTGAATTAGATTACAAAGATGTGCTTTGCGTTTCTGTTCTTTCGATGGAAACTTGTTTCTGTGCCGTACAGTGCGAGATAACACTTTTCAGTTCTCCTGTATTCCTAAGTGAGCTCGTGACACACATGTGATTCCGTGTAAAAGTAGGGCTTTGCTTTTCTGTTCTTTCATTTGAAACTTGTTCCTGTGCTGTACAGTGCATTATATCACTTTTCAGTTTTCCTGTATTCCTAATTGAGCGAGTGGCACACATGTGATTTAGTTTACAAAGTAGTGCTTTGCGTGTATTTTCTTTTGTTGGAAACTTCTTCCTCTTAGGAACAAGTTAGGGTTAGTGTTAGGGTTAGGGTAGGGTTAGGGTTAGGGTTAGGGTTAGGGTTAGGGGTTAGGGTTAGGGTTAGGTTTAGGGTTAGGGTTAGGGTAAGGGGCTTAGGGTTATGGTTAGTATTATATCACTTTTCAGTTTTCCTGTTATAATAAATGAACAGGCGGCACGAATGTGAATTAGTATACAAAGTTGTGCTTTGCGTTTCTGTTCTTTCGATGGAAATTTGTTTCTTTGCTGTACATTTCGATATATCGCTTTTCAGTTTTCCTGTATTCCTAATTGAGCAAGCGACACACATGTGATTTAGTTTACAAAGTAGTGCTTTGCGTTTTTGTTATTCTTTTGGAAACTTGTTTCTGTGCTGTACAGTGTGATGTATCGCTTTTAAGTTTTCCTGTTATAATTGAAAGCGCGACATATATGTGAATTAGTTTACAAAGTTGTACTTTGCGTTTCTGTTCTTTTGATGGAAACTTGTTCCTGTGCCGTACAGTGCGAGATAACACTTTTCAGTTTTCCTATATTCCTAATTGAGCGAGCGATACACATGTGATTCCGTTTAAAAGTAGTGCTTTGCTTTTCTGCTCTTTTGTTCGAAACTTGTTCCTGTGCTGTACAGTGAGTTATATCACTTTTCAGTTTTCCTGTATTCCTAATTGTGCAGGCTTCACACATGTTACTTAGTTTAAAAAGTTGTGCTTTACATTTCTGTTCTTTTGTTGGAAACTTGTTTCTGTGAAGTACAGTGCAAGATATCACTTTTCAGTTTTCCTGTTTTCCTAATTGAACATGTGACACACTTGTGATTTAGTTTCCAAATTTGTGCTTTGCCTTCTATACTTTTATTGGAAACTTGTTTCTGTGCACTACAGTGGGAGATATCACTTTTCAGTTTCCTGTATTCCTAATTGAATGGGCGACACAGTTGTGATTTAGTTTCCATAGTTGTGCTTTTCCTTTCTGTTCTTTCATGGGAAACTTCTTTCTGTGCTCTAAAATGGAAGATATCACTTTTCAGTTTTCCTGTGTTCCTAATTATGCAGGCGACACACATGTTACTTAGTTTACAAAGTTGTGCGTTACATTTCTGTTTTTTCGTTGGAAACTTGTCTGTGCACTACAGTGCGAGATATCACTTTTCAGTTTTCCCGTATTCCTAATTGAACGGGCGACACACATGTGATTTACTTTCCAAAGTTGTGCTTTGCCTTTCTGTTCTTTCATTGGAAACTTCTTTCTGTGCTCTAAAATGGGAGATTTCACTTTTCAGTTTTCCTGTATTCCTAATTGTGCAGGCGACACTCATGTTACTTACTTTAAAAAGTTCTGCTTTACATTTCTGTTCTTTCATTTCAAACTTGTTTCTGTTAGGTACAGTGCGAGATATCACTTTTCATTTTTCCTGTTTTCCTAATTGAACGGGCAACACACATGTGATTTAGTTTCCAAAGTTGTGCTTTGCCTTTCTGTTCTTTCGTTGGAATCTTGTTTCTGTGAGGTACATTGTGAGATATCACTTTTGAGATATCCATTTTTCCTAATTGAACGGGTGATACACATGTGATTTAGTTTCGAAAGTTTTGCTTTGCCTTTCTGTTCTTTCATTGGAAATTGCTTTCTGTGCTGTAAAGTGGGAGATATCACTCTTCAGATTTCCTGTTTGCCTAATTGAGGGGGCAACGCAAATGTTATGTAGTTAACAAAGTTGTGTTTTGCCTTTCTGTTCTTTTGTTGGAACCTTGTTTCTGTGCACTACAGTGGGAGATATAACTTTTCAATTTTCCTGTATTCCTAATTGAACGGGCAACACACATGGTAAATAGTTTACAAAGTTGTGCTTTACATTTCTGTTCTTTCCTTGGAAATTTTTTTTTTCTGTGAGGTACAGTGCAAGTTATCACTTTTCAGTTTTCCTGTATTCCTAATTGAGCGAGAGGCACACATTTGATTTAGTTTACAAAGTAGTGCTTTCCTTTATGTTCTTTCTTTGGAAACTTGTTCCTATTAGGAACAAGTTAGGGTTAGGTTTAGGTTAGGGTTAGGGTTAGGGTAGCTTTAGGGTTAGGGTTAGGGTTAGGGTTAGGGTTAGGGGTTAGGGTTAGGGTTAGGGTTAGGGTTATATCACTTTTCAGTTTTCCTGTTATAATAATTGAACAGGCGACACGAATGTGAATTAGTTTACAAAGTTCTGCTTTGTGTTTGTTGTTCTTCGATGAAAACTTGTTTCTTTGCCATACATTTCGATATATCGCTTTTCAGTTTTCCTGTATTCCTAATTGAGCGAGCGACACACATGTGATTTAGTTTACAAAGTAGTGCTTTGCGTTTCTGTTCTTCTGTTGGAAACTTGTTTCTGTGCCATACAGTGCGAGATAAAACTTTTCAGTTTTCCTGTTATAATAATTGAACGGGCGACACATATGTGAATTAGTTTACAAAGTTGTACTTTGCGTTTCTGTTCATTCGATGGAAACTTGTTTCTGTGCCGTACAGTGAGAGATAACCCTGTTCAGTTTTCCTGTATTCCTAATTGAGCGAGCGAAACACATGTGATTCCGTTTAAAAGTAGTGCTTTGCTTTTATTTGTTCTTTGGTTCGAAACTTGTTCCTGTGCAGTACAGTGCGTTATATCACTTTTCAGTTTTCCTCTATTCCTAATTGATCGGGTGGCACACATGTGATTTAGTTTACAAAGTAGTGCTTTGCATTTATGTTCTTTCGTTGGAAACTTGTTCCTGTTAGGAACAAGTTAGGGTTAGGAGTTAGGGTTAGGGTTAGGGTTAGGGTTAGGGTTAGGGTTAGGGGCTTAGGGTTAGGGTTAGGGTTAAATCCCTTTTCAGTTTTCCTGTTATAATAATTGAACAGGCGACACGAATGTGAATTAGTTTAAAAAGTTGTGCTTTGCGTTTCTGTTCTTTTGATGAAAACTTGTTTCTTTGCTGTAAATTTCGATACATCGCTTTTCAGTTTTCCTCTATTCCTAATTGTGCGAGCGACACACATGTGATTTAGTTTACAAAGTAGTGCTTTGTGTTTTTGTTCTTCTTTTGGAAACTTGTTTCTGTGCTGTACAGTGTGATCTATCACTTTTCAGTTTTCCTGTTATAATAATTGAATGGGCGACACGTATGTGAATTAGTTAACAAAGTTGTGCTTTGCATTTCTGTTCTTTCGATGGAAACTTGTTCCTGTGCTGTACAGTTCGATATATCACTTTTCAGTTTTCCTGTTATAATAATTGATCGGGCGACACGTATAGAATTAGTTAACAAAGTTGTGCTTTGCATTTTTGTTCTTTCGATGGAAACTTGTTTCTGTGCCGTACAGTGCGGGGTAACACTTTTCAGTTTTCCTGTATTCCTAATTGAGCGAGCGACACACATGTGATTCCGTTTAAAAGTAGTGCTTTGGAGCCACGATGGTGGCGCCGGGAAAACAGCACTTCTGAGCAGCAAGACAGCACTATCCGGGCAGCGACTAGGAGACTGAACTCAGGGCCCTGAAACTACATTGATCGTGTTTCCCAGTTGAGGGGAGGCTCCCTCGGCGTGGGAATCGGTCGGGTCCACTCTTGGCTGCACAGCCAGAACCCGGAAGAAATCCCTGGTAACGTGGGCTTTGGGTCTCCGGGCTGGAGATGCAAGCGGGCGGGTCCCTGCCACTTCCCCAGGCTGATCCGTGGGCACAAGGGTACCTGAGACTGGTAGTCCCAGTCTCGGGGGAACCCCACGGGGAAACAGGGTTGCGGGTCTGATCGCAGTTCACCCAGTCTCTCCCTGGAAATTCTCTGCCACCAGCACAGCCGAGCTCCTACCGCGCGCAGAGAGCTTTGTGCTCAGATCAGCAGTACAGACAACCTGTTCGCCCCAGTAGAACAGGGACTGGGAACTCCGGTCCGGAGAGGACCCAACAGAGAAATTTCCCAGGCTGATCCGTGGGCACAAGGGTACCTAAGACTTGGAGTCCCAGTAACGCGGGGACACCACAGGGAAGCAGGGTTGCGGGTCTGATCTCAGGTCTCCCAGTCTCTCCCCAGAAATTCTCTGCCGCCATCACAGCCGAGCTCTTGCCGCGCACAGAGAGCTTTGCGCTCAGCTCAGCGGTACAGACAAGCTGTGCGTCCCAGTACAACAGGGACTGGGAACCCCTGTACGGAGAGGACCCTACAGAGAAGGAAGAAACAGTGCTGCTGGGGTCATCTAGGGAAAGTCTAGCAGACTGCAGATTGCAAACAGACAGAACTGAGTGCTCCGAGACACCACAGCAGTACTCACAACACAAGAAAGCTAGCTACATTCAAGAAAACACAGGAAATAAATAACCTCACTTCAGTAAAACAAAAAGCAACCAAGCACACAACCGTATGACCACAGCCAACATCAAAGTCAAAGGATTTAACAGCCACTGGTCATTACTCTCTCTCAATATCAATGGACTGAATTCTCCAATAAAAAGACACAGACTAACAGAATGGATGCATAAACAAAACCCAGCAATCTGTTGTATACAAGAAACACAACTAAGACACAAAGATAGACATTACCTTAGAGTAAAGGGATGGAAGACAGCTTTTCAAGCAAATGGACCCAAGAAGCAAGCAGGAGTAGCCATTCTAATATGTGATAAAATAGTCTTTCAACCAAAATTAATCAAAAGAGATGGGGAAGGACACTTCATACTCATCAAGGGAAAATTCCACCAGGAAGACATCACAACCCTGAACATCTATGCCCCAAATACAAGGGCACTCACATTTGTGAAAGAAACATTGATAAAACTTAAACCACATATAGCTCCCACACACTAATAGTAGGAGACTTCAACACCCCACTCTCAACAAAGGACAGGTCAACAAACCAGAAATTAAACAAAGAAACAATATCTCTAACAGAGGTAATGAACCAAATGGACCTAACAGATATTTACAGAACCCTACACCCAAACACAAAAGAATTTACCTTCTTCTCAGCACCTCATGGAACCTTCTCCAAAATAGACCACATAGTTGGTCACAAAGCAAGCCTCAACAAATACAGGAAGATTGAAATAATCCCTTGTATCCTGTCGGATCACCATGGAATAAAGCTGGACCTCAGTAACAACAGAAATAGGAAAAAGCATACACATACATGGAAACTGAACAACTTGCTACTAAAAGACAGCTGGGTCAGGGAAGAAATGAAGAAAGAAATTAAAATCTTCCTAGAACTCAATGAAAATGAAGACACAACATACCCAAACTTGTGGGACACAATGAAAGCAGTGCTAAGAGGAAAGTACATAGCACTAAGTGCCTTCAAGAAGAAATGATCCATACTTATCACCCTGCACAAAACTGAAGTCCAAGTGGATCAAAGACCTCAACATAAAACCAGACACATTAAATCGGCTTGAAAAAAAAGTGTGGGAATACCCTAGAACTCATTGGTACAGGGAAAAACTTCCTGAACAGAACTCCAACAGCACAGGCTCTAAGAGCAACAATCAATAAACGGGACCTCATGAAACTGAAAAGCTTCTGCAAAGCAAAGGACACCATCATCAAAACAAAGCGACCTCCTACAGATTGGGAAAGAATCTTGACCAACACTTTATCTGACAGAGGACTCATATCAAGTATATATAAAGAACAAAAGAAGCTGAAAAGCAGCAAACCAAGTAATCCACTTAAAAATGGGAACAGAGCTAAACAGAGAATTCTCTGTAGAGGAATACCGAATGGCAGAGAAGCACTTAAAGAAATGCTCAACCTCACTAGCCATTAGGGAAATGCAAACCAAAACAACCCTGACATTTCACCTTACACCCATGAGAATGGCCAAGATCAAAAACTCAAGTGACAACACATGCTGGAGAGGTTGTGGAGAAAGAGGAACCCTTCTCCACTGCTGGTGGGAATGTAAACTGGTACAACCACTCTGGAAATCAATCTGGCGTTTTCTCAGAAAACTAGGAATAGTGCTTCCCCAAGATCCAGCCATACCACTCCTAGGCATATATCCAAAAGAGGCTCAAGCACACAAAAAGGAAATTTGCTCAACCATGTTCGTAGCAGCTTTATTTGTAATAGCCAGAAGCTGGAAACAAACCAGATGCCCCTCAACTGAGGAATGGATGCAGAAAATGTGGTACATCTACACAATGGAATATTACTCAGCAATGAAAAATAAGGAAATCATGAAATTTGCAGGTAAATGGTGGGATCTGGAAAGGATCATCCTGAGTGAGTTGTCCCAGAAGCAAAAAGACACACATGGTATATACTCACTCATATAGACATACAACATAGGACAAACCCACTAAAACCTGTGCATCTAAAGAAACTAAGCAAGAGAGAGGACCCCAACTAAAATGTCTAATCCCCATCCGGAAAGGCAAAGAGGATGGACATCAGAAGAAGAAGAAAACAGGAAACAACCTAGGAACCTACCACAGAGGGTCTCTGAAAGCCTCTGCCCTATAGACTATCAAAGCAGAAGCTAAGCCTGATGGGCAACTGTTGGGCAGAGTGAATGGAATTTTATGTAAGAACTGGGAAAGAGCAAGAGCTGGAGAGGACAGGGTCTCCACAAGGAGAGCAACAGAACAAGAAAATTTGAACACAGGGAACTTCCCAGAGACTCATACTCCAACCAAGGACTATTCATAGAGATAACCCAGAACACCTGCACAGATGTAGCCCAGGGCAGTTCAGAGTCCAATTGGGTTACATAGTAATGAGAAGAGGGGCTGCCTCTGACATGAACTGACTGGCCTGCTCTTTAGTCACCTCCTCCTGAGGGGGAGCAACCTTACCAGGCCATAGTAGAGGACAATGCAGCCACTTTTGATGTGAACTGATGGAGTAAGATCAGAAAGGAGAGGAGAACCTCCCCTATCAGTGGACTTGGGGAGTGGCATGCATGCAGAGGGAGGAGGGAGGGTGGGATTGGGAGGGGAGGGAGGGTCTTATGGGGGATGCAGAGTGAATAAAGTGTAATTGATGAAAAATTTTGAAAAAAAGGGAAAAAAATAATAATTTAAGAACCTTAAATGACTTTCAAAAGTGGAGGAAAACATGGAGTTAGTCAATTTACATGGAGCACGTCTCGCCCCTGGGGACAATGGTCTCCTGAACCTACTCAGACCTCGGACACCACCACTGCTAGTTCTAGAACCAATGCAGGATGTTCCAACGAGGGGGTTATGGCTTCTCATAATATTTCCTATAAGCCCACACCTGTTTGTTTACATCCCCCATTTTTATTCATTATTAGCCAGATAGAGCCAAGTAATTGTAGTAATGATACTTGCTTTTTTGCCCAATGCTGTAATGCTAGTAAATTTAATAGCTGGTTACTCACATGCCTCGCTGGGTGCCTGTGCCCGTTGATGCCCTCACGGTATGACTCTCTTCAGACAGAAAAGGGATCTTGGAATTACAGCTGCCATTGTTACTGCCATCTCATTGGCGGCTGTTGGAGCTACCACCACAGCATTAGCCATGAGTCATACTGGGCAGACTGCTCAGACCCTGAATAACCTTTTATCCAAGGTAGCTCATGCCTTAGATGTACAAAAAGGAATTAATGCTCAACTAAAAGGAGGTTTGATGGTGTTCAATCAGAGGTTTGACCTCGTGCAGGAGCAAATTGATACCCTATGGCAAATCGCTCAACTTGGCTGTCAATGAAAGTATGCTGGACTTTGTGTCACTATAGCATACAACATGAGAATTTTCCCTGTGCTGCAAATCTGTCTAAACAATTGTCAAGCTATATTTTAGGTAACTGGACTGGAGAATTCGATACTACAATGGACCAGCTGAGAGTGGCCATTGTCATGGTAAATTCTACCAGAGTGGACACAGGACTAGCCACAGGATTATCATCATGGATTGCTGCAGCCATGAATCATCTGAAGGAATGGGCGGGCATGGGAGCGTTAGCAGGCCTTCTGGTGTTGGTCTCCTTGGTTTGCCTGTGGTATATATGCAAGATTAGAGTCTCACAACAGTGTGATGCAGCCATGACCATTCAGGCCTTTACAGCCATTGAAGCAGGACATTCTCCCTAAGCATGGTTGGCTACCATAAAAAGCCAAAATGTTATGCTCAGGATGCAAGGCTAAGCACTGCACTCAGGGTCAGCAGCCTTGGACCCAGAGAAGAGCATGTCTGATTGCATGTGGGTTGATGCCCCAGGTCCCGCCTCTGAGAAAAATGTATCGGACGGGTCTGATGCCCTTTGGGTGGATGACACCTAAATGAACATCAGTACAAAGTCCCAATTTATTTCTAATATCAGAGATCAGACCTCTACTCTTGCCTGATGCGTCCAAAACAAAAAAGGAGAACTGTAAAGAGCTGTGTAATGCCACGCCTGAAAGATGGAGCTGGTTTCTGCCTTCCACCTTCCCGATGGTGAGTGCTCTCTGTCACAAACAACTCCACATTTGGCTAAGGTTGAGGATCTAGCTTGCTTCCATGTATGTGTGATAAGTGTTTTTTATGTATTTGAAAAAATGGGACAAACTGTCACTACTCCCAACAGTTTAACTTTACAGCAAAAGAGCACGGGGGCAGGGAGAGGCCCAGCCAGGAAGCAGGTTCAGGACCCGCGGGGGAGGTAAGCTACAGAAGAGCTCACAAGGGAGCCAAGGGAGTAGGCAAGGCTCATGGGCTTGCTGGATGAAAGTCCTTAGACATGGCTAGGCGGGGATTGGCACCATAGCTGCTCCATGATAGGAGCTGCTCTGGCTGCTGAGAGTGAGGAAAAACTCCTCCCCCTTGCCTTCATGCCAGCTTAGCAGGGAAGTAAGCAGCAAGAGCTCACCACTCCCTCTTGCTCCTCTCTTCCCTCCTCCCACCTAGGGGGCTTGCAACTTACAGATCAAACAGTAATTTAGAAAAAAAAAAAAAACTGTACTCACTGTAATGTTTAGAATTGCAGCTGAGTCTGTCTGTTTATATATATGGCCATTATCCAATTGTTTTCAACTGGTCTTAAATGGTTGATATGATAAAAAAATAATTGGGTATGATTTAAGGTTAAATTCAAATTCTTGTTTTAAACACGTATATGTGTCTACGTGTTTGTAGGGTCTATAAATGCACATGTTTAAATAACAACAATGTAAATTGCCACATGGTGTGGCTCAGAAAAAAAAAAAAAACAAAGGTTGCAAAATCTCTGAGTCAAAATGATTTTATTTCCTTTTAGGATAAGAAGAAAGTCTTATTCTAAGTTGATATTGGTTCTGAAGATTAGGTTGTTTTCACTGATAAATTTTGGTCTTAAAATCTAGTTTCAACTTTTAAAATTATGGTTCCCGGGAAAATTTGGCCAGCTGCTGGACGTTAATTCTCATTTCCTTCTAGGTTAAAAGGATAACTTATTTTAATTGGTTAATTGGTATTGGTTTTAAAAATTAAATTCCTTACACTGGTAAATTCTGGTTTTAAAATCTGGTTTTGAAATGTTTAAGGCTGTAAAATGTTTAAAGTTTATCAGGCATTTGGGTATGACAATGATCTTGGGTATTTTATTAATTTTACTAAATCAAACCCTGCCGTATTGTTTGTGCTAACTGAAAAAATTGCAGTTTTTAAAATGTATCTTGTGGAGAGCTGTTTGTTTGATAAGCTGATTTGTGAACATCTTATCCGCTACAGAAAAGTTATTTAAAAAAATGGCAGTTTGAAAACTCCTCTTTATAGTAATATATAGAAAGCAAATCGTACGTAGACTCTGGGCTTCTGCAGGATTATGTCAAAATGGAAAGGATTTTAGTGAGAGTTTTTATGTTGTCTGAAAAGCAAAAAAGAAAGTAAGAAAGTAAGCATGTCTGGTTAAGCCAGAAAAAGAAAGCTAGGAACCTGAAGGTATATAGAATGTTGCAGAAGGTTAGTGGATGTGTTATAAAAAGCCAGAGAGCTAGCTGATAGGTTTGGTATGGCTAAAGTAATTCTTCTAATGCTTGTTTGATCACTGGGAACTTTTGGTTGTGGGGGATTAAGGATGCTCCACAGTGTTTGCTGTATCATCAACAGCACCTAATGGCTATTTTTTTGGTATTGTCAGTCATAGCCTGTGCTAACACATGGCTAGCTGCCATGATGGTTCAGGGATAGAGAGCACATAAAGCTGTAGTTTTGCTGCCATGTTCGTTTAGGACTTCCAGCTGAGTTCAGTTACACGTGGCCAGCCACCATACTGGTTCAGAGATAAAGAGGGTAAAACTATGAGTTTGCCGCCATTTTGTTCAGGTATCTCAGTTATGTATAGTCATATCAGTGTTAAAAAGTGCAAAAGCTTTTACTGTTTAATTTTAATGCAAGTGGTAGGAGTAGCAAGATTTGCAAGCCTTTCTATGAACTGTATCAGATTAAAAGGTTTGCTTTGATTTTAGTTCAGAAAGAGGAGATTTAAAGTCATGCTAAATACTGCAGTTGAGCCTTACCTAGTCTCCTTGTTCAAGTTTTTTTTAAGGTTAAGCCTAGGATGGGTAACTATAAAGTTTGCCTATTTGTCTTAAAATATATAGTTCTAAAACATGCATCTCAGAAATATGCTAGAACTAGATTAAATAGCATTCTGTTTCATAGGACACAGTTTAAAACAGATGATAAAAACAAAGAGTAACTCAGATATGCTGGCCCTCAAGCTTATCAGAGATCTGATGAATATGGCATTTTAACATATGTAAGTTTATTGTGGCAGAAAGTCCCAAAATCCTGGCAGTAGCTCCCCAAGGTCTCCGAGAAGATTTGGACACAACGACAGATGACTGCAACTCTGGATTGTGGTATGCTAACCACTGGGAAATACTGCCCCAACTGGCCCCTGCTGGGGCCCAGCCTAAACTGTGGACAAAGCCGGGGACACCTGAAGAGCCATTGTCTCACATTGTGAGAGGCAAGGTGAGGTCAATCTCTCCTGTTCCTCTTTCCACAGCAGCAGTTTCTCATCTTCTATGCCTGATGGCTGGACTGCCTCTGCTCAAAAAGCCAGGAGAACATAGGAGCCAGGGACACTGCCTAGGTATTGGACTAACTAGTCATCTCTGTCATTTTGATTGGTACTTAGCTCATAATTTATCCTTCTCAGGTCTCTGATCACATTGACAGCTAGCCTAAAAGGCTAGGCTTAGTTAACAGTAACTTGGCAGTTAAAGAGCAGACAGTTAGGTTCACTATCAGCTCATTGGACAGTTCATTAGTTAGTTAAAACTACTGGGTACTATATATTTTGTATAAAAAAAAAAGCCAAACAAAACAGGTTTGCCCTGCTCACAGGCTTTACATCAGTTTCCAATGGCTTATATTAATAGTTAAGTAAAAAATATAAGGTTTATATAGGGTCTGAGGATATAGGTGTTCAGGTTATAAAAATCTAAAAAATGTTGGTCTACATACTGATCAAAGTATCAATTTAATGGACGTCAGGTTAACACTTAAGTAAAAAAAAAAAAAAAAAAAAAAAAAAAAAGTACAAGCAGATTCTCACGCAGGCAATCTTACTTAGCCAAAATATGGGAGGGTTTACTCAAGGTTGCACAGAGCCTGCTGTCTGGTTACTATGGTTGCACGGAGTTTCTCAGGGTCAGAGCAGTCCACTGTAAGACCACCAAGGTCAGTCGGTGAGAGACTGGACTTTGAAAAATAGCCAAGAAGCTGAGTTCCGCTGCTCAGATACCATTAACTCCAAAAAGGCTGCCACATGGACACACTTAAGTTGTTTATAAAAGATATAAAACAAACAGCTGACTGGTACCAATTCTGTTGGATATAGTTTTTATCTGTTACTCTCAAAATGTTGCTGTATTAGATTTGCTGAAATGTTACTTTTCTGATACCAAAAATTTATATGAGTTTATAAAAATCAAAAGGTCATAAGACCTAGATCTGGCATAGCTCAAATGGATCCCAGAGGAGTTTTTCCCTGGTGTTGGGATTTCTCACGTTTTCCATTTAACAGACAAATCTTAACTTCTGTCTCTAGTCTGAATTTGTCTCAGCAGATTTTCACCTTTTTGACTCTGTTCCGGCATCAGCTGTGGACTGCAAGCTGAGATCTGGACTTTCTGGAAACTGACATGATTGCTCCCTGCCTCTTCGGGTAGATCAATGAACCAGATGCTTGGGACTCCCTTATTGCCCAGCCTTTGACTGGCATTTCAGCCTTCCTAGCCATTGATGCCTACGGTCCAACGGTCAGCTCAAAGAAGCTCCAGAAGACAGAACTACGCCCAAATCCCCCCTAGCAGGCTGAAATGCTAAGTCAAAAGGGGCTCCCTGGCATTAGCTATTATCTTGGGCATCTGCTTAGCTGAAATGGACACTAATATTGCAGCAACTGGGCTAAAAGCCTAGAGAGACCCTGTAATAGTTCTCCTTGGCTTAAAGGAAGACTCCGACAGAGACAGCAGTTCTTTGAGTCAGGACAAAGCTGGTACGAGAGTTGGTTTAATAAAGCCACCGGCTCTCTGTCATACAAGCGTTGGTGTTAACCCAGCAGTATCATCAGTTTAAACAGCAGGAGACAGAAATTAACTCTCCTAGGCCCTAGAATGAAAGATTCCATTCTTAGTTAGAAGAAAAAGGGGGGAATGAAAGACCACGGCCTCACCAAAAGTTAGAAGCAGCTAATAGTTAATGGCATTTTGTACAGCACTGTTTTGAGAAACTCTGTGGGCTAGGGAGGGAACTAGCTGAAGAGACCAGCTGCTGGGGATATCTGCGGTCAAGCTGCCCCAGTTGAGCCAAATATCAATTTGTGCTGACCACGCATATGAGAAGTTTGTGATACTGTTCCAGCTGAGATAGGAGCCCTAAGACAAACAACAGGTGGCGGTCCCAAGATTGAGAGCCATCATGACCTTTCCGACCACCCAGTTCCTGATATCATGGTGTCCCTGCCAAACTCTGACTCAAGTTGTGGTCTCATTTAAATGTACCAATCAGCTCCCTGTAACTATGCTTATCGCTTCTGTACCTGCGCTTTTGCTCTGAGACCCTATAAAAAGCCCAGCTTTCCACTCAGGGGGCGCGCAAGTCTTCCAAGAGACTTTGTTGCCCCGGGTACCAGTGTATCATAATAAAGCCTCTTGCTGTTTGCAGCGAACATCTGGTCTCTTGATCCTTGGGAGGGGGTGTCCCTGACTGAAGACACCCATCGGGAGTCTTTCAGTGCTTTGCATTTCTGTTCTTCTGTTGGAAACTTGTTTCTGTGCTGTACAGTGTGATATATCACTTTTCAGTTTTCCTGTTATATTAAATGAGCAGGCGACACATTTGTGAATTAGTTTACAAAGTTCTGCTTTGCATTTCTTTTCTTTCGATGGAAACTTGTTCCTGTGCTGTACAGTTTGATATATCACTTTTCAGTTTGCTGTTATAATAATTGAACAGGCGACACATATGTGAATTAGTTTATAAAGTTGTGCTTTGCGTTTCTGTTCTTTCGATGAAAATTGGTTATTTGCCCTACATTTCGATATATCGCTTTTCAGTTTTCCTGTATTCCTAATTGAGCGAGCTAAACACATGTGATTCCATTTAAAAGTAGTGCTTTGCATTTCTGTTCTTTCGTTCGAAACTTGTTCCTGTGCAGTACAGTGCATTATATCACTTTTCAGTTTTCCTGTATTCCTAATTGATCAAGTGACACACATGTGATTTAGTTTACAAAGTAGTGCTTTGCGTTTAAGTTCTTTCGTTGGAAACTTGTTAATATTAGGAACAAATTAGGTTTAAGGTTAGGTTTATGGTTAGGGTAGGGTTAGGGTTAGAGTTAGGGTTAGGGTTAGGGTTAGGGTTTAGGGTTATTGTTAGGATTAGGGTTAGGGTTAAAGGATTAGGGTTAGGGTTATTTCACTTTTCAGTTTTCCTGTTATAATAATTGAAGAGCTGAAACGAATGTGAATTAGTTTACAAAGTTGTGCTTTGCGTTTCTGTTCTTTCGATGAAAACTTGTTTCTTTGCCATACATTTCGATATATCACTTTTCAGTTTTCCTGTATTCCTAATTGAGTGAGCGACAAACATGTGATTTAGTTTATAAAGTAGTGATTTGAGTTTCTCTTCTGTTGGAAACTTGTTTCTGTGCTGTACAGTGTGATGTATCACTTTTCAGTTTGACTGTTATAATAATTGAATGGACGAAACGTATGTGAATTAGTTTACAAAGTTGTGCTTTGCGTTTCTGTTCTTTCGATGGAAACTTCTTTCTGTGCCTTACAGTGCGAGGTAACACTTTTCAGTTTTCCTGTATTCCTAATTGAGCGAGCGACACATATGTGATTCCGTTTGAAGGTAGTGCTTTGTTTTTCTGTACTTTCGTTCGAAACTTGTTCCTGTGCTGTACAGTGCCTTATATCACTTTTCAGGTTTCCTGTATTACTAATTGAGCGAGTTGTACACATGTGATTTTGTTTACAAAGTAGTGCTTTGCATTTATGTTCTTTCGTTGGAAACTTGTTCCTGTTAGGAACAAGTTAGGGTTAGGATTAGGGTTGGGGTTAGGGTTAGGGTTACTTTAGGGTTAGGGTTCAGGTTAGGGTTACTGGTTAAGGTTAGTGTTAGTGTTAGGGTTAGGGGCTTAGGGTTAGTGTTAGGTTTTTATCACTTTTCAGTTTTCCTGTTATAATAATTGAACAGGCGACACGAATGTGAATTAGTTTACAAAGTTGTGCTAAGCGTTTCTGTTCTTTTGATGAAAACTTGTTTCTTTGCTGTACATTTCAATATATCACTTTTCAGTTTTCCTGTATTCCTAAATGAGCGAGTGGCATACAAGTGATTTAGTTTACAAAGTAGTGCTATCCGTTTCTGTTCTTCTGATGGAAACTTCTTCCTGTGCTGCACAGTGTGATATATCGCTTTTCAGTTTTCCTGTTATAATAATTTTACGGGTAAAACCTATGTGAATTAGTTTACAAAGTTGTGCTTTGCTTTTCTGTTCTTTCGATGGAAAATTGTTTCTGTGCCATACAGTGCGAGATAACACTTTTCAGTTTTCCTCTATTCCTAATTGAGCAAATGACACACATGTGATTCTGTTTAAAAGTAGTGCTTTTGTTTTTTCGTTTGAACTTATTCCTGTGCTGTACAGTGTGTTATATCACTTTTCAGTTTTCCTGTATTCCTAATTGAGCGAAGTAGCACACATGTGATTTAGTTTACAAAGTAGTTCTTTGCGTTTATGTTCTTTCGGTGGAAACTGGTTCCTGTTAGGAACAAGTTAGGTAGGTTTAGGGTTAGGCTTAGGGTTATGGTGCAGTTATAGGGTTAGGGTTATGGTTAGTGTTAGGGTGAGGGTTAGTGTTAGGGATATATCACTTTTCAGTTTTCCTGTTATAATAATTGAACAGGTGACACGAATGTGAATTAGTTTACAAAGTTGTGCTTTACGTTTCTGTTCTTTCGATGAAAACTTGTTTCTTTGCTGTACATTTTGATATATCGCTTTTCAGTTTTCCTGTATTCATAATTGAGCAGTGGCACACATGTGATTTAGTTTACAATGTAGTACTTTGCGTTTATTTTTTCTTTTGTGGGAAAGTTTTTTCATGTTAGGAACAAGTTAGGGTTAGGGTTAGGGTTAGGCTTAGGGTTAGGGTAGGGTTAGGGTAGAGTTAGGGTTAGGGATAGTGTTAGGGTTAGGGGTTAGGGTTAGGGTTAATATTAGGGTCTTATGGTTAGGGTTAGGGTTATATCACTTTGCAGTTTTCCTGTTATAATAATTGAACAGGCAACACGAATGTGAATTAGTTTACAAAGTTGTGCTTTGCGTTTCTGTTCTTTCGATGAAAACTTGTTTCTGTGCCATAAAGTGGGAGATAACACTTTTCAGTTTTCCTGTATTCCTAATTGAGCGAGCGACACACATGTGATTCCGTTTAAAAGTAGTGCTTTGCTCTTCTGTTCTTTTGTTCGAAACTTGTTCCTGTGCTGTACAGTGTGTTATGTCACTTTTCATTTTTCCTGTATTCCTTATTGAGCGAGTGGCACACATGTGATTTAGTTTACAAAGTAGTGCTTTGCGTTTCTGTTCTTTCGTTTGAAACTTGTTCATGTTTGTAACAAGTTAGGGTTAAGGTTAGGGTTAGGCTTAGGGTTAGGGTTAGGGTTAGGTGCTTAGGGTTAGGGTTAGTTTTAGGTTTAGGGTTAGGGTTAGGGTTAGGAGCTCGGGGTTAGGGTGAGGGTTATTTCACTTTTAAGTTTTCATGTTATAATAATTGAACAGGCGACACGAATGTGAATTAGTTTACAAAGTAGTGCTTTGGGTTTCTGTTCTTCTGTTGGAAACTTGTTTCTGTGCTGTACAGTGTGATATATCACTTTTCAGTTTTCCTGTTATAATAATTGAACGGGCAACATGTATGTGAATTATTTTACAAAGTTGTGCTTTGTGTTTCTCTTCTTTCGATGGAAACGTGTTTCTGTGCTGTAAAGGGTGAGATAACACTTTTCAGTTTTCCTGTATGCCTAATTGAGCAAGCGACACACATGTGCTTCCATTTAAAAGTAGTGCTTTGCTTTTCTGTTTTTCTTTTGATACTTGTTCCTGTAACATACAGTGTGTTATATCACTTTTAAGTTTTCCTGTATTCCTAATTGAGCGAGTGGCACACATGTGATTTAGTTTACAAATAGTGCTTTGTGTTTATGTTTTTCGTTGGAAACTTATTCCTGTTAGGAACAAGTTAGGGTTAGGGTTAGGGTTAGGGTTATAGTTAGGTTTAGGGTTAGGGTTGGGGTTAGGTGCTTGGGTTAGGGTTAGTTTTAAGTTTAGGGTTAGGGTTAGGGTTAGGGTTAGGGGCTTAGGATTAGGGTTAGGGGTATGGGTAGGGGGTAGGGTTAGGGGCTTAGGGTGAGGATTAGGGATATATCACTTTTCAGTTTTCCTGTTATAATAATTGAACAGGCAACACGAATGTGAATTAGTTTACAAAGTTGTGCTTTGTGTTTCTGTTCTTTCAATGAAAACTTGTTTCTTTGCCGTACATTTCGATTTATCGCTTTTCAGTTTCCTGTATTCCTAATTGAGTGGCGACACACATGTGATTTACTTTACAAAGTAGAGCTTTGCATTTCTGTTCTACTTTTGGAAACTTGTTTTTGTCCTGTACAGTGTGATATATCACTTTTCAGTTTTCCTGTTATAATAATTAAACGGGTGACACGCAAGTGAATTAGTATACAAAGTTGTGTTTGCGTTTCTCTTCTTTCGATGGAAACTTGTGTCTGTGCCTTACAGTGCGAGATAACACTTTTCAGTTTCCTGTATTCCTAATTGAGCGAGTGACACACATGTGATTCCGTATAAAAGTAGTGCTTTGCTTTTCTGTTCTTTCTTTCAAAACTTGTTCCTGTGCTGTACAGTGCGTTATATCTCTTTTCAGTTTCCCTGTATTCCTAATTGAGCAAGTGGCACACATGTGATTTAGTTTAGAAAGTAGTGCTTTGCATTTCTGTTCTTTCGATGGAAAATTGTTTGTGTCCAAGAGTGCGAGATAACACTTTTCAGTTTTCCTGTATTCCTAATTGAGCGAGCGACACACATGTGATTCCCTTTAAAAGTAGTGCTTTCCTTTCCTGTTCTTTCGTTCGAAACTTGTTCTTGTTAGAAACAAGTTAGGGTTAGGATTAGGTTTAGGGTTAGAGTTAAGGTTAGGGTTAGGGTTAGGGTGAGGGTTAGGGTTAGGGTTAGGGTGAGGGTTATATCACTTTTCAGTTTTTATGTTATAATAATTGAACAGGAGACACGAATGTGAATTAGTTTACAAAGTTGTGCTGTGCGATTCTGTTCTTCTGTTGGAAACTTGTTTCTGTGCTGTATAGTGAGATATATCACTTTTCAGTTTTCCTGTTATAATAATTGAACGGGCGACACGTATGTGAATTAGTTTAAAAAGTTGTGCTTTTCCTGTCTGTTTTTCAATGAAAGCATGTTCCTGTGCTATACAGTTCGATATATCACTTTTCAGTTTTCCTGTCAAAATAATTGAACGCGCAACACGTATGTCAATTAGTTTACAAAGTGGAGCTTTTCGTTTCTGTTCTTTCGTTGGAAACTTGTTTCTGTGCCATAGAGTGCAAGATAACACTTTTCAGTTTTCCTGTATTCCTAATTGAGTGAGCGACACACATGTGATTCCGTTTAAAAGTAGTGCTTTACTTTCCTGTTCTTTCGTTTGAAACTTGTTCCTGTGCTGTACAGTGTGTTATTTCTCTTTTCAGTTTTCCTGTATTCCTAATTGAGAGTGTGGCACACATGTGATTTAGTTCAAAAAGTAGTGCTTTGCGTTTATGTTCTTTCCTTGGAAACATGTTCCTGTTACTAACAAGTTAGGGTTAGGGTTAGGGGCTTAGGGTTAGGGTTAGTGTTAGGGTTAGGGATAGGGGCTTAGGGTTAGGATTAGGGTTGTATCACTTTTCAGTTTTCTGGTTATAATAATTGAACAGGCGACACAAATGTGAATTAGTTTACAAAGTTGTGCTTTGTGTTTCTCTTCTTTTGATGGAAACTTGTTTCTGTGCTGTAAAGTGCGAGATAACATTTTTCAGTTTTCCTGTATGCCTAATTGAGCCAGCGACACACATGTGATTCCATTTAAAAGTAGTGCTTTGCTTTTCTCTTTTTTCTTTCGATAATTGTTCCTGTGCTGTACAGTGTGTTATATCACTTTTAAGTTTCCAGTATTCCTAATTGAGCGAGTGGCACACATGTGATTTAGTTTACAAATAGTGCTTTGTGTTTATGTTTTTGTTGGAAACTTATTCCTGTTAGGAACAAGTTAGGGTTAGGGTTAGGGTTAGGGTTATAGTTAGGTTTAGGGTTAGGGTTGGGGTTAGGTGCTTGGGTTAGGGTTAGTTTTAAGTTTAGGGTTAGGGTTAGGATTAGGGTTAGGGGCTCAGGGTTAGGGTTAGGGTTAGGGGTAGCGTTAGGGTTAGGGGCTTAGGGTGAGGATTAGGGTTATATCACTTTTCAGTTTTCCTGTTATAATAATTGAACAGGCAACACGAATGTGAATTAGTTTACAAAGTTGTGCTTTGTGTTTCTGTTCTTTCAATGAAAACTTGTTTCTTTGCCGTACATTTCGATTTATCGCTTTTCAGTTTCCCTGTATTCCTAATTGAGTGAGCGACACACATGTGATTTACTTTACAAAGTAGAGCTTTGCATTTCTGTTCTACTTTTGGAAACTTGTTTTTGTCCTGTACAGTGTGATATATCACTTTTCAGTTTTCCTGTTATAATAATTAAACGGGTGACACGCATGTGAATTAGTATACAAAGTTGTGTTTGCGTTTCTCTTCTTTCGATGGAAACTTGTGTCTGTGCCTTACAGTGCGAGATAACACTTTTCAGTTTCCTGTATTCCTAATTGAGCGAGTGACACACATGTGATTCCGTATAAAAGTAGTGCTTTGCTTTTCTGTTCTTTCTTTCAAAACTTGTTCCTGTGCTGTACAGTGCGTTATATCTCTTTTCAGTTTCCCTGTATTCCTAATTGAGCAAGTGGCACACATGTGATTTAGTTTAGAAAGTAGTGCTTTGCATTTCTGTTCTTTCGATGGAAAATTGTTTCTGTGCCATAGAGTGCGAGATAACACTTTTCAGTTTTCCTGTATTCCTAATTGAGCGAGCGACACACATGTGATTCCGTTTAAAAGTAGTGCTTTCCTTTCCTGTTCTTTCGTTCGAAACTTGTTCTTGTTAGAAACAAGTTAGGGTTAGGATTAGGTTTAGGGTTAGAGTTAAGGTTAGGGTTAGGGTTAGGGTGAGGGTTAGGGTTAGGGTTAGGGTGAGGGTTATATCACTTTTCAGTTTTTATGTTATAATAATTGAACAGGAGACACGAATGTGAATTAGTTTACAAAGTTGTGCTGTGCGATTCTGTTCTTCTGTTGGAAACTTGTTTCTGTGCTGTATAGTGAGATATATCACTTTTCAGTTTTCCTGTTATAATAATTGAACGGGCGACACGTATGTGAATTAGTTTAAAAAGTTGTGCTTTTCCTGTCTGTTTTTTCAATGAAAGCATGTTCCTGTGCTATACAGTTCGATATATCACTTTTCAGTTTTCCTGTCAAAATAATTGAACGCGCAACACGTATGTCAATTAGTTTACAAAGTGGAGCTTTTCGTTTCTGTTCTTTCGTTGGAAACTTGTTTCTGTGCCATAGAGTGCAAGATAACACTTTTCAGTTTTCCTGTATTCCTAATTGAGTGAGCGACACACATGTGATTCCGTTTAAAAGTAGTTCTTTACTTTCCTGTTCTTTCGTTCGAAATTTGTTCCTGTGCTGTACAGTGTGTTATTTCTCTTTTCAGTTTTCCTGTATTCCTAATTGAGAGTGTGGCACACATGTGATTTAGTTCAAAAAGTAGTGCTTTGCGTTTATGTTCTTTCCTTGGAAACATGTTCCTGTTACTAACAAGTTAGGGTTAGGGTTAGGGGCTTAGGGTTAGGGTTAGTGTTAGGGTTAGGGATAGGGGCTTAGGGTTAGGATTAGGGTTGTATCACTTTTCAGTTTTCTGGTTATAATAATTGAACAGGCAACACGAATGTGAATTAGTTTACAAAGTTGTGCTTTGTGTTTCTCTTCTTTTGATGGAAACTTGTTTCTGTGCTGTAAAGTGCGAGATAACATTTTTCAGTTTTCCTGTATGCCTAATTGAGCCAGCGACACACATGTGATTCCATTTAAAAGTAGTGCTTTGCTTTTCTCTTTTTTCTTTCGATAATTGTTCCTGTGCTGTACAGTGTGTTATATCACTTTTAAGTTTCCAGTATTCCTAATTGAGCGAGTGGCACACATGTGATTTAGTTTACAAATAGTGCTTTGTGTTTATGTTTTTGTTGGAAACTTATTCCTGTTAGGAACAAGTTAGGGTTAGGGTTAGGGTTAGGTTATAGTTAGGTTTAGGGTTAGGGTTGGGGTTAGGAACAGGTTAGGGTTAGTTTTAAGTTTAGGGTTAGGGTTAGGGTTAGGGTTGGGTTAGGGGCTCAGGGTTAGGTTAGGGTTAACTTAGCGTTAGGGTTAGGGGCTTAGGTGAGGATTAGGTTATATCACTTTTCAGTTTTCCTGTTATAATTGAACGCAAGCGCTACCTAATGTGAATTAGTTTACAAAGTTGTGGTTTCCGTTTCTGTTCTTTTTCGATGAAAACTTGTTTCTCTGCAATACATTTCGATTTATCGCTTTTCAGTTTCCCTGTATTCCTAATTGAGTGACTGATACGCATGTGATTTAGTTTACAAAGTAGTGCTTTTTGTTTCTTTTTCTTTCGTTGAAACTTGTTCCTGTTCGGAACAACTTAGGGTTAGTGTTAGGGCTTAGGGTTAGGGTTAGGGTTAGGGTTAGGCGTTTTAGGGTTAGGGTTAGGGTTAGGTTTAGGGTTATGGTTAGAGTTAGGGTTAGGGGCTTAGTGTTAGGGTGAGGGTTCTATCACTTTTCATTTTTCCTCTTATAATAATTGAACAGGAGACACGAATGTGAATTAGTTTACAAAGTTGTGCTGTGCATTTCCATTCTTTCGATGAAAACTTCTTCCTTTGCCGTACATTTCCATTTATCGCTTTTCAGTTTCCCTGTATTCCTAATTGAGTGAGCGACACACATGTGATTTAATTTACAAAGTTTTTCTTTTGGAAACTTGTTTTTGTGCTGTACAGTGCGATATAGCACTTTTCAGTTTTCCTGTTATAATAATTAAACAGGCGACACATATGTGAATTAGTTTACAAAGTTTTCTTTGCGTTTCTCTTCTTTCGATTGAAACTTGTTTCTGTGCCTTACAGTGCGAGATAACACTTTTTAGTTTCCTGGATTCCTAATTGGGTGAGCGACACACATGTGATTCAGTTTAAAATAGTGCTTTGCTTTTCTGTTCTTTCGTTCAAAACTCGTTCCTGTGCTGTACAGTGAGTTATATCGCTTTTCATTTTTCCTGTATTCCTAATTGAGCGAGTGGCACACATGTGATTTAGTTTTCAATGTAGTGCTTTGCGTTTCTGTTTTTTCCTTGGAAACTTGTTCCTGTTAGGAACAAGTTAGGGTTAGGATTATGGTTAAGGTGAGGTTTAGGGTTAAGGTTAGGGTTAGAGTTAGGGGTTTAGGGTTAGGATTAGGGTTATATCACTTTTCAGTTTTCCTGTTATAATAATTGAACAGGCGACATGAATGTGAATTAGTTTACAACGTTGTGCTCTGTGTTTCTGTTCTTTCGATGAAAACTTGTTTCTTTGCCATACATTTCGATTTATCGCTTTTCAGTTTCCTTGTATTCCTAATTGTGTGAGCGACAAACATGTGATTTGTTTACAATGTAGTGCTTTTGCGTTTCTGTTCTTCTCTTGAAACTTATTTCTGTGCTGTATAGTGTGATATATCACTTTTCAGTTTTCCTGTTATAATAAATTAACAGGCGACATGTATGTGAATTAGTTTACAATGTTGTGCTTTTCGTTTCTGTTCTTTCAGTGGAAGCAGGTTCCTGTGCTGTACAGTTCGATATATCACTTTTCAGTTTTTCCTGTTAAAATAATTGAACTCAGCATGACACATATGTGAATTAGTTTACAAAGTTGTGCTTTGCGTTTCTGTTCTTTCGATGGAAACTTGTTTCTGTGCCATAGAGTGCAAGACAACACTTTTCACTTTTCCTGTATTCCTAATTGAGCGAGAGTGACACATGTGATTCCGTTAAAAAGTAGTGCTTTGCTTTTCTGTTCTTTCGTTCGAAACTTGTTCCTTTGCTGTACAGTGTGTTATATCTCTTTTCAGTTTTACTGTATTCCTAATTGAGAGAGTGGCCCACATGAGATTTAGTTTACAAAAAGTAGTGTTTTGCGTTTATGTTCTTTCGTTGGAAAACTTGTTCTGTTAGGAACAAGTTAGGTTTTAGGATAGGTTTAGGGTTAGGGTTAGGGCTTAGGGTTAAGGTTAGGTTTAGGGTTAGTTTTAGGGTTAGGATTAGGGTTAGGGTTAGGGGTTTAGGGTTAGGATTAGGGTTATATAACTTTTCAGTTTTCCTGTTATAATTATTGAACAGGCGACATGAATGTGAATTAGTTTACAAAGTTGTGCTGTGCGTTTCTGTTCTTTCAATGAAAACTTGTTTCTTTGCCATACATTTGATTTATCGCTTTTCAGTTTCATAGTATTCCTAATTGAGTGAGCGAAACACATGTGATTTAGTTTACAAAGTAGTGCTTTTCATTTCTGTTCTTCTGTACGAAACTTGTTTCTATGCTGTATAGTGTGATATATCACTTTTTCAGTTTTCCTGTTATAATAATTGAACAGGCTATTACACGTATGTGAATTAGTTTACATAGTTGTGCTTTGCATTTCTGTTCTTTCGATGGAAACTTCTTTCTGTGCCGTTCAGTGCTAGATAACACTTTTCACTTTTCCTCTATTCCTAATTGACGATCGTCACACATGTGATTCCGTTTAAAAGTAGTGCTTTGCTTTTCTGTTCTTTCATTCGAAACTTGTTCCTTTGCTGTACAGTACGTTATATCTCTTTTCAGTTTTACTGTATTCCTAATTGAGAGAGTGGCCCACATGTGATTTAGTTTACAAAGTAGTGTTTGCGTTTATGTTCTTTCGTTGGAAACTTGTTCCTGTTAGGGTTAGGGTTAGGGGGCTTAGGATTAGGGTTAGGGTTAGGGTTAGGATTAGTTTTAGGGTTAGGGTTAGGGTTAGGGTTAGGGTTAGGGTTAGGGCTTAGCGTTAGGGTTAGCGTTATATCACTTTAAAGTTTTCCTGTTATCATAATTGAATGGGCAATACATATGTGAATTACTTTACAAAGTTGTGCTTTGCGTTTCTGTTCTTTTGATGGAAACTTGTTCCTGTGCTGTACAGTTCGATATATCACTTTTCAGTTGTCCTGTTATATTAATTGAACGGGCAAAACGTATGTGAATTAATTTATAAAGTTGTGCTGTGCGTTTCTGTACTTTCGATGAAATATTGTTTCTTTGCCATACATTTGGATTTATCGCTTTTCAGTTTCCCAGTATTCCTAATTGAGTGAGCGACACACATGTGATTTAGTTTACAAAGTAGTGTTTTGTGTTTCTTTTCTTCTGTTGGAAACTTGTTTCTGTGCTGTATAGTGTGATATATCACGTTTCAGTTTTCCTGTTATAATAAATGAACGGGGGACACATATGTGAATTAGTTTACAAAGTAGTGCTTTGCTTTTCTGTTCTTTCGTTGGAAACTTGTTTCTCTGACATAGAGTTTGATATATCAATTTTCAGTTTTCCTGTATTCCTAATTGAGCGAGCGACACACATGTGATTCCGTTTACAAAGCAGTGCTTTGCTTTTCTCTTGTTCCCTTCGAAACTTGTTCCTGCGCTGTACAATGCATTATATCACTTTTAAGTTTTCCTGTATTCCTAATTGAGCGAGTGGCACATATGTGATTTAGTTTACAAAGTAGTGCTTTGCGTTTATGTTCTTTCGTTGGAAAAAAAATTTAGGGTAAGGGTTACGGTTTGGGTTACAATGCGAGATAACACTTTTCGGTTTTCCTGTATTCCTAATTGAGCAAAGGACACACATGTGATTCCATTTAAAAGTAGTGCTTTGCTTTTCTTTTTTTTTTTTTTTTTTTTTGTTAGAAACTTGTTCCTGAGCTTTACAGTCCGTTATATCACTTTTAAGTTTTCCTGTATTCCTAATTGAGAGAGTGGCACACATGTGATTTATTTTACAAAGTAGTGCTTTGCGTTTCTGTTCTTTCGTTGAAACTTGTTCCCGTTAGGAACAAATTAGAGTTAGGGTTAGGGTTAGGCTCAGGGTTGGGGCTTACTGTTAGGGTTAGGGTTAGGGTTTTGGGTTAGAGTTAGGGTTATTGGCTTGGGTTAGGGGAGGTTATATCACTTTTCAGTTTTCCTGTTATAAAAATTGAACAGGCGACACCTAATGTGAATTAGTTTATAAGGTAGTGCTTTGCGTTTCTGTTCTTCTGTTGGAAACTTGTTTATGTGCTGTACAGTGTGATATATCACTTTTCAGTTTTCCTGTTATAATAATTGAACGGGCGACATGTATGTGAATTAGTTTGCAAAGTTGTGCTTTTCCTTTCTGTTCTTTCGATGCAAACTTGTTTCTGTGATATGAAGTGGGAGATAACACTTTTCAGTTTTCCTGTATTCCTAATTGAGCGAGTGACACACTTGTGATTCCGTTTTAAAGTAGTGCTTTGCTTTTCTGTTCTTCCGTTCGAAACTTGTTCCTGTGCTGTACAGTGCGTTATATCACTTTTTTTTTTATTTTTAAAATTTTCTTTTTATTTATTTATTTATTTTTTAGGTTTAATACCTATTGTTTCTTTTTTTTTTCAATGCAGTTTATTCAGGAACCTTGAACAATCATCTGACCCTGGGGAAAGCCAGCCCTCAGCTTAAATAGCCTCTGGGTAGCCATCCAAGGCATGCCGAGTGGGCAAAGCAGATAGATCCACATACATGGAAGCAAGCCAGATCCTCAGCCTTAGCCAAATTTGGAACTGTTCGTGACAGAGAGCACTCACCATCGGGAAGGTGGAAGGTGGAAACCAGCTCCATCTTTAAGGCATAGCATTCCGCAGCTCTCTACAGTTCCCCCTTTTTGTTTTCGACGCATCAGGCAAGAGTAGAGGTCTGCTCTCTGATGTTAGAAATAAATTGGGACTTTGTACCGATGTTCATTTAGGTGTCATCCACCCAAAGAGCATCAGACCCGTCCGATAACTTTTTCTCAGAGGCGGGACCTGGGGCATCAACCCGCATGCAATCAGACATGCTCTTCTGTGGGTCCAAAGCGGGCTGACACTGAGTGCAGTGTAGCCCTCGCATCCTGAGCATAACATTTTAGCTTTTATGGTATCCAACCATGCTTGTGGAGAATGTCCTGCTTCAATGGCTGTAAAGGCCTGAATGATCATGGCTGCATCACACTGTTGTGAGACTCTAATCTTGCATATATACCACAGGCAAACCAAGGAGACCAACACCAGAAGGCCTGCTAATGCTCCCATGCCCACCCATTCCTTCAGATGATTCATGGCTGCAGCAATCCATGATGATAATCCTGTGGCTAGTCCTGTGTCCACTCTGGTAGAATTTACTGTGACAAAGGCCACTCTCAGCTGCTCCATCGTAGTATCGAATTCTCCAGTCCAATTACCTAAAATATAGCTCGACAATTGTTTAGACAGATTTGCAGCACAGGAAAAATTCTCATGTTATATGCTAGTGACTCCAAGTCCAGCATATTTTCATTGAAACCCGAGTTGAGTGTTTTGCCATAGGGTATCAATTTGCTCCTGCATGAGGTCAATACTCTCATTGAACACCATCAAGGTTCCTTTTAGATATATCACTTTTAAGTTTTCCTGTATTCCTAATTGAGAGAGTAGCACACATGTGATTTAGTTTACAAAGTAGTGCTTTGCGTTTATATTCTTTTGTTGGAAACTTGTTAGGGTTAGGGTTAGGGTTAGGGTTAGAGTTAGGGGCTTAGGGTTAGGATTAGGGTTAGGTTAGGGGCTTAGGGTTAGGGGTTAGGGCTATCGTTAGGGTTAGGGTTAGGTTAGGGTTAGGGGGTTTAGGGTTAGGGTTAGGGTTAGGTTATATCACTTTTCAGTTTTCCTGTTATAATAATTGAATGGGTGACACGTATGTGAATTAGTTTACAAAGTTGTGCTTTGCGTTTCTGTTCTTCGATGGAAACTTGTTTCTGTGCCATAAAGTCTTGAGATAACACTTTTCAGTTTTCCTGTATTCCTTATTGAGCGCAGCGACACACATGTGATTCCGTTTAAAAGTAGTGTTTAGCTTTTCTGTTCTTTAGTTCAAAACTCGTTCCTGTGCTGTACAGTGCATTATATCTCTTTTCAGTTTTCCTGTATTCCTAAATGAGCGAGTGGCACACATGTGATTTAGTTTTCAATGTAGTGCTTTTGCGTTTCTGTTCTTTCTTGGAAACTTGTTCCTGTTAGGAACAAGTTAGGGTTAGGATTAGGTTAGGGCTAGGGTTAGGTTAGAGTTAGGGGTTTAGGGTTAGGATTAGGGTTATATCACTTTTCAGTTTTCCTGTTATAATAATTGAACAGGCGACATGAATGTTAATTAGTTTACAACGTTGTGTTGTGCGTTTCTGTTCTTTTTGATGAAAACTTGTTTCTTTGCCATACATTTCGATTTATCGCTTTTCAGTTTCCTCGTATTCCCTAATTGAGTGAGCGACACACATGTGATTTAGTTTACAAAGTAGAGCTTTGCGTTTCTGTTCTTCTGTTGGAAACTTATTTCTGTGCTGTATAGTGTGATATATCACTTTTCAGTTTTCCTGTTATAATAATTGAACAGGCGACACGTATGTGAATTAGTTTACAAAGTTGTGCTTTTCGTTTCTGTTCTTTCGATGGAAGCAGGTTCCTGTGCTGTACAGTTCGATATATCATTTTTCAGTTTTCCTGTTATAATAATTGAACGGGCGACACATATGTGAATTAGTTTACAAAGTTGTGCTTTGCGTTTCTGTTCTTTCGATGGAAGCAGGTTCCTGTGCTGTACAGTTCGATATATCATTTTTCAGTTTTCCTGTTATAATAATTGAACGGGCGACACATACGTGAATTAGTTTACAAAGTTGTGCTTTGCGTTTCTGTTCTTTCGATGGATACTTCTTTCTGTGCCATATAGTGCAAGACAACACTTTTCACTTTTCCTGTATTCCTAATTGAGCGAGAGTGACACATGTGATTCCGTTTAAAAGTAGTGCTTTGCTTTTCTGTTCTTTTGTTCGAAACTTGTTCCTTTGCTGTACAGTGCATTATATCTCTTTTCAGTTTTCCTGTATTCCTAATTGAGCAAGTGACACACATGTGATTCCGTTTAAAAGTAGTGCGTTCGAAACTTGATCCTGTGCTGTACAGTGCATTATATCACTTTACAGTTTTCCTGTATTCCTAAAGGAGCTAGTGACACACATGTGATTTAGTTTACAAAGTAGTGCTTTGTGTTTATGTTCTTTCGTTGGAAACTTGTTCCTGTTAGGACCAAGTTAGGGTTAGGTGAGGGTTAGATTTAGGGTTAGGGTTAGGGTAGGGTTAGGGTTAGGGTTATGGTTACGGTTAGGGTTCAGGGTTATGGTTAGTGCTACAGTTAAAGTTAGGGTTACGGGGTTAGGGTTAAGGTTAGGGTTAGGGTTATATCACTTTTCAGTTTTTCTGTTATACTTATTGAACAAGTGACACTTATGTGAATTAGTTTATAAAGTTGTGCTTTTTGTTTCTGTTCCTTGATGATAACTTGTTTCTTTGCCATACAGTGTGAGATAACACTTTTCAGTTTTCCTGTATTCCTAATTGAGCGAGCAAACACATGTGTTTCCGTTTAAAAGCAGTGCTTTGTTTTTCTCTTTTTCGCTTCGAAATTTGTTCCTGTGATGTACAGTCGATATATCACTTTTCAGTTTTCCTGTATTCTTAACTGAGCGAGTGACACACATGTGAATTAGTTTATAAAATAGTGCTTTGTGTTTATATTCTTTCGTTGGATACTTGATCCTGTTAAGAAAGAGTTATTTTTAGGAATAGGTTTAGGTAGGGTTAGGGTTAGGGTTAGGGTTTAGGGTTAGGGTTAGGTTTTAGGTTTAGTTTTAGGGGTTAGTGTTAGAGTTATGGTTAGGGTTAGGTTTGGGGTTAGGTTTAGGGTTAGGGTTAGGGCTACGGGTTAGAGTTAGGGTTAGGGTTAGGTTAGGGTTAGGGTTAGGGTAAGGGAGTTGGGGTTATGGTTAGGGTTATACCACTTTTCAGTTTTCCTGTTATAATAATTGAACAAGTGACACAAATGTGAATTAGTTTACAAAGTTGTGCTTTGCGTTTCTGTTCTTTCGATGGAAACTTATTTATTTGCCATACAGTGTGAGATAACACTTTTCAGTTTTCCTGTATTCATAATTGAGCGAGCAATACACATGTGATTCCGTTTAAAAGTCGTGCTTTGCTTTCCTGTTCTTCTGTTGGAAACATGTTTCTCTGCTATACAGTGTTATATATCACTTTTTAGTTTTTCTGTTATAATAATTGAAAGGGCAACACGTATGTGAATTAGTTTACAAAGTTGTGCTTTGCCTTTCTGTTCGTTCGATGTATTAATAATTGTGTGAGTGACACACATGTGATTTAGTCTACAAAGTAGTGCTTTGCTTCTCTGTTTTTTCATTTGAAACTTGTTCCTGTGCTGTACATTGCGATATATCACTTTTCAGTTTTCCTGTATTCCTAACTGAGCGAGCCACACACATGTGATTTAGTTTACAAAGTCGTGCTTTATGTTTATGTTCTTTCGTTGGAAACTTGTTTCTGTTAGAACAAGTCAGGATTAGGTGTCAGGTTAGGTTTAGGGTTAGGGTTAGGGTAGGCTTAGAGTTAGGGTTAGGGTTAGTGATAGGGGTTAAGGTTAGCGTTAGGGTTAGGGTTACGGGGTTTGGGTTAGGGTTATATCACTTTTCAGTTTTCCTGTTATAATAATTGAACCGGGGACACATATGTGCATTAGTTTACAAAGTTGTGCTTTGCTTTTTTTGTTCTTTCATTTGAAATTTATTCCTGTGCTGTACAGTGCGTTATATCACTTTTCAGTTTTCCTGTATTCCTAATTGAGCTTGAAAGTGACACATATATGATTTAGTTTTACAAAGTAGTGCTTTTCGTTTATGTTCTTTCGTTGGAAACTTGTTCCTGTTAGGTTAGTGTTAGGGTAGGGTTAGGTTTAGGCTTAGGGGTTAGGGTTAGGGCTAGGGTTAGGGTTAGGGTTAGGGAGTTGGGGTTAGGGTTAGGGTTATACCACTTTTTCAGTTTTCCTGTTATAATAATTGAACAGGTGACACATATGTTAATTAGTTTACAAAGTTGTGCTTTATGTTTCTCTTCTTTCGATGGAAACTTGTTTCTGTGCCATACAGTGCGAGATAACACTTTTCAGTTTTCCTGTATTCCTAATTGAGCGAGCGAAACACATGTGATTCCATTTAAAAGTAGTGCTTTGCTTTTGTCTTCTTTCGTTGGAAACTTGTTTCTGTGCACTACAGTGGGAGATATCACTTTTCAGTTTTTCTGTATTCCTAATTGAGCGGGCAACACACATGTCACTTATTTTAAAAGTTGTGCTTTACATTACTCTTCTTTCATTGGAAACTTGTTTCTGTGAGGTGCAGGGCAAGATATCACTTTTCAGTTTTCCTGTTTTCCTAATTGAACGGGTGACACAAATGTGATTTAGTTTACAAAGTTGTGACTTTCCTTTCTATTCTTTTGGTGGAAACTTGTTTCTGTGCACTACAGTGGGAGATATCACTTTTCAGTTTTCCTGTATTCCTAATTGAACGTATGACACACATGTTACTTAGTTTGCAAAGTTGTGCTTTATATTTCTTTTCTTTCATTGTAAACTTGTTTCTCTGAGGTACAATGCAAGATATCACTTTTCAATTTTCCTGTATTCCTAATTCAACGGGTGACACACATGTGATTTAGTTTCCAAAGTTGTGCTTTTACTTTCTGTTCTTTTACTGGAAACTTCTTTCTTTGCTCAAAAATGGGAGATATCACTTTTCATTTTTCCTGTATTCCTAATTGCAAGGGCTATAAACATCTTAATTAGATTACAAAGTTGTGCTTTACATTTCTGTTCTTTCATTGGAAAACTTGTTTCTGTGGAGGTACAGTGCCAGATATCACTTTTCAGTTTTCCTGTCATCCTAATTGAGCGGGCTACACACATGTTACTTAGTTTCCAAATTTGTACTTTACATTTCATTTCTTTCATTGGAAAATTGTTTCTGTGAGGTACAGTGCAAGATATCACTCTTCAGTTTTCCTGTATTCCTAATTGAATGGTCGACACACATGTTACTTAGTTTACAAAGTTGTGCTTTACATTTCTGTATTTTCGATGGAAACTTCTTTCTGTGCTCTCAAGTAGGAGGTATCACTTTTAAGTTTTCCTTTATTCCTAATGGAACAGGCGACACCATGTGATTTATTTTCCAAAGTTGTTGTTTCTGTTTCTGTGCTTTCATTGGTATCTTCTTTCTGTGCTCTAAAATGGGAGATATCACTTTTCAGTTTTCCTGTATTCCTAATTTAGCGGGCGACACTAATTTGACTTAGTTTACAAAGTTTTGCTTTGCCTTTCTATTCTTTTGTTGGAAACTTGTTTCTGTGCACTACAGTGCAGATATCTCTTTTCAGTTTTCCTGCATTCCTAATTGAACGGGCGACACAAATGTGATTTAGTTTACAAAGTTGTGACTTTCCTTTCAATTCTTTTGGTGGAAACTTGTTTCTGTGCACTACAGTGGGAGATATCACTTTTCCGTTTTCCTGTATTCCTAATTGAATGTATGACACACATGTTACTTAGTTTGCAAAGTTGTGCTTTATATTTCTTTTCTTTCATTGGAAACTTGTTTCTCTGTGGTACAATGCAAGGTATCACTTTTCAGTTTTCCTGTATTCCTAATTCAACGGGTGACACACATGTGATTTAGTTTACAAAGTTGTGTTTTTCGTTTCTGTTCTTTTATTGGAAACTTCTTTTTGTGTTCTAAAGTGGGAGATATCACTTTTCAGTTTTCCTGTATTCCTAATTGAAAGGGCTATACACATCTTACTTAGATTACAAAGTTGTGCTTTACATTTCTCTTCTTTCGATGGAAACTTGTTTCTGTGCCATACAGTGCGAGATAACACTTTTCAGTTTTCCTGTATTCCTAATTGAGCGAGCGACACACATGTGATTCCGTTTAAAAGTAGTGCTTTGCACTTCTGTTCTTTTGTTTGAAACTTGTTCCTGTGCTGTACAGTGCGTTATGTCACTTTTCAGTTTTCCTGTATTCCTAATTGAGCGAGTGGCACACATGTGATTTAGTTTACAAAGTAGTGCTTTGCGTTTCTGTTCTTTCGTTTGAAAATTGTTCATGTTTGGAACAAGTTAGGGTTAAGGTTACGGTTAGGGTTAGGTGCTTAGGGTTAGGGTTAGTTTTAGGTTTAGGGTTAGGGTTAGCGTTAGGGTTAGGAGCTTGGGGTTAGGGTGAGGGTTATATCACTTTTAAGTTTTCATGTTATAATAATTTAACAGGCGACACGAATGTGAATTAGTTTACAAAGTTGTGCTTTCCGTTTCTGTTCTTTCATTGAATATTGTTTCCTTGAAGTACATTTCGATTTATCACTTTTCAGTTTCTCTGTATTCCTAATTGAGTGAGCGACACACATGTGATTAAGTTTAAAAAGTAGTGCATTGCATTTCTGTTCTTCTGTTGGAAACTTGTTTCTGTGCTGTACAGTGTGATATATCACTTTTCAGTTTTCCTGTTATAATAATTGAACAGGCGACATGTATGTGAATTATTTTACGAAATTGTGCTTTGTGTTTCTCTTCTTTCGATGGAAACTTGTTCCTGTGCTATACAGTTCGATATATCACTTTTCAGTTTTCCTGTTATAATAATTGAACAGGCGACATGTATGTGAATTATTTTACGAAGTTGTGCTTTGTGTTTCTCTTCTTTCGATGGAAACTTGTTCCTGTGCTGTACAGTTCGATATATCACTTTTCAGTTTTCCTGTTATAATAATTGAACGGGTGACTAGTATGTAAATTAGTTTACAAAGTTGTACTTTGTGTTTCTCTTCTTCGATGGAAACTTGTTTCTGTGCCGTAAAGTTGCGTTAGATAACACTTTTCACTTTTCCTGTATGCCTAATTGAACAGGCGACACACATGTGATTCCATTTAAAAGTAGTGCTTTGCTTTTCTGTTTTTCTTTCGATACTTGTTCCTGTGCTGTACAGTCGTTATAAATTTTTTAAGATTCCTGTATTCCTAATTGAGCGAGTGGCACACATGTGATTTAGTTTACAAATAGTGCTTTGTGTTTATACCACTGTTGGAAACTTATTCCTGTTAGGAACAAGTTAGGGTTGGGGTTAGGTGCTTGGGTTAGGTTAGATTTAGGTTTAGGTTTAGGTTAGGTTAAAAGTTAGGGTTAGGGTAGGGTAGGGTTAGGGTTAGGGGCTTAGGTGAGGATTAGGTTTTATCACTTTTTCAGTTTTCCTGTTATAATAATTGAACAGGCGAAAGACGAATGTGAATTAGTTTACAAAGTTGTGCTTTATGCTTTCTGTTCTTTCAATGAAAACTTGTTTTTTTGCCATACATTTCGATTTATCGCTTTTCAGTTTCCCTGTATTCCTAATTGAGTGAGGTAAACACACATGTGATTTACTTTACAAAGTAGAGCTTTATGTTTCTGTTCTACTTTGGAAACTTGTTTTTGTCCTGTATAGTGTGATATATCACTTTTCAGTTTTCCTGTTATAATAATTAAACGCTTTCGACATGCAATGTGAATTAGTAAATAAAGTTGTGCTTTACCATTTCTTCTTTCGATGGAAACTTGTGTCTGTGTTTTTACAGGACATTAGATAACATGTTTCAGTTTCCTGTATTCCTAAATGAGCGAAGTG
The DNA here is from genome assembly GCA_036365155.1 of Meriones psammophilus. Classification (NCBI taxonomy): domain Eukaryota; kingdom Metazoa; phylum Chordata; class Mammalia; order Rodentia; family Muridae; genus Meriones; species Meriones psammophilus. Next base: position 85,299 of record JAEOAE010003920.1, read on the forward strand.
ACACATGTGATTCCGTTTAAAAGTAATGCTTTGCTTTTCTTGTTCTTGCTTTCAAAACTTTTTCCTGTGCTGTACAGTGCGTTATATCTCTTTTCAGTTTTCCTGTATTCCTAATTGAGTTAGGGTTAGGGCACACATGTGATATAGTTTACAAAGTAGTGCTTTATGGTTTCTGTTCTTTCGATGGAAACTTGTTTCTGTGCCATAGAGTCTTAGATAACACTTTTCAGTTTTCCTGTATTTCTAATTGAGCGAGTGACACACATGTGAATTTGTTTAAAAGTAGTGCTTTGCTTTTCTGTTCTTCATTGAAACTTGTTCCTGTGCTGTACAGTGCGTTATATCACTTTTAAGTTTTCCTGTATTCCTAATTGAGCGAGTGGCACACATGTGATTTAGTTTACAAAGTGGTACTTTACCTTTTTATGTTCTTTCATTGGAAACTTGTTCTCTTAGGAAAAATTTAGGTTATGGTTAGCTTTATGGTTAGGTTTAGGTAGGGTTAGGGTTATGGGCTTAGGTTCAAGGTTAGGTTAGGGTTAGAGTTAGGGGTTTAGGTTTAGGATTAGGGTTATATCACTTTTCAGTTTTCCTGTTATAATAATTGAACAGGCGACATGAATGTGAATTAGTTTACAATGTTGTGCTGTGCGTTTCTGTTTTTTCGATGAAAAACTTGTTTCCTTTTGCCATACATTTCGATTTATCGCTTCCAGTTTCCTTTGTATTCCTAATTGTGTGAGCGCACACACGTGATTTAGTTTTACAAAGTAGTGATATGCGTTTCTGTTCTTCTGTTGAAACTTATTTCTGTGCTATATAGTGTGATATATCACTTTTCAGTTTTCCTGTTATAATAATTGAACAGGCGACACGTATGTCAATTAGTTTACAAAGTTGTGTTTTGCCTTTCTTTTTTTCGATGGAAACTTCTTTGTGTGCCGTAAAGTGCAAGACAACACTTTTCACTTTTCCTGTATTCCTAATTGAGCAAGAGTGACACATGTGATTCCGTTAAAAGTAGTGCTTTGCTTTTCTGTTCTTTTGTTTGAAACTTGTTCCTTTGCTGTACAGTCGTTATATTTCTTTTCAGTTTTACTGTACTCCTAATTGAGAGACTGGCCCACATGACATTTAGTTTAAAAAGTAGTGCTTTGCGTTTATGTTCTTTTTTTTGGAAACTTGTTCCTGTTAGGAACAAGTTAGGGTTAGGTTAGGTTAGGTTTAGGGTTAGGTTAGGTTTAGGTTAGGTTAGGGGCTTAGGGTTAGTGTTAGGGTTAGGGTTAGGGTTAGTTTTAGGGTTAGGTTAGGTTAGAGTTAAGGGGTTTAGGGTTAGGATTAGGTTATATCACTTTTCAGTTTTCCTGTTATAATTATTGAACAGGCAACATGAATGTGAATTAGTTTACAACGTTGTGTGATGCGTTTCTGTTCTTTCGATGAAAACTTGTTTCTTTTGCCATACATTCTGGGATTTATCGCTTTTCAGTTTCTTTGTATTCCTAATTGTGTGAGCGGAAACACAAGTGATTTAGTTTAAAAGTAGTGCTTTGCGTTTCTGTTCTTCTGTTGAAACTTATTTCTGTATAGTGTGATATATCACTTTTCAGTTTTCCTGTTATAATAATTGAACAGGCGACATGTATGTTAATTAGTTTACAAAGTTCTGCTTTGTGTTTCTCTTCTTTCGATGGAAACTTGTTCCTGTGCTGTACAGTTCGATATATCACTTTTCAGTTTTCCTGTTATAATAATTAAACAGGCGACATGTATGTGAATTATTTTACAAAGTTGTGCTTTGTGTTTCTCTTCTTTCGATGGAAACTTGTTCCTGTGCTGTACAGTTCGATATATCACTTTTCAGTTTTCCTGTTATAATAATTGAACGGGTGACTAGTATGTAAATTAGTTTAAAAGTTGTACTTTGTGTTTCTGTTCTTTCGATGGAAACTTGTTTCTGTGCTGTACAGTGCAGATAACACTTTTCACTTTTCCTGTATGCCTAATTGAGCAAGCGACACACATGTGATTCCATTTAAAAGTAGTGCTTTGCTTTTCTGTTTTTTTCTTTTCGATACTTGTTCCTGTGCTGTACAGGTTTATAACACTTTTTAAGATTCCTGTATTCCTAATTGAGCGAGTGGCACACATGTGATTTAGTTTACAAATAGTGCTTTGTGTTTATGTTTAGGTTGGAAACTTATTCCTGTTAGGAACAAGTTAGGGTTATAGTTAGTGCTTTTTAGGTTAGATTTAGGTTTAGGTTTTGGGTTAGGGTTAGGTTAGGTTAGGGGTAGGGTAGGGTTAGGGTTAGGGGCTTAGGGTGAGGATTAGGGTTTTATCACTTTTCAGTTTTCCTGTTATAATAATTGAACAGGCGACACTAATGTGAATTAGTTTTACAAAGTTGTGCTTTGCTTTTCTGTTCTTTCAATGAAAACTTGTTTCTTTGCCGTACATTTCGTTTTTATCTTCTTCAGTTTCCTGTATTCCTAATTGAGTGAGCGACACACATGTGATTTACTTTACAAAGTAGAGCTTTATGTTTCTGTTCTACTTTGGAAACTTGTTTTTGTCCTGTATAGTGTGATATATCACTTTTCAGTTTTCCTGTTATAATAATTGGTTAGGCGACATGCATGTGAATTAGTAAAGTTGTGCTTTATGTTTCTCTTCTTTCGATGGAAACTTGTGTCTGTGCCTTACAGTGCGAGATAACACTTTTCAGTTTCCTGTATTCCTAAATGAGCGAGTGACACACATGTGATTCCGTTTAAAAGTAATGCTTTGCTTTTCTGTTCTTGCTTTCAAAACTTTTTCCTGTGCTGTACAGTGCGTTATATCTCTTTTCAGTTTTCCTGTATTCCTAATTGAGCAAGTGGCACACATGTGATTTAGTTTACAAAGTAGTGCTTTCGTTTCTGTTCTTTTGTTTGAAACTTGTTCTTGTGCTGTACAGTGCATTATATCACTTTTCAGTTTTCCTGTATTCCTAATTGAGCGAGTGGCACACATGTGATATAGTTTACAAAGTAGTGCTTTGCGTTTCTCTTCTTTCGATGGAAACTTGTTTCTGTGCCATAGAGTGCGAGATAACACTTTTCAGTTTTCCTGTATTTCTAATTGAGCGAGCGACACACATGTGAATCCGTTTAAAAGTAGTGCTTTGCTTTTCTGTTCTTCATTCGAAACTTGTTCCTGTGCTGTACAGTGCGTTATATCACTTTTAAGTTTTCCTGTATTCCTAATTGAGCGAGTGGCACACATGTGATTTAGTTTACAAAGTGGTACTTTACCTTTATGTTCTTTCATTGGAAACTTGTTCCTCTTAGGAAAAATTTAGGGTTATGGTTAGCTTTATGGTTAGGTTTAGGGTAGGGTTAGGGTTATGGGCTTAGGTTAGGTTAGGTTAGGTTAGAGTTAGGGTTTAGGTTTAGGATTAGGGTTATATCACTTTTCAGTTTTCCTGTTATAATAATTGAACAGGCGACATGAATGTGAATTAGTTTACAATGTTGTGCTGTGCGTTTCTGTTCTTTCGATGAAAACTTGTTTCTTTGCCATACATTTCGATTTTTCGCTTTTCAGTTTCCTTGTATTCCTAATTGTGTGAGCGACACACGTGATTTAGTTTACAAAGTAGTGATATGCGTTTCTGTTCTCCTGTTGGAAACTTATTTCTGTGCTATATAGTGTGATATATCACTTTTCAGTTTTCCTGTTATAATAATTGAACAGGCGACACGTATGTCAATTAGTTTACAAAGTTGTGCTTTGCCTTTCTGTTTTTTCGATGGAAACTTCTTTGTGTGCCGTAAAGTGCAAGACAACACTTTTCACTTTTCCTGTATTCCTAATTGAGCAAGAGTGACACATGTGATTCCGTTTAAAAGTAGTGCTTTGCTTTTCTGTTCTTTCGTTCGAAACTTGTTCCTTTGCTGTACAGTGCGTTATATTTCTTTTCAGTTTTACTGTATTCCTAATTGAGAGACTGGCCCACATGACATTTAGTTTAAAAAGTAGTGCTTTTTATGCTTATGTTCTTTTCGTTGGAAACTTGTTCCTGTTGGGAACAAGTTAGGTTAGGTTAGGGTTAGGTTTAGGGTTAGGGTTATGTTTAGGTTAGGTTAGGGGCTTAGGTTAGTGTTAGGTTAGGTTAGGTTAGTTTTTAGGTTAGGTTAGGTTAGAGTTAAGGGTTTAGGTTAGGATTAGGTTATATCACTTTTCAGTTTTCCTGTTATAATTATTGAACAGGCAACATGAATGTGAATTAGTTTACAACGTTGTGATGTGCGTTTTTTTGTTCTTTTCGATGAAAACTTGTTTCTTTGCCATACATTTCGATTTATCGCTTTTCAGTTTCCTTTGTATTCCTAATTGTGTGAGCGACACACAAGTGATTTAGTTTACAAAGTAGTGCTTTATGCTTCTGTTCTTCTGTTGGAAACTTATTTCTGTGCTGTATAGTGTGATATATCACTTTTCAGTTTTCCTGTTATAATAATTGAACAGGCGACACGTGATGTTAATTAGTTTACAAAGTTCTGCTTTTCGTTTTGTTGTTTTCGGTGGAAGCAGGTTCCTGTGCTGTACAGTTCGATATATCACTTTTCAGTTTTCCTGTTATAATAAATAAACGGGCGACACGTATGTGAATTAGTTTACAAAGATGTGCTTTGCCTTTCTGTTCTTTTTCGATGGAAACTTCTTTCTGTGCCATAAAGTGTAGATAACACTTTTCAGTTTTCCTGTATTCCTAATTGAGCGAGCGACACACATGTGATTCCGTTTAAAAGTAGTGCTTTGCTTTTCTGTTCTTTTCGTTCAAAACTTGTTCCTGTGCTGTACAGTGCATTATATCTCTTTTCAATTTTACTGTATTCCTAATTGAGAGAGTGGCCCACATGAGATTTATTTTAGAAAGTAGTGCTTTGCATTTATGTTCTTTTTGTTTGAAACTTGTTCCTCTGTGAGGTAGGGTTAGGGTTAAGGTTAGGTCAGGGTTTGTGTCAGGTTAGGTTTAGGTTCGATTAGGTTATAGTTAGGTTATATTACTTTTGATTTTTCTTGTTTTAATAAATGAACAGGCGACACATATGTGAAATAGTTTACAAAGTTGGGCTTTATGCGTTTCTGTACTATTGATGAAAACAATCTTTAGTTTTCCTTTATACTTAATAGAGCGTGCGACACACATGTAATTTATTTTACAAAGCAGTGCTTTGCTTTTCTGTTCTTTGTTGGAAACTTGTTCCTGTGCTGTACATTGCGTTTATATCACTCTTCTGTTTTCCTGTATTCCTAATTGAGCGAGTGACACACATGTGATTCAGTTTACAAAGTAGTGCTTTGTGTTTATGTCCTTTCTTTGGAAACTTGTTAATGTTATGAACAACTAGGGTTAGGGTTAAGGTTAGGTTTAGGGTTAGGGTTAGGTTAAGTTAGGGTTACGGTTAGGTTAGGTTAGGATTATGGTTACAGTTAGGGTTAGAGGTATGGGCTGGTGTTAGGTTAGATTTAGGGTTAGGTTAAGGTTAGGTTAGGATAGGGGTTTAGGTTTAGGTTAGAGTTAGCATTTGGGGGTTAGGGTTGTGGTTATGGTTAGGTTATATCACTTTTCAGTTTTCATGTTATAATAATTGAACAGGCAACACACATGTGAATTAGTTTATAAAGTTGTGCTTTGTGTTTCTGTTCTTCTGATGAAAACTTGTTTCTTTGACATACAGTTCAATATATCACATTTCAGTTTTCCTGTACTTCTAATTGAGCTATCGACACACATGAGATTTATTTTACAAAGTTGTGCTTTGCGTTTCTTTTCCTTCAATGGAAACTTGATTCTGTGCCATACAGTTCGAGATAACACTTTCAGTTTTCCTGTATTCCTAATTGAGAGGGCGACACACATGTGATTAGATTTTAAAAGTAGTGCTTTGCTTTTCTGTTCTTTTTCATTCAAACTTGATCCTGTGCTGTACAGTGCGTTATATCACTTTACAGTTTTCCTGTATTCCTAAATGAGCGAGTGACACACATGTGATTTAGTTTACAAATGTAGTGCTTTGTGTTTATGTTCTTTGTTGGAAACTTGTTCCTGTTAGACCAAGATTAGGTTAGGTGAGGGTTAGATTTACTGGGTTAGGTTAGGGTTAGGTTATGGTGCTGTGTTAGGTTAAGGGTTATGGTTAGTGTTACAGTTAGAGTTAGGGTTACGGGTTAGGTTAAGGATAGGTGCCAGGGTTATATCACTTTTCAGTTTTTCTGTTATACTAATTAAACAAGTGGCACTTATGTGAATTAGTTTACAAAGTTGTGCTTTGTGTTTCTGTTCCTTCGATGGAAACTTGTTTCTTTGCCATGCAGTACAAGATAACACTTTTCAGTTTTCCTGTATTCCTAATTGAGCAAGCAACACACATGTGATTCCATTTAAAAGTCGTGCTTTGCTTTACTGTTCTTCTGTTGGAAACTTGTTTCTCTGCTATACAGTGTTATATATCACTTTTTAGTTTTTCTCTTATAATAATTGAAAGGGCAACACGTATGTGAATTAGTTTACAAAGTTGTGCTTTGCCTTTCTGTTCGTTCGATGTATTAATAATTGTGCAAGTGACACACATGTGATTTAGTCTACAAAGTAGTGCTTTGCTTCTCTGTTCTTTCATTCGAAACTTGTTCCTGTGCTGTACAATGCGATATATCACTTTTCAGTTTTCCTGTATTCCTAACTGAGCGAGCCACACACATGTGATTTAGTTTACAAAGTCGTTCTTTGCGTTTATGTTCTTTCGTTGGAAACTTGTTCCTGAAATTTGTTCCTGTTAGGAACAAGTTAGGATTAGGTTTCGGGTTAGTTTTAGGGTTAGGGTTAGGGTAGGGTTAGAGTTAGGGTTAGGGTTAGTGTTAGGGGTTAAGGTTAGCGTTAGGGTTAGGATTACGGGGTTTGGATTAGGGTTATATAACTTTTCAGTTTTCCTGTTATAATAATTGAACAGGGGACACATATGTGCATTAGTTTACAAAGTTGTGCTTTTTTTTTTGTTCTTCCATGAAAACTTATTCCTGTGCTGTACAGTGCGTTATATCACTTTTCAGTTTTCCTGTATTCCTAATTGATTTAGTGACACATATATGATTTAGTTTACAAAGTAGTGCTTTCGCTTATGTTCTTTCTGTTAGGATTAGGTTAGGATTAGGTTAGGTTTAGGTTAGGTTATGGTTAGTGTTAGGTAGGGTTAGGTTAGGGTTAGGTTATGGTTAGGTTAGGTTAGGGGTTAGCATTAGGTTAGTGTTAGGTTAGGTTAGGCCACGGGGTTAGGTTAGGTTAGGTTTATATCACCTTTCAGTTTTCCTGTTATAATAATTGAACAGGCATCACTTATGTGAATTAGTTTTTTCAACGTTGTGTTTGTGTTTCTGTTCTTTCGATGGAAACTTGTTTCTGTGCCCTACAGTGCGAGATAACACTTTTAGTTTTTCTGTATTCCTAATTGCTTGAGTGACACACATGTGATTCCGTTTAAAAGTAGTGCTTTGCTTTTGTCTTCTTTCGTTGGAAACTTGTTTCTGTGCACTACAGTGGGAGATATCACTTTTCAGTTTTTCTGTATTCCTAATTGAGCGGGCAACACACATGTCACTTATTTTAAAAGTTGTGCTTTACATTACTCTTCTTTCATTGGAAACTTGTTTCTGTGAGGTACAGGGCAAGATATCACTTTTAGTTTTCCTGTATTCCTAATTGAACCAGGTGACACACATGTGATTTAGTTTCAAAAGTTGTGCTTTATGTTTCTATTCTTTCATTAGAAAATTCTTTCTGTGCTCTAAAGTGGGAAATATCACTTTTCAGTTTTCCTGTATTCCTAAATGAGTGGGGGGAACACAAATGATATTTAGTTTACAAAGTTGTGCTTTTGCTTTTCTGTTCTTTTGTTGGAAACTTTTTTCTGTGTGGTAACAGATTTCACTTTTAAGTTTGTTTGTATTCCTAATTGAACTGGCAAAACACATTTCACTTAGTTTACAAAGTTGTGCTTTACATTTCTGTTGTTTAGTCGGAAACTTGTTTCTGTGAGGTTCAGTGCGAGATATCACTTTTCAGTTTTCATGTAATTCTAATTGAACAGGCGACACGGGTGAAACACATGTGATTTAGTTTCCAAAGTTGTGTTTTGAGTTGCTGTTCTTTCATTGGAAACTTCTTTCTGTGCTCTAAAGCAGAAGATATCACATTTCAGTTTTCCTATATTCCTAATTGTGCAGGCAACACACATGTTATTTAGTTAACAAAGTTTTTCTTTACATTTCTGTTCTTTCTTGAGAAACCTTTTTCTGTGAGGTACATTGCGAGATATCACTTTTTAGATTTCCTGTATTCCTAATTGAACAGGCGACACACATGTGATTTAGTTTCCAAAGTTGTGCTTTTGCCTTTCTGTTCTTTCATTGGAAACTTGTTTCTGTGAGGTACAGTGCAATATATCACTTTTGAGTTTTTTTCTGTATTCCTAATTGAGAGGGCTATACACATCTTACTTAGATTAAAAATTTGTGCTTTACATTTCTGTTCTTTCATTGAAACTTGTTTCTGTGCCATACAGCAAGTAGATATCACTTTTCAGTTTTCCTGTATTCCTAATTGAGCGAGCCACACACATTTGATGTAGTTTAGAAATTAGTGCTTTGCTTTTCTGTTCTTTTGTTCGAAACTTGTTCCTCTGCTGTACAGTGCGATATATCACTTTTCAATTTTCTTGTATTCCTAACTGAGCGGCAAACACATGTGATTTAGTTTTTACAATGCAGTGCTGTGTAGGAACAAGTTAAGGTTAGGGTCCTGTTAGGTAGGGTTACGTGTTGGTTAGGGTTAGGGTTAGGTTAGTGTTTGGTTAGGTTATATCACTTTTCAGTTTTCCTGTTATAATAATTGAACAGGCGACACGTATGTGAATTAGTTTACAAAGTTATGCTTTGCGTGTCTGTTCTTTCGATGGAAACATGTTTCTGTGCTGTACAGTGCGAGATAACAGTATTCAGTTTTCCTGTATTCCTAATTGAGTGAGCAACACACATGTGATTCCTTTTTAAAGTAGTGCTTTCCTTTTCTGTTCTTTTGTTCGAAACTTCTTCCTGTGCTGTACCGTGCAATATATCACTTTTCAGTATTCCTGTATTCCTAATTGAACAGGACATACATGTGATTCCGTTTAAAAGTAGAGCTTTGCTATTCTATTCTTTTGTTCGAAACTTGTTCCTGTGCTGTACAGTGCGATATATCACTTTTCAGGTTTCCTGTATTCCTAATTAAGTAAGTGACACACATGTGATTTATTTCCAATTAGTGCTTTGAGTTTATGTCCTTTTGTTGGAAACTTGTTCCTGTTAGGATCAAGTTAGAGTAAGTGTTAGTTTTAGGTTAGGTTAGGTTAGAGTTAGGTAGGTTTATGATTAGGTTAGGGTTAGGGTTAGGAGTTAGGGTTTGGGTTAGGGTTAGGTTAGGTTACGGGTTAGGGTTAGGGTTAGGTTAGGGTTAGTGGGTTAGGTTAGGGTTAGGTTATATAACTTTTCAGTTTTCCTGTTATAATAATTGAACAGGTGACATATATGTTAATTAGTTTACAAAGTTGTGCATTGCGTTTCTGTTCTTTCCATGAAAACTTGTTTCTGTGCAGTACAGTTCGATATATCACTTTTCAGTTTTCCTGTATTCCTAATTGAGCGAGCAAACACACATGTGATTTAGGTTACAAAGTAGTGCTTTTTGCTTTCCTGTTCTTCTGTTGGAAACTTGTTTTGCTATACAGTGTTTGGAACTTTTTGTTTTTCTATTATAATGCTGGGCAGTGTGATATATCAGTTTACTTCAGCTTTGCCTTTCTGTTCCTATGTTTAATAATTGCAAGTGACATACATGTGATTTAGTCTTAAAATTAGAGCTTTGCTATTCTGTTCTTTCATTCAAAACTTGTTCCTGTGCTGTACTGTGCAATATATCACTTTTCAGTTTTCCTGTATTCCTAATTAAGTGAGTGCCACACACATGTGATTTAGTTTACAATTGTGCTTTGAGTTTATGTTTTTTTCATTGGAAACTTGACTGTTAGGAACAAGTTAGTGTTAGTGTTAGGTTAGGGTTAGGGTTAGGTTTTAGGTTAGGGTAGGATTAGGTTAGGGTTAGGGTTAGGGTTAGGATTAGGGTTGTAGGTTTCAGTTTTCCTGTTATAATAATTAAGCAGGCAACAGGTATGAGAATTAGGTTTTAGGGTTGTGCTTTATGGTTAGGGTTTCTGTTTATGAAAACTTAGTTTACAGTTATATCACTTTTCAGTTTTCCTGTATTCCTAATTGAGCCAGTGACACACATATGATTTAGTTTACAAAGAAGTGCTTTCGTTTATGTTCTTTTCGTTGGAAACTTGTTTCTTTTTGGAACAAATTAGGTTAGGGTTAGGATTAGGGTTAGATTTTAGGTTAGGGTTAGGTTAGTGTTAGGGTAGGGTTAGGTTATGTTAGGTTTAGGTTAGGTTAGGGTTAGGGTTAGGTTAGTGTTAGGGTTAGGGTTAGGGTTAGGGGTTAGGGTTAGGGTTTAGTGTTAGGGGGTTAGGGATAGGGTTAGGTTTAGGGTTAGCGTTATAGCACTTTTCAGTTTTCCTGTTATAATATTTGAACAGGCGTCACGTATATGAATTAGTTTACAAAGTTGTGCTTTGCATTTCTGTTCTTTAGATAAAAACTTGATTCTTTGCCATCGAGTTCGATATATCACATTTCAGTTCTCCTGTATTACTAATTGAGCTAGCGACACACATGTAATTTAGTTTACAAAGTAGTGCTTTGCTTTTCTCTTCTTTCATTGGAAACTTGTTCCTGTGCTGTACAGTGCGATATATCACTTTTCAGTTTTCCTTTTATAATATTTGAACTGGCAACACGCACGTGAATTCGTTTAAAAAGTTGTGCTTTGTGTTTCTGTTCTTTTGATGAAAACTTGTTTCTGTGCCGTACAGTGCGAGATAACACTTTTCAGTTTTCCTGTTTTTCATATTCAGCGAGCGACACACATGTGATTCTGTTTACAAAGTAGTGCTTTGTTTTTCTCTTTTTTCATTCGAAATTTTTCCCGTGATGTACAGTGCGATATATCACTTTTCAGTTTTCCTGTATTCTTAACTGAGCGAGTGACACACATGTGATTTAGTTTACAAAATAGTGCTTTGTGTTTATATTCTTTCATTGGATACTTGATCCTGTTAAGAACCAGTTATGGTTAGGAATAGGTTTAGGTAGGGTTAGGGTTAGGTTAGGGTTAGGTTAGGGTTTGCGGTTAAGGTTAGGTTACGGTTAGTGTTAGTGATGTAGTGTTAGGGTTAGGTTAGGGTTAGGTTTAGGGGTTAGGTTTAGTGTTAGGGTTAGGGTTACGGGTTAGAGTTAGGATTAGGGTTAGGGTTAGGGTTAGGGTTAGGAGTGAGGGTTAGGTTTAGGTTATACCACTTTTCAGTTTTCCTGTTATAATAATTGAACAGGGACACATATGTGAATTAGTTTACAAATTTGTGCTTTTATGTTTCTGTTCTTTCGATGGAAACTTGTTTATTTGCCATACAGTCTTGAGATAACACTTTTCAGGTTTCCTGTATTCCTAATTAAGTAAGTGACACACATGTGATTTATTTCCAATTAGTGCTTTGAGTTTATGTCCTTTTGTTGGAAACTTGTTCCTGTTAGGATCAAGTTAGAGTTAGTGTTAGTTTTAGGGTTAGGGTTAGGTTAGAGTTAGGTAGGTTTACGATTAGGGTTAGGTTAGGAGTTAGGGTTTGGGTTAGGTTAGGGTTAGGGTTACGGGGTTAGGGTTAGGGTTAGGTTAGGGTTAGTGGGTTAGGGTTAGGGTTAGGGTTATATAACTTTTCAGTTTTTCTGTTATAATAATTGAACAGGTGACACGTATGTTAATTAGTTTACAAAGTTGTGCATTGCGTTTCTGTTCTTTCCATGAAAACTTGTTTCTGTGCAGTACAGTTCGATATATCACTTTTCAGTTTTCCTGTATTCCTAATTGAGCGAGCGACACACATGTGATTCCGTTTAAAAGTCGTGCTTTGCTTTCCTGTTCTTCTGTTGGAAACTTGTTTCTCTGCTATACAGTGTTATATATCACTTTTTAGTTTTTCTATTATAATAATTGAAAGGGCAACACGTATGTGAATTAGTTTACAAAGTTGTGCTTTGCCTTTCTGTTCGTTCGATGTATTAATAATTGTGCGAGTGACACAAATGTGATTTAGTCTACAAAGTAGTGCTTTGCTTCTCTGTTCTTTCATTCAAAACTTGTTCCTGTGCTGTACAATGCGATACATCACTTTTCAGTTTTCCTGTATTCCTAATTGAGCGAGCCACACACATGTGATTTAGTTTACAAAGTTGTGCTTTGCGTTTATGTTCTTTCGTTGGAAACTTGACAGGAACAAGTTAGGATTAGGTTTCGGGTTAGGTTTAGGGTTAGGGTTGGGGTAGGGTTAGAGTAAGGGTTAGGGTTAGTGTTAGGGGTTAGGTTTAGGGTTAGGGTTAGGGTTACGTGGTTAGATTTAGGGTTAGGGTTAGCGTTAGGGTTAGGGTTAGGGAGTTATGGTTAGGTTTAGGGTTATATCACTTTTCAGTTTTCCTGTATTCCTAATTGAGCCAGTGACACATATATGATTTAGTTTACAAAGTAGTGCTTTTCGTTTATGTTCTTTCGTTGGAAACCTGTTAGGAACAAGTTAGGGTTAGGGTTAGGATTAGGTTAGATTTAGGGTTAGGGTTAGGGTTAGTGTTAGGGTAGGGTTAGGGTTAGGGTTAGGGTTATGGTTAGGGTTAGGGTTAGGGGTTAGTGTTAGGGTTAGGGTTAGGGTTAGGTTTACGGGTTAGGGTTAGGGTTAGGTTTATATCACCTTTTAGTTTTCCTGTTATAATAATTGAACAGGCATCACTTATGTGAATTAGTTTTCAACGTTGTGTTTGCGTTTCTGTTCTTTCGATGGAAACTTGTTCCTGTGCCCTACAGTGCGAGATAACACTTTTCAGTTTTCCTGTATTCCTAATTGAGCGAGCGACACACATGTGATTCCGTTTAAAAGTAGTGCTTTGCTTTTGTCTTCTTTCGTTGGAAACTTGTTTCTGTGCACTACAGTGGGAGATATCACTTTTCAGTTTTTCTGTATTCCTAATTGAGCGGTCAACACACATGTCACTTATTTTAAAAGTTGTGCTTTACATTACTCTTCTTTCATTGGAAACTTGTTTCTGTGAGGTACAGGGCAAGATATCACTTTTTAGTTTTCCTGTATTCCTAATTGAACGGGCGACACACATGTGATTTAGTTTCAAAATTTGTGCTTTGCGTTTCTGTTCTTTCATTGGAAAATTCTTTCTGTGCTCTAAAGTGGGAAATATCACTTTTCAGTTTTCCTCTATTCCTAAATGAGTGGGGAACACAAATGATATTTAGTTTACAAAGTTGTGCTTTGCTTTTCTGTTCTTTTGTTGGAAACTTTTTTCTGTGTGGTACTGTGCGAGATTTCACTTTTAAGTTTGTATTCCTAATTGAACTGGCAAAACACATTTTACTTTCTTTACAAAGTTGTGCTTTACATTTCTGTTGTTTAGTTGGAAACTTGTTTCTGTGAGGTTCAGTGTGAGATATCACTTTTCAGTTTTAATGTAATTCTAATTGAACAGGTGACACGGGCAACACACCTGTGATTTAGTTTCCAAAGTTGTGCTTTGAGTTGCTGTTCTTTCATTGGAAACTTCTTCCTGTGCTCTAAAGCGGAAGAAATCACATTTCAGTTTTCCTATATTCCTAATTGTACAGGCAACACACATGTTATTCAGTTAACAAAGTTGTGCTTTACATTTCTGTTCTTTCTTGAGAAACCTTTTTCTGTGAGGTACATTGCAAAATATCACTTTTTAGATTTCCTGTATTCCTAGTTGAACAGGCGACACACATGTGATTTAGTTTCCAAAGTTGTTCTTTGCCTTTCTTTACTTTCATTGGAAACTTGTTTCTGTGAGGTATGTGCAAGATATCACTTTTCAGTTTTCCTGTATTCCTAATTGTGCAGGCGACACACATGTTACTTAGTTTACAAACTTGTCCTTTACATTTCTGTTTTTTCGTTGGAAACTTGTTTCTGTGCACTACAGTGGGAGATATCACTTTTCAGTTTTCTTGTATTCCTAATTGAGCCGGCAACACACATGTCACTTATTTTAAAAGTTGTGCCTTACATTACTCTTTTTTCGTTGGAAACTTGTTTCTGTGAGGTACAGGGCAAGACATCACTTTTTAGTTTTCCTGTATTCCTAATTGAACGGGCGACACACATGTGATTTAGTTTCCAAAGTTGTGCTTTGCGTTTCTGTTCTTTCATTGGAAAATTCTTTATGTGCTCTAAAGTGGGAAATATCACTTTTCAGTTTTCCTGTATTCCTAAATGAGCAGGGAACAAAAATGATATTTAGTTTACAAAGTTGTGCTTTGCTTTTCTGTTCTTTTGTTGGAAACTTTTTTCTGTGTGGTACTGTGTGAGATTTCACTTTTAAGTTTGTTTGTATTCCTAATTGAACTGGCAAAACACATTTTACTTAGTTTACAAAGTTGTGCTTTACATTTCTGTTGTTTAGTTGGAAACTTGTTTCTGTGAGGTTCATTGTGAGATATCACTTTTCAGTTTTCATGTAATCCTAATTGAACAGGCGACACACATGTGATTTAGTTTACAAAGTTGTGCTTTACGTTTCTGTTCTTTCATTGGAAACTTCTTTCTGTGCTCTAAAGCAGAAGATATCACATTTCAGTTTTCCTATATTCCTAATTGTGCAGGCAACACACATGTTATTTAGTTAACAAAGTTGTGCTTTACGTTTCTGTTCTTTCTTGAGAAACCTTTTTCTGTGAGGTACATTGTGAGATATCACTTTTTAGATTTCCTGTATTCCTAATTGAACAGGCGACACACATGTGATTTAGTTTCCAAAGTTGTGCTTTGCCTTTCTGTTCTTTCACTGGAAACTTGTTTCTGTGAGGCACAGTGCAAGATATCACTTTTCAGTTTTCCTGTATTCCTAATTGAGTGGGCAACACACTTGTTACTTAGTTTACAAAGTTGTGCTTTATATTTCTCTTCTATCCTTGGAAACTTGTTTCTGTGAGGTACAGTGGGAGATACCACTTTTCAGTTTTCCTGTATTCTTAATTGAACGGGTGACACACATGTGATTTCGTTTCCAAAGTTGTGATTTGTGTTTCTTCTCTTTCATTGGAAACTTCTTTCTGTGCTCTAAAGTGGGAGATATCACTTTTCAGTTTTCCTGTATTCGTAATTGAACAGGCAACACTCATGTTACTTAGTTTACAAATTTGTACTTTAAATTTCTCTTCTTTCGTTGGAAACTTGTTTCTGTGTGCTACACTGCAAGATATCACTCTCCAGTTTTCCTGTACTCCTAATTGAATGGTCGACACACATTTTACTTAGTGTACAAAGATGTGCTTTATATTTCTGTATTTTCGATGGAAACTTCTTTCTGTGCTCTCAAGTGGGAGATATCACTTTTCAGTTTTCCTGTAATCCTAATGGAACGGGCGACACTAATTTGATTTAGTTTGAAAAGTTTTGCTTTGCCTTTCTATTCTTTTGTTGGAAACTTGTTTCTGTGCACTACAGTGCAGATATCTTTTTTCAGTTTTCCTGTATTCCTAATTGAACAGGCGACACAAATGTGATTTAGTTTACAAAGTTGTGACTTTCCTTACTATTCTTTTGGTGGAAACTTGTTTCTGTGCACTACAGTGGGAGATATCACTTTTCAGTTTTTCTGTATTCCTAATTGAACGAGCAACACACATGTTACTTAGTTTAAAAATTTGTACTTTACATTTCTCTTGTTTCGTTGGAAACTTGTTTCTGTGTGGTACAGTGTGAGATGTCACTTTTCAGTTTTCCTCTATTCCTA
The DNA here is from genome assembly GCA_036365155.1 of Meriones psammophilus. NCBI lineage: Eukaryota > Metazoa > Chordata > Mammalia > Rodentia > Muridae > Meriones > Meriones psammophilus. The sequence goes on from JAEOAE010003920.1 coordinate 101,301, forward strand.
ATTGAACGGGCAACACTCATGTTACTTAGTTTACAAATTTGTACTTTACATTTCTCTTCTTTCGTTGGAAACTTGTTTCTGTGTGCTACACTGCAAGATATCACTCTTCAGTTTTCCTGTATTCCTAATTGAATGGTCGACACACATGTTACTTAGTTTACAAAGTTGTGCTTTACATTTCTGTATTTTCGATGGAAACTTCTTTCTGTGCTCTCAAGTGGGAGATATCACTTTTCAGTTTTCCTGTATTCCTAATTTAGCGGGCGACACTAAATTGATTTAGTTTAAAAAGTTTTGATTTGCCTTTCTATTCTTCTGTTGGAAACTTGTTTCTGTGCACTACAGTGGGAGATATCACTTTTCAGTTTTCCTGTGTTCCTAATTGAATGTATGACACACATGTTACTTAGTTTGCAAAGTTGTGCTTTATATTTCTTTTCTTTCATTGGAAACTTGTTTCTCTGTGGTACAATGCGAGATATCACTTTTCAGTTTTCCTGTATTCCTAATTCAACGGGTGACACACATGTGATTTAGTTTCCAAAGTTGTGCTTTTCGTTTCTATTCTTTTATTGGAAACTTCTTTCTGTGCTCTAAAGAGGGAGATATCACTTTTCAGTTTTCCTGTATTCCTAATTAAGAGGGCTCTAAATATCTTACTTAGATTACAAAGTTATGCTTTAAATTACTGTTCTTTCATTGGAAACTTGTTTCTGTGAGGTAGAGTGCGAGATATCACTTTTCAGTTTTCCTGTATTCCTAATTGAATGGATGACACAACTGTGATTTTGTTTCCAAAAAATTTGTTTTTTGCCGAACAGTTCGATATATCTCTTTTCAGTTTTCCTGTATTCCTAATTGAACGGGCGACACAAATGTGCACTACAGTGGGAGATATTACTTTTCAGTTTTCCTGTAATCCTAATTGAATGTATGACACACATGTTACTTAGTTTGCAAAGTTGTGCTTTATATTTCTTTTCTTTCATTGGAAACTTGTTTCTCTGAGGTAAAATGCGAGATATCACTTTTCAGTTTTCCTGTTATCCTAATTGAGCGGGCGACACACATGTTACTTAGTTTACAAATTTGTACTTTACATTTCATTTCTTTAGTTGGAAAATTGTTTTTGTGAGGTACAGTGCAAGATATTACTTTTCAGTTTTCCTGTATTCCTAATTGAACAGATGACACAGATGTGATTTATTTTCCATAGCTCTGCTTTGTGTTTATGTTCTTTCATTGGGAACTTCTTTCTGTGCTCTCAAGTGGGAGATATCACTTTTCAGTTGTCCTGTATTCCTAATGGAACGGGCGACACATATGTGATTTAGTTTCCAAAGTTGTGGTTTGTGTTTCTGTGCTTTCATTGGAAACTTCTTTCTGTGCTCTAAAATGGGAGATATCACTTTTCAGTTTTCCTGTATTCCTAATTTAGCGGGCGACACTAAATTGATTTAGTCTAAAAAGTTTTGCTTTGCCTATCTATTCTTCTGTTGGAAACTTGTTTCTGTGCATTACAGTGCAGATATCTCTTTTCAGTTTTCCTGTATTCCTAATTGAATGTATGACACACATGTTACTTAGTTTGCAAAGTTGTGCTTTATATTTCTTTTCTTTCATTGAAAACTTGTTTCTCTGAGGTACAATGCGAGATATCACTTTTCAGTTTTCCTGTTTTCCTAATTCAATGGGTGACACACATGTGATTTAGTTTCCAAAGTTGTGCTTTTCGTTTCTGTTCTTTTATTGGAACCTTCTTTCTGTGCTCTAAAGTGGGAGATATCACTTTTCAGTTTTCCTGTATTCCAAATTGAAAGGGCTATACACATCTTACTTAGATTACAAAGTTGTGCTTTGTTTTTCTGTTCTTTCGATGGAAACTTGTTTCTGTGCTGTACAGTGGGAGATAACACTTTTCTGTTTTCCTGTATTCCAAATTGAGCAAGCTACTCCCACGTGATTCTCTTTACAAAGTAGTGCTTTTCTTTTCGGTTCTTTCGTTGGAAACTTGTTCCTGTGCTGTAAGTGCGATATATCACTTTTCATTTTTCCTGTATTCCTAATTGAGCGAGCGACACACATGTGATTCAGTTTACAAAGTGTTGCTTTGCTTTTCTTTTCTTTCGTTGTAAACTTGTTCCTGTGCTGTAAAGTGCGATATATCACTTTTCATTTTTCCTGTATTCCTAATTGAGTGAGCGACACACATGTGATTTAGTTTACAAAATAGTGCTTTGCTTTTCTGTTCTTCCATTGGAAACTTGTTCCTGTGCTGTAAAGTGCGATATATCATGTTTCAGTTTTCCTGTATTCCTAATTGAGCGAAAGACACACATGTGATTTAGTTTAGAAATAGTGCTTTCCGTTTCTGTTCTTTCGTTTGAAACTTGTTCCTGTGCTGTATAGTGTGATATATCACATTTCAGTTTTCCTGTATTTCTAAATGAGCGAGCGACACACTTGTGATTTAGTTTAGAATGTAATGCTTTGCGTTTCTATTCTTTTGTTGGAAACTTGTTCCTGTTAGGATAAGTTAGGGTTAGGGTTAGAGTTATTGTTAGGGTTATATCACTTTTCAGTTTTCATGTATTCCTAATTGAGCGAGTGACACACATGTGATTTAGTTTACAAAGTAGTGCTTTGCTTTTCTGTTCTTTCGTTGGAAACTTGTTCCTGTGCTGTACAGTGCAATATATCACTTTTCAGTTTTCCTGTATTCTTAACTGAGCGAGTGACACACATTTGATTTAGTTTACAATGTAGTGCTTTGCGTTTATGTTCTTTCGTTGGAAACTTGTTCCTGTTAGGAACAAGTTAGTGTTAGGGTTAGGGCTAGGGTTAGGGTTAGGATTAGGGTTGTGGTTAGGGTTAGGGTTAGGGGGTTAAGGTTAGGAATAGGGGGTTAGTGTTAGGGTTAGGGTTATATCACGTTTCAGTTTTCCTGTTTTTTTTTTTTTTTTTTTTTTTTTTCAATGCAGTTTATTCAGGAACCTTGAACAATCCTCGGACCCAGGGGAAAGCCAGCCCACAGCTTAAATAGCCTCTGGGTAGCCAACCCAGGCGTGCCACGTGGGCAATGCAGATAGGTCCACATACATGGAAGCAAGCCAGATCCTCAGCCTTAGCCAAATTTGGAATTGTTCGTGACAGAGAGCACTCACCATCGGAAAGGTGGAAGGCGGAAACCAGCTCCATCTTTAAGGCATAGCATTCCGCAGCTCTCTACAGTTCCCCCTTTTTGTTTTAGACGCATCAGGCAAGAGTAGAGGTCTGATCTCTGATATTAGAAATAAATTGGGACTTTGTACTGATGTTCATTTAGGTGTCATCCACCCAAAGATCATCAGACCCGTCCGATACCTTTTTCTCAGAGGCGGGACCTGGGGCATCAACCCGCATGCAATCAGACATGCTCTTCTCTGGGTCAAAAGCGGCCTACCCTGAGTGCAGTGCTTAGCCTCGCATCCTGAGCGTAACATTTTAGCTTTTTATGGTAGCCAACCATGCTTGGGGAGAATGTCCTGCTTCAATGGCTGTAAAGGCCTGAATGATCATGGCTGCATCACACTGTTGTGAGACTCTAATCTTGCATATATACCACAGGCAAACCAAGGAGACCAACACCAGATGGCCTGCTAATGCTCCCATGCCCACCCATTCCTTCAGATGATTCATGGCTGCAGCAATCCATGATGATATTCCTGTGGCTAGTCCTGCGTCCACTCTGGTAGAATTTACTGTGACAATGGCCACTCTCAGCTGCTCCATCATAGTATCGAATTCTCCAGTCCAATTACCTAAAATATAGCTCGACAATTGTTTAGACAGATTTGCAGCACAGGAAAAATTCTCATGTTATATGCTAGTGACTCAAAGTCCAGCATATTTTCATTGACAGCCAAGTTGAGCGTTTTGCCATAGGGTATCAGTTTGCTCCTGCACGAGGTCATTCCTCTGATTGAACACCATCAAGCTTCCTTTTAGTTGAGCATTAATTCCTTTATGTACAACTAAGGCATGAGCTACATTGGCTAAATGATTGATCAGGGTCTGAGTAGTCTGCCGGTATGACTCATGGCTAATGCCCCGGTGGTAGCTCCAACAGCCGCTAATGAGATGGTAGTAACAATGGTGGCTGTAGTTCCAAGATCCCTTTTCTGTCTGAAGAGAGTCATAGCGTGAGGGGCATCAACCAACGGGCACAGGCACCCAGTGAGGCATGCGAGTAACCAGGGCATACCTAAATTTACTAGCATTCCAGCATTGGGCAAAAAAGCAAGTATCATTACCACAATAACTTGGCTCTATCTGGCTAATAATGAATAAAAATGGGGGATATAGACAAACAGGTGTGGGCTTATAGGAAATAGGAAATATTATGAGAAGCCTTAACCCCCTCGTTGGAACATCCTGCGTCAGTTCTAGAACTAGCAGTGGTAGTGTCTGAGGTCTGAGTAGGTTAAGGAGACCATTGCCCCCAGGGGCGAGTTGTGCTCCATGCCAATTGACTAACTCCCTGTTTTCCTCCACTTTTGAAAGTCATTTAAGGTTCTTAAATTATTTTTTCCCCTTTTTTAAAAATTTTTCATCAATTACACTTTATTCATTCTGCATCCCCCCATAAGCCCCTCCCCTCCTCCCTCCCAATCCCACCCACCCTCCTCCCTTTGCTTGCATGCCACTCCCCAAGTCCACTGATAGGGGAGGTTCTCCTCTCCTTTCTGATCTTAGTCTATCAGTTCAGTTTTCCTGTTTTAATAATTGAACAGGAGGCATGTATGAGAATTAGTTTACAAAGTTGTGCTTTGCGTTTCTGTTCTTTCATTGGAAACTTGTTCCTGTTAGGAACAAGTTAGGTTTAGGGATTGGGATAGTGTCATGGTTAGGGTTTTGTCAGGTTTAGGGTTAGGGTTAGGGTTAGGGCATTAGGGTTATGGATATGGTTAGGGTTAGGGTTCTCTCACTTTTCAGTTTTCCTGTTAAAATATTTGAACTGGCAACACGTATGTGAATTAGTTTACAAAGTTGTGCTTTGCATTTGAATTTTTAGTTTTCCTGTATTCCTAATTGAGCGAGCGACACACATGTGATTTCGTTTAAAAGTAGGGCTTTGCTTTTCTGTTCTTTCTTTGGAAACTTGTTCCAGTGCTGTAGAGTGCGGTATATCACTTTTCAGTTTTCCTGTATTCCTAATTGAGCGAGCGACACACATGTGATTTAGTTTACAATATAGTGGTTTGCCTTTCTGTTCTTCTGTTGCAAACTTGTTTCTGTGCTGTACAGTGCGATATATCACTTTTCAGTTTTCTTGTTATAATAATTGAACAGGAGACAAGTATGTGAATTAGTTTATGAAGTTGTGCTTTGTGTTTCTGTGCTTTCATTGGTAACTTCTTTCTGTGCTCTAAAATGGGAGATATCACTTTTCAGTTTTCCTGTATTCCTAATTTAGCGGGCGACACTAATTTGATTTAGTTTGAAAAGTTTTGCTTTGCATTTCTATTCTTTTGTTGGAAACTTGTTTCTGTGCACTACAGTGCAGATATCTCTTTTCAGTTTTCCTGTATTCCTAAGTGAACGTATGACACACATGTTACTTAGTTTGCAAAGTTGTGCTTTATATTTCTTTTCTTTCATTGGAAACTTGTTTCTCTGAGGTACAATGAGAGATATCACTTTTCAGTTTTCCTGTTATCCTAATTGAGCGGGTGACACACTTGTTACTTAGTTTTCAAATTTGTACTTTTCATTTCATTTCTTTAGTTGGAAAATTGTTTTTGTGAGGTACAGCGCAAGATATTACTTTTCAGTTTTCCTGTATTCCTAATTGAACGGATGGCACAGATGTGATTTATTTTCCAAAGCTCTGCTTTGTGTTTATGTTCTTTCATTGGGAACTTCTTTCTGTGCTCTAAAGTGGGAGATATCACTTTTCAGTTTTCCTGTATTCCTAATTAAACGAGCAACACAAATGTGATTTAGTTTACAAAGTTGTGACTTTCCTTTCTATTCTTTCGTTGGAAACTTGTTTCTGTGTGCTACACTGAAGATATCACTCTTCAGTTTTCCTGTATTCCTAATGGAACTGGCGACACACATGTGATTTAGTTTACGAAGTTGTGCTTTGTGTTTCTGTGCTTTCATTGGAAACTTCTTTCTGGGCTCTAAAATGGGAGATATCACTTTTCAGTTTTCCTGTATTCCTAATTTAGCGGGCAACACTAATTTGATTTATTTTAAAAAGTTTTGCTTTGCCTTTCTATTCTTTTGTTGGAAACTTGTTTCTGTGCACTACACTGCAGATATCTCTTTTCAGTTTTCCTGTATTCCTAATTGAACGGGCGACACAAATGTGATTTAGTTTACAAAGTTGTGACTTTCCTTACTATTCTTTTGGTGGAAATTGTTTCTGTGCACTACAGTGGGAGATATCACTTTTCAGTTTTCCTGTATTCCTAATTGAAAGGGCTATAAACATCTTACTTAGATTACAAAGTTGTGCTTTACATTTCTGTTCTTTCATTGGAAACTTGTTTCTGTGAGGTTCAGTGCCAGATATCACTTTTCAGTTTTCCTGTTATCCTAATTGAGCGGGCGACACACATGTTACTTAGTTTATAAATTTGTACTTTACATTTCATTTCTTTAGTTGGAAAATTGTTTTTGTGAGGTACGGTGCAAGGTATCACTTTTCAGTTTTCCTGTATTCCTAACTGAACGGATGACACAGATGTGATTTATTTTCCAAAGCTCTGCTTTGTGTTTATGTTCTTTCATTGGGAACTTCTTTCTGTGCTCTAAGTGGGAGATATCACTTTTCAGTTTTCCTGTATTCCTAATTGAACGAGCAACACAATTGTGCTTTATTTTACTAAGTTGTGACTTTCCTTTCTATTCATTTGGTGGAAACTTGTTTCTGTCCACTACAGTGGGAGATATCACTTTTCAGTTTTTCTGTATTCCTAATTGAACAAGCAACACACATGTTACTTAGTTTAAAAATTTGTACTTTACATTTCTCTTCTTTCGTTGGAAACTTGTTTCTGTGTGGTACAGTGTGAGATGTCACTTTTCAGTTTTCCTCTATTCCTAATTGAACGGGCAATACTCATGTTACTTAGTTTACAAATTTGTACTTTACATTTCTCCTCTTTCGTTGGAAACTTGTTTCTGTGTGCTACACTGCAAGATATCACACTTCAGTTTTCCTGTATTCCTAATTGAATGGTCGACACACATGTTACTTTGTTTACAAAGTTGTGCTTTACATTTCTGTATTTTCGATGGAAACTTCTTTCTGTGCTCTCAAGTGGGAGATATCACTTTTCAGTTTTCCTGTATTCCTAATGGAACGGGCGACACACATGTGATTTAGTTTCCAAAGTTGTGGTTTGTGTTTCTGTGCTTTCATTGGAAACTTCTTTCTGTGCTCTAAAATGGGAGATATCACTTTTCAGTTTTCCTGTAATCCTAATTTAGCGGGCAACACTAAATTGATTTAGTTTAAAAAGTTTTGCTTTGCCTTTCTATTCTTCTGTTGGAAACTTGTTTCTGTGCATTACAGTGCAGATATCTCTTTTCAGTTTTCCTGTATTCCTAATTGAATGGGCGACACAAATGTGATTTAGTTTACAAAGTTGTGACTTTCCTTTCTATTCTTTTGGTGGAAACTTGTTTCTGTGCACTACAGTGGGAGATATCACTTTTCAGTTTTCCTGTGTTCCTAATTGAATGTATGACACACATGTTACTTAGTTTGCAAAGTTGTGCTTTATATTACTTTTCTTTCATTGGAAACTTGTTTCTCTGTGGTACAATGCGAGATATCACTTTTCAGTTTTCCTGTATTCCTAATTCAACGGGTGACAAACATGTGATTTAGTTTCCAAAGTTGTGCTTTTCGTTTCTATTCTTTTATTGGTAACTTCTTTCTGTGCTCTAAAGAGGGAGATATCACTTTTCAGTTTTCCTGTATTCCTAATTAAGAGGTCTATAAACATCTTACTTAGATTACAAAGTTATGCTTTAAATTTCTGTTCTTTCATTGGAAACTTGTTTCTGTGAGGTACAGTGCGAGATATCACTTTTCAGTTTTCCTGTATTCCTAATTGAACGGATGACACAGATGTGATTTTGTTTCCAAAAAATTTGTTTTTTGCCGAACAGTTCGATATATCTCTTTTCAGTTTTCCCTTGTTCCTAATTGAATGGGCGACACAAATGTGATTTAGTTTACAAAGTTTTGACTTTCCTTTCTATTCTTTTGGTGGAAACTTTTTTCTGTGCACTACAGTGGGAGATATCACTTTTCAGTTTTCCTGTATTCCTAATTGAATGTATGACACACATGTTACTTAGTTTGCAAAGTTGTGCTTTATATTACTTTTCTTTCATTGGAAACTTGTTTCTCTGTGGTACAATGCGAGATATCACTTTTCAGTTTTCCTGTATTCCTAATTCAACGGGTGACACACATGTGATTTAGTTTCCAAAGTTTTGCTTTTCGTTTCTATTCTTTTATTGGTAACTTCTTTCTGTGCTCTAAAGAGGGAGATATCACTTTTCAGTTTTCCTGTATTTCTAATTAAGAGGTCTATAAACATCTTACTTAGATTACAAAGTTATGCTTTAAATTTCTGTTCTTTCATTGGAAACTTGTTTCTGTGAGGTACAGTGCGAGATATCACTTTTCAGTTTTCCTGTATTCCTAATTGAAAGGGCTATACACATCTTACTTAGATTACAAAGTTGTGCTTTGTGTTTATGTTCTTTCGATGGAAACTTGTTTCTGTGCTGTACAGTGGGAGATAACACTTTTCAGTTTTCCTGTATTCCAAATTGAGCAAGCTACACCCACGTGATTCTCTTTACAAAGTAGTGCTTTTCTTTTCTGTTCTTTCGTTGGAAACTTGTTTCTGTGCTGTAAAGTGCGATATATCACTTTTCATTTTTCCTGTATTCCTAATTGAGCGAGCCACACACATGTGATTCAGTTTGCAAAGTGTTGCTTTTCTTTTCTTTTCTTTCGTTGGAATCTTGTTCCTGTGCTGTAAAGTGCGATATATCACTTTTCATTTTTCCTCTATTCCTAATTGAGCGAGCGACACACATGTGATTCTGTTTGCAAAGTGTTGCTTTTCTTTTCTTTTCTTTCGTTGGAAACTTGTTCCTGTGCTGTAAAGTGCGATATATCACTTTTCATTTTTCCTGTATTCCTAATTGATCGAGCGACACACATGTGATTTAGTTTACAAAGTAGTGCTTTGCTTTTCTGTTCTTCCATTGGAAACTTGTTCCTGTGCTGTAAAGTGCGATATATCACTTTTCAGTTTTCCTGTATTCCTAATTGAGCGAAAGACACACATGTGATTTAGTTTAGAAATATTGCTTTCCATTTCTGTTCTTTCGTTCGAAACTTGTTCCTGTGCTGTATAGTGCGATATATCACATTTCAATTTTCCTGTATTTCTAAATGAGCGAGTGACACACTTGTGATTTAGTTTAGAATGTAATGCTTTGTGTTTCTATTCTTTTGTTGGAAACTTGTTCCTGTTATGATAAGTTAGGGTTAGGGTTAGAGTTATTGTTAGGGTTATATCACTTTTCAGTTTTCATGTATTCCTAATTGAGCGAGTGACACACATGTGATTTAGTTTACAAAGTAGTGCTTTGCTTTTCTGTTCTTTCGTTGGAAACTTGTTCCTGTGCTGTACAGTGCAATATATCACTTTTCAGTTTTCCTGTATTCTTAACTGAGCGAGTGACACACATTTGATTTAGTTTACAAAGTAGTGCTTTGTGTTTATGTTCTTTCGTTGGAAACTTGTTCCTGTTAGGAACAAGTTAGTGTTAGGTTAGGGCTAGGGTTAGGGGTTAGGATTAGGGTTGTGGTTAGGGTTAGGGTTAGGGGTTAAGGTTAGGGATAGGGGATAGGGTTAGGGTTAAGGTTATATCACGTTTCAGTTTTCCTGTTTTAATAATTGAACAGGAGGCATGTATGTGAATTAGTTTACAAAGTTGTGCTTTGCGTTTCTGTTCTTTCATTGGAAACTTGTTCCTGTTAGGAACAAGTGAGGTTTAGGGATTGGGATAGTGTTAAGGTTAGGGTATTGTCAGGTTTAGGGTTAGGGTTAGGGTTAGGGTTAGGTGTCAGGTCTAGCATTAGGGTTAGGGTTAGGGTTAGGGCGTTAGGGTTATGGATATGGTTAGGGTTAGGGTTCTCTCACTTTTCAGTTTTACTGTTAAAATAATTGAACTGGCAACACGTATGTGAATTAGTTTACAAAATTGTGCTTTGCATTTCTGTTCTTTCGATGAAAACTTGTTTCTTTGCCATCCATTTCGATAGATCACTTCTCAGTTTTCATGTATTCCTAATTGAGCGAGCGACACACATGTGATTTAGTTTACAAAGTACTTCTTTGTATTTCTGTTCTTCTGTTGCAAACATGTTTCTGTCCTGTACAGTGCGATATATCACTTTTCAGTTTTCCTGTTATAATAATTGAACGGGAGACACTTATGTGAATTAGTTTACAAAGTTGTGGTTTGCATTTCTGTTCTTTCGATGGAAACTTGTTTCTGTGCCATACAGTTCGAGATAGAATTTTTAGTTTTCTTGTATTCCTAATTGAGCGAGCGACACACATGTGATTTCGTTTAAAAGTAGGGCTTTGCTTTTCTGTTCTTTCTTTGGAAACTTGTTCCAGTGCTGTAGAGTGCGGTATATCACTTTTCAGTTTTCCTGTATTCCTAATTGAGCGAGCGACACACATGTGATTTAGTTTACAATGTAGTGGTTTGCCTTTCTGTTCTTCTGGTGCAAACTTGTTTCTGTGCTGTACAGTGCGATATATCACTTTTCAGATTTCTTGTTATAATAATTGAACAGGAGACAAGTATTTGAATTAGTTTATGAAGTTGTGCTTTGTGTTTCTGTTCTTTCGATGGAAACTTGTTTCTGTGCTGAACAGTGTGAGATAACACTTTTCCGTTTTCCTGTATTCCAAATTGAGCAAGCGACACACATGTGATTCTGTTTAGAAAGTAGTGCTTTGCTTTTCTGTTCTTTTGTTGGAAATTTGTTCCTGTGCTGTACAGTGCAATATATCACTTTTCCGTTTTCCTGTATTCCTAATTGAGTGAGCGACACACATGTGATTTAGTTTATAATGTAGTGCTTTGCTTTTCTGTTCTTTCGTTGGAGACTTGTTCCTGTGCTGTAGAGTACGGTATATCACTTTTTAGTTTTCCTGTATTCCTAATTGAGTGAGCCACACACATGTGATTTAGTTTACAAAGTGGTGCTTTGCGTTTCTGTTCTTTCGATGGAAACTTGTTTCTGTGCCATACAGTGCGAGATAACCCTTTTCAGTTTTCCTGTATTCCTAATTGAGAGAGAGACACACATGTGATTCTATTTACAAAGTAGTGCTTTGCTTTCCTGTTCTTTTGTTGTAAACTTGTTCCTGTGATATAGAGTGTGGTATATCACTTTTCAGTTTTCCTGTATTCCTAATTGAGCGAGCCACACACATTTGATTTAGTTTACAAAGTAGAGGTTTGGGATTCTATTCTTCAGTTGGAAACTTGTTTCTCCATGAGTACAGTGCGATATATCAGTTTTCAGTTTTCCTGTATTCCTAATTGAGCCAGAGACACATGTTTGATTTATGTTCTTTTGTTGAAAAGTTTTTCCTGTTAGGAACAAGTTAGGGTTAGGTTTAGGGTTAGGGTTAAAGTTAGGGTTAGGGTTAGGGTTAGGGTTAGGGTTAGGGTTAGGGTTAGGGTTAAGGTTAGGTGTTATGGTTAGGGTTAGGGTTAAAGTTAGGGTTAGGTTTAGAGGGCTAGGGTTAGGGGTTATTGTTACCGTTAGGGTTAGGGTTAGGGGGTTAGGGTCAGGGTTAGGGTTAGGGTTATATCACTTTTCTGTTTTCCTGTTATAATAATTGAACAGGCGACACGTATGTGAATTTGTTTACAAAGTTGTGCTTTGCGTTTCTGTTCTTTCGATGAAAACTTGTTTCTTTGCCATACAGTTAGATATATCACTTTTCAGTTTTCTTGTATTCCTACCTGAGCGAGAGACGCACAGGTGATTTAGTTTACAAAGGAGTGCTTTGCGTTTATTTTATTTCGAGGAAACTTGTTTCTGTGTTTGCTGTACATGGCGAGATAACACTTTTTAGTTTTCCTGTATTCCTAATTGAGCGAGCGACACACATGTGATTTAGTTTGCAAAGTAGTGCTTTGCGTTTATGTTCTTTCATTGGAAACTTGTTCCTGTTAGGAAAAACTTAGGGATAGGGTTAGGGTTAAGGTTAGGGGTTTAGGGTTAGGGTTAGGGGGTTAAGGTTAGGGTTAGAGTTAGGGTTAGGGTTATATCACTTTTTAGTTTTCCTGTTATAATAATTGTACAGGCGACACATTTGTGAATTAGTTTACAAAGTTGTGCTTTGCGATTCTGTTCTTTCGATGTAAACTTACTTCTTTGCCATACAGTTCGATATATCACTTTCCAGTGTTCTTGTATTCCTACCTGAGCGAGCAACACACATGTGATTTAGTTTAAAAAGGAGTGCTTTGCTTTTATGTTTTTCGTTGGAAACTTGTTCCTATTAGGAACAAATTAGGTTAGGGTTAGTGTTAGGGTTAGGCTTAGGGTTAGGGTTAGGTTTAGGGTTAGGTTTAGGTATGGTTAGGGTTACAGTTAGGTTTTAGGTTAGGGTTAAGGTTAAGGTTAGGGTGTTAGGCTTAGGGTTAGGGGTTAGGGTTAGGTTTAGGGTGTTAGGGTTAGGGTTAGGGTTAGGGTTGTATCACTTTTCAGTTTCCCTGTTACAGTAATTGCACAGGCGACACCTATTTGAATTAGTTAAAAAAGTTGTGCTTTGTGTTTCTGTTCTTTCGATGAAAACTTTTTTCTGTGCTCTACAGTGTGAGATAACACTTTTCAGTTTTCCTGTATTCCTAATTGAGCAAGCGACACACATGTGATTTAGTTTACAAAGTAGTGTTTTGCCTTTCTGTTCTTCTGTTGCAAACTTGTCTTTGTGCTGTACAGTACAATATATCACTTTTCAGTTTTATTGTTATAATAATTTAACGGACGACACATATGTGAATTAGTTTATGAAGTTGTGCTTTGCGTTTCTGTTCTTTTGATGTAAACTTGTTTCTGTGCCATAGAGTGCGAGATAACACTTTTCAGTTTTCCTGTATTCCTAATTGATCGAGCGACACACATGTGATTCCCTTTAGAAAGTAGTGCTTTGCTTTCCTGTTCTTTTGTTGGAAACTTGTTCCTGTAATGTAGAGTGCGCTATATTACTTTTAAGTTTTCCTGTATTCTTAATTGAGCGAGCGACACATATGTGATTTAGTTTATAAAGTAGTGCGTTTCAATTATGTTCTTTTGTTGGAAACTTGTTCCTGTGAGGAACAAGTTAGGGTTAGGGTTAGGGTTAGGTTTGGGGTTAGGGTTATATTAGGGTTAGGGTTAGGTTTAGGGTTAGGGTTAAGGTTAAGGTTAGGGTGTGGGGTTAGGGGTTGGGGGGTTAGGGTTAGGTTTAGGGTGTTAGGGTTAGGGTTTGGGTTAGGTTGTATCACTTTTCAGTTTCCCTGTTACAGTAATTGAACAGGTGACACCTATTTGAATTATTTAAAAAGTTGTGCTTTGTGTTTCTGTTCTTTTGATGAAAACTTTTTTCTGTGCTCTACAGTGTGAAATAACACTTTTCAGTTTTCCTGTATTCCTAATTGAGCAAGCGACACACATGTGATTTATTTTACAAAGTAGTGTTTTGCCTTTCTGTTCTTCTGTTGCAAACTTGTCTTTGTGCTGTACAGTTACAATATATCACTTTTCAGTTTTATTGTTATAATAATTTAATGGGACGACACATATGTGAATTAGTTTATGAAGTTGTCCTTTGTGTTTCTGTTCTTTTGATGTAAACTTGTTTCTGTGCCATAGAGTTTGAGATAACACTTTTCAGTTTTCCTGTATTCCTAATTGAGCGAAGACACACATGTGATTCCCTTTAGAAAGTAGTGCTTTGCTTTCCTGTTCTTTGTTGGAAACTTGTTCCTGTAATGTAGAGTTGCGCTATATTAGGTTTTTTAAGTTTTCCTGTATTCTTAATTGAGCGGCGACACATATGTGATTTAGTTTATAAAGTTAGTGCGTTTTCAATTATGTTCTTTTGTTGGAAACTTGTTCCTGTGAGGAACAGGTTAGGGTTAGGGTTAGGTTAGGTTTGGGGTTAGGGTTAGGTTATTAGGGTTAGGGTTAGGGTTAGGGTTAGAGTTAGTTCTGGTTCGATGGAAAGTTTTACGGTTAGGTTAATGGGGTTAGGGTTAGGGTTTGGATTAGGGTTATATCACTTTTCAGTTTTCCTGTTATAATAATTGAACAGGTGACAGTTACGTGAATTAATTTAGAAAGTTGTGCTTTTATGTTTCTGTTCATTTGATGGAAACTTGTTTCTGTGCAGTACAGTCTTGAGATAACACTTTTCAGTTTTCCTGTATTCCTAATTGAGTGAAGCAACACACATGTGATTTGTTTTACAAAGTAGTGCTTTGTAGGAACAAGTTAGGGTTAGGGTTAGGGATAGGATTAGTTTTAGGGTTTGGGTTAGGTCTTTTAGGGTTTGTGTTAGGGTTAGGGTTAGGGTTAGGGTTAGGGTTAGGGAGATTTGGTTATGGGGTTATATCACTTTTCAGTTTTCCTGTTACAATAATGGAAAGGCGACACATATGTGAATTAGTTTACAATGTTGTCCTTTGTGTTTCTGTTCTTTCGATGAAAAACTTGTTTCTTTGCAACACCATGTACAGTTTCGATATATCACTTTTCAGTTTTCCTGTATTCCTAATTGAGCAGAAGACACACATGTGATTTAGTTTACAAAGTAGTGCTTTGCTTGTTTATGTTCTTTCTTTGGAAACTAGTTCCTGTTAGGAACAAGTCAGATTTAGTTAAGGCTAGGGTTAGGTTTAGGGTTAGGGTAGGGTTAGGGTTAGGGTTTAGGGTCAGGGTTAGGGGTTAGTATTACAGTTAGGGTAAGGGTTAGGGGTTAGGGTTAGGGTTAGTGTTAGGGTTAGTTTGATTAGGGTTAAGGTAGGGCTAGGTTTAGGGTTAGGGTTAGAGTTAGGGTTTAGGATTAGGGTTAGGGTTAGGGTTATGGTTAGGGGTTATGGTTAGTGTTAGGGTCATATCACTTTTCAGTTTTCCTGTTATAATAATTGAACAGGTGACACGTAAGTGAATTAGTTTACAAAGTTGTGCTTTGCGTTTCTGTTCTTTCGATGGAAACTTGTTTCTGTACCTTACAGTGCGATATATCACTTTTCAGTTTTCCTGTATTCCAAATTGAGCTAGAGACACACATGTGATTCCGTTTAAAAGTAGTGCTTTGCTTTGCTGTTCTTTCATTCGAAACATGTTCCTGTGTGGTACAGTGTGATATATCACTTTTCAGTTTTCCTGTAATAATAATTGAACAGGCGACACGTATGTGAATTAGTATAGAAAGTTGTGCTTTGTGTTTCTGTTCTTTCGATGGAAACTTGTTTCTGTGCCGTACCGGGCAATATATCACTTTTCAGTTTTCCTGTATTCCTAATTGAGTGAAGCGACACACTTGTGATTCCATTTAAAAGTAGTGATTTGTTCTTCTGTTCTTCAATTCTAAAATTGTTCCTGTGCTATACAGTGCGATACATCACTTTTCAGTTATCCTGTATTTCTAATTTAGCAAATGTCACACATGTGATTTAGTTTATAAAGTAGTGCTTTGTGTTTATGGTCTTTCCTTGGAAACTTGTTCCGGTTAGGAACAAGTTAGGGTTAGTGTTAGGTTAGGGTTAGGGTTAGGGTTAGGGTTAGGGTTATGGTTAGGGTTATATCACTTTTCAGTTTTCCTGTTATAATAATTGAACAGGCGACACATATGTTAATTAGTTTACAAAGTTGCGCTTTGTGTTTCTGTTCTATCAATGAAAGCTTGTTTCTTTGTCTTTCAGTTCAATATATCACTTTTCAGTTTTCCTGTATTACTAATTGAGAGAGCAACACACATGTGATTTAGCTTACAAAGTAGTGCTTTGCATTTCTGTCCTTCTTTTGGAAACTTGTTTCTGTGCTGTACAGTGTGATATATCACTTTTCAGTTTTCCTGTTATAATAATTGAACAGGCAACACATATGTGAATTAGTTTACAATGTTGTCCTTTTGCGTTTCTGTTATTTCGATGGAACCTTGTTTCTGTGCCTTACAGTGCGAGATAAAACTTTTCAGTTTTCCTGTAGTCCCTAATTGAGCAGCGACAAACACATGTGATTTAGTTTACAAAGTAGTGCTTTTTGTTTATGTTCTTTTCTTTGGAAACTTGTTCCTGTTAGGAACAACTCAGGGTTAGGGTTAGGGTTAGGGTTAGGGTTATGGTAGGTTTAGGGTTAGCGTTAGGGTTAGGGTTAGGGTGTTAGGGTTGGGGTTAGGGTTAGGGTTAGGGGGTTAGGGTTAGGGTTAGTGTTAGGGTTAGGGTTAGGGTTAGGGTTAGGGTTAGGGTTAGGGTAGGGCTAGGTTTAGGGTTAGGGTTAGCGTTAGGGGTTTAGGATTAGGGTTTGGGTTAGGGTTAGGGTTAGTGGGTTATGGTTAGTGTTAGGGTTATATCACTTTTAAGTTTTCCTGTTATAATAATTGAAGAGGCAACACGAATGTGAATTAGTTTACAAAGATGTGCTTTCCGTTTCTATTCTTTCCATGGAAACTTGTTTCTGTGCCATACACTGTGATATATCACTTTTCAGTTTTCCTGTATTCCAAATTGAGCTAGAGACACACATGTGATTCCGTTTAAAAGTAGTGCTTTGCTTTTCTGTTCTTTCATTCTAAACTTGTTCCTGTGTGGTACAGTGTGATATATCACTTTTCAGTTTTCCTGTAATAATAATTGAACAGGCGACACGTATGTGAATTAGTATAGAAAGTTGTGCTTTGTGTTTCTGTTCTTTCGATGGAAACTTGTTTCTGTGCCGTACCGGGCAATATATCACTTTTCAGTTTTCCTGTATTCCTAATTGAGTGAACGACACACTTGTGATTCCATTTAAAAGTAGTGATTTGTTCTTCTGTTCTTCAATTCTAAAATTGTTCCTGTGCTATACAGTGCGATACATCACTTTTCAGTTATCCTGTATTTCTAATTTAGCAAATGTCACACATGTGATTTAGTTTATAAAGTAGTGCTTTGTGTTTATGGTCTTTCCTTGGAAACTTGTTCCGGTTAGGAACAAGTTAGGGTTAGTGTTAGGGTTAGGGTTAGGGTTAGGGTTAGGGTTAGGGTTATGGTTAGGGTTATATCACTTTTCAGTTTTCCTGTTATAATAATTGAACAGGCGACACGTATGTTAATTAGTTTACAAAGTTGCGCTTTATGTTTCTGTTCTATCAATGAAAGCTTGTTTCTTTGTCTTTCAGTTCAATATATCACTTTTCAGTTTTCCTGTATTACTAATTGAGAGAGCAACACACATGTGATTTAGCTTACAAAGTAGTGCTTTGCATTTCTGTCCTTCTTTTGGAAACTTGTTTCTGTGCTGTACAGTGTGATATATCACTTTTCAGTTTTCCTGTTATAATAATTGAACAGGCGACACGTATGTGAATTAGTTTACAAAGTTATGCTTTGCGTTTCTGTTATTTCGATGGAACCTTGTTTCTGTGCCTTACAGTGCGAGATAAAACTTTTCAGTTTTCCTGTAGTCCTAATTGAGCGAGCGACAAACACATGTGATTTAGTTTACAAAGTAGTGCTTTTCGTTTATGTTCTTTCGTTGGAAACTTGTTCCTGTTAGGAGCAAGTCAGGGTTAGGGTTATGGTAGGGTTAGGGTTAGGGTTAGGGTTAGGTTAGGGTTAGGGTTAGGGTTAGGGGTTAGGGTTGGGGTTAGGGTTAGGGTTGGGGTTAGGGTTAGGGTTAGGGGGTTAGGGTTAGGGTTAGGGTTAGGGTTAGGGTTAGGGTAGGGCTAGGTTTAGGGTTAGGGTTAGCGTTAGGGGTTAGGATTAGGTTTGGGTTAGGGTTAGGGTTAGTGGGTTAGGGTTAGTAGGGGTTATATCACTTTTAGGTTTTTGTTATAATAATTGGTTAGGGTTAGTTTACAAAGTTGTGTTAGTTTTATTCTTTATGGAATCATGTTTTTAAGTTTTCACTGTTATAACTTTTAATTGTAATTTGAGGGCGACACACATGTGATTCCGTTTAAAAGTAGTGCTTTGCTTTTTTTCTTCTTTTCCTTGGGAACTTGTTCCTGTGCTTTCCATGGATAAACTTGTTTTCCTGTTATAATAATTGAGCGAGCAACACATATGTGAATTAGTTTACAAAGTAGTGCCATACACTTTCTGTTCCTTTGATGATATATCACTTTTCAGTTTTCCTGTATTCCAAATTGAGCTAGAGACACACATGTGATTCCGTTTAAAAGTAGTGCTTTGCTTTTCTGTTCTATTGTTCTAAACTTGTTCCTGTGTGGTACAGTGCGATATATCACTTTTCAGTTTTCCTGTAATAATAATTGAACAGGCAACACGTATGTGAATTAGTATAGAAAGTTGTGCTTTGCGTTTCTGTTCTTTCGATGGAAACTTGTTTCTGTGCCGTACCGGGCAATATATCACTTTTCAGTTTTCCTGTATTCCTAATTGAGTGAACGACACACTTGTGATTCCATTTAAAAGTAGTGATTTGTTCTTCTGTTCTTCAATTCTAAAATTGTTCCTGTGCTATACAGTGCGATACATCACTTTTCAGTTATCCTGTATTTCTAATTTAGCAAATGTCACACATGTGATTTAGTTTATAAAGTAGTGCTTTGTGTTTATGGTCTTTCCTTGGAAACTTGTTCCGGTTAGGAACAAGTTAGGGTTATGTGTTAGGGTTAGGGTTAGGGTTAGGGTTAGGGTTAGGGTTATGGTTAGGGTTATATCACTTTTCAGTTTTCCTGTTATAATAATTGAACAGGCGACACGTATGTTAATTAGTTTACAAAGTTGCGCTTTACGTTTCTGTTCTATCAATGAAAGCTTGTTTCTTTGTCTTTCAGTTCAATATTTCACTTTTCAGTTTTCCTGTATTACTAATTGAGAGAGCAACACACATGTGATTTAGCTTACAAAGTAGTGCTTTGCATTTCTGTCCTTCTTTTGGAAACTTGTTTCTGTGCTGTACAGTGTGATATATCACTTTTCAGTTTTCCTGTTATAATAATTGAACAGGCGACACGTATGTGAATTAGTTTACAAAGTTATGCTTTGCGTTTCTGTTATTTCGATGGAACCTTGTTTCTGTGCCTTACAGTGCGAGATAAAACTTTTCAGTTTTCCTGTAGTCCCTAATTGAGCGGCGACAAACACATGTGATTTAGTTTACAAAGTAGTGCTTTTCGTTTATGTTCTTTCGTTGGAAACTTGTTCCTGTTAGGAGCAAGTCAGGGTTAGGGTTAGGGTTAGGGTTAGGGTTATGGTTAGGTTTAGGGTTATGGTTAGCGTTAGGGTTAGGGTTAGGGTGTTAGGGTTGGGGTTAGGGTTAGGGTTGGGGGTTAGGGTTAGGGTTAGTGTTAGGGTTAGGGTTAGGGTTAGGGTTAGGGTTAGGGTTAGGGTAGGGCTAGGTTTAGGGTTAGGGTTAGCGTTAGGGGTTAGGATTAGGTTTGGGTTAGGGTTAGGGTTAGTGGGTTAGGGTTAGTGTTAGGGTTATATCACTTTTAAGTTTTCCTGTTATAATAATTGAAGAGGCGACACGAATGTGAATTAGTTTACAAAGTTGAGCTTTCCGTTTCTATTCTTTCCATGGAAACTTGTTTCTGTGCCATACACTGTGATATATCACTTTTCAGTTTTCCTGTATTCCTATTTGAGCGAGCAACACACATGTGATTCCGTTTAAAAATAGTGATCTGTTCTTCTGTTCTTTCATTCTAAACTTGTTCCTGTGCTGTACAGTGCGATATATCACTTTTCAGTTATCCTGTATTTCTAATTTAGCAAGTGACACACATGTGATTTAATTTACAAAGTAGTGCTTTGCGTTTATGTTCTTTTGTTGGAAACTTGTTCCTGTTAGGAACAAGTTAGGGTTAGGGTTAGGGTTAGGGTTAGGGTTAGGGTTATATCACTTTTCAGTTTTCCTGTTATAATAATTGAAAAGGCGACACGTATGTTAATTAGTTTACAAAGTTGCACTTTGTGTTTCAGTTCTTTCAATGAAGACTTGTTTCTTTGCCATACAGTTTCGATATATCTCTTTTCAGTTTCCCTGTATTCCTAATTGAGCGAGCGACACACATGTGATTTAGTTTACAAAGTAGTGCTTTTCGTTTATGTTCTTTCTTTGGAAACTTGTTCCTGTTAGGAACAAGTCAGGGTTAGGGTTAGGGTTAGGGTTAGGGTTAGGGTAGGTTTAGGGTTAGTATTAGGATCAGGGTTAGGGGGTTAGGATTAGGGTTAGGGTAAGGGTTAGGGGGTTAGGGTTAGGGTTAGTGTTAGGGTTAAGATTAGGGTTAGCGTTAGTGTTTAGGATTAGGGTTAGGGTTATGGTTAGGGGTTTAGGGTTAGTGTTAGGGTTATATCACTTTTCAGTTTTCCTGTTATAATAATTGAACAGGCGACATGAATGTGAATTAGTTTACAAAGTTGTGCTTTTCTTTTCTGTTCTTTCGAAGAAAACTTGTTTCTTTTCCTTACAGTTTCGATATATCACTTTTCAATTTTCCTGTTATAATAATTGAATGGGTGACACGTATGTGAATTAGTTTACAAAGTTGTGCTTTGCGTTTCTGTTCTATCGATGGAACCTTGTTTCTGTGCCATACACTGCGATATATCACTTTTCAGGTTTCCTGTATTACTAATTGAGCAAGCGACACACATGTGATTCCGTTTAAAAGTAGTGCTTTGCTTTTTCTGTTCTATTGTTCTAAACTTGTTCTTGTGCTGTACAGTGCGATATATCACTTTTCAGTTTTCCTGAATTCCTAATTGAGCGAGCGACACACATGTGATTCAGTTTAAAAGTAGTTCTTTGCTTTTTTGTTCTTTCCTTGGGAACTTGTTCCTGTGCTGTACAGTGCGATATATCACTTTTCAGTTTTCCTGTTATAATAATTGAACGAGCAACACATATGTGAATTAGTTTACAAAGTAGTGCTTTGCGTTTCTGTTCCTTTGATGGAAACTTGTTTCTGTACCTTACAGTGCGATATATCACTTTTCAGTTTTCCTGTATTCCAAATTGAGCTAGAGACACACATGTGATTCCGTTTAAAAGTAGTGCTTTGCTTTTCTGTTCTATTGTTCTAAACTTGTTCCTGTGCTGTACAGTGCGATATATCACTTTTCAGTTTTCCTGTATTCATAATTGAGTGAGTGAAACACATGTGATTTACTTTACAACTTTACAGAGTAGTGTTTTGCATTTATGTTCTTTCCTTGGAAACCTGTTAGGAACAAATTAGGGTTAGGGTTAGGGTTAGGGTTAGAGCTAGGGTTAGGGTAGGTTTAGGGTTAGGTATAGGGTTAGGGTTAGGGTTACGGGTTAGGGTTAGGGTTAGGGTGTTAGGGTTAGGGTTAGGCTTATATCACTTTTCAGTTTTCCTGTTATAATAATTGAACAGGCGACACGAATGTGAAATAGTTTTCAAAATTGTGCTTTGTGTTTCTGTTCTTTCGAAGAACCTTGTTTCTTTGGCATACATTTCGATATATCGCTTTTCAGTTTTCCTGTATTCCTAATTGAGCGAGCAACACACATGCGATTTACTTTACAAAGTAGTGTGTTGTGTTTCTGTTCTAATGATGGAAACTTGTTTCTGTGCTGTACAATGTGGTATATCACTTTTGAGTTTTCCTGTTAATAATAATTGAACGGGCTACACGTATGTGAATTCGTTCACAAAGTTTTGCTTTGCTTTTCTATTCTTTCGATGGAAACTTGTTCGTGTGCTGTACAGTTCGATATATCACTTTTCAGTTTTCCTGTTATAATAATTGAATGGGCGACACCTATTTGAATTAGTTTACAAAGTTGTGCTTTGCGATTCTGTTCTTTCGATGGAAACTTGTTTCTGTGCCTTACAGTGCAAGATAACAGTTTTCAATTTTCCTGTATTCCTAATTGAGTGAGCGACACACATGTGATTCCGTTTAAAAGTAGTGCTTTGCTTTTCTCTTCTTTCGATCGAAACTTGTTCCTGTGATGTACAGTGCGTTATATCACTTTTGAGTTTTTCTGTATTCCTAATTGAGCGAGTGGCACACATGTGATTTATTTAACAAAATAGTGCTTTGCGTTTCTGTTCTTTTGATGGAAACTTGTTCCTATGCTGTACAGTTCGATATATCACTTTTCAGTTTTCCTGTTATAATAATTGAACGGGCAACACGTATGTGAATTAGTTTACAAAGTTGTGCTTTGCGTTTCTGTTCTTTCCATGGAAACTTGTTCCTGTCCTGTACAGTGGGTTTTATCACTTTTCAGTTTTCCTGAATTCCTAATTGAGTGAGTGGCACACATGTGATTTAGTTTACAAATTTTGCTTTGCGTTTATGTTCTTTTGTTGGAAAATTGTTCCTGTTATTAACAAGTTATGGTTATGTTTAGGGTTAGTGTTAGGGTAGGGTTAGGGTTACTGTTAGGGTTAGGGGTTAGGGTTATTATTAGGGTCAGGAGCTTAGGGTTAGGGTTAGGGTTACGGTTCGGGGTTAGGATTAGGGTTAGGTTTAGAGTTAGGGTTAGGGTTAGGGGCTTAGGGTTAGGGTTAGGGTTATATCACTTTTCAGTTTTCCTCTTATAATAATTGAACAGGCAACACGAATGTGAATTAGTTTACAAAGTAGTGCTTTGCTTTTCTGTTCTTCCATTGGAAACTTGTTCCTGTGCTGTAAAGTGCGATATATCACTTTTCAGTTTTCCTGTATTCCTAATTGAGCGAAAGACACACATGTGATTTAGTTTAGAAATATTGCTTTCCATTTCTGTTCTTTCGTTCGAAACTTGTTCCTCTGCTGTATAGTGCGATATATCACATTTCAATTTTCCTGTATTTCTAAATGAGCGAGTGACACACTTGTGATTTAGTTTAGAATGTAATGCTTTGCGTTTCTATTCTTTTGTTGGAAACTTGTTCCTGTTATGATAAGTTAGGGTTAGGGTTAGAGTTATTGTTAGGGTTATATCACTTTTCAGTTTTCATGTATTCCTAATTGAGCGAGTGACACACATGTGATTTAGTTTACAAAGTAGTGCTTTGCTTTTCTGTTCTTTCGTTGGAAACTTGTTCCTGTGCTGTACAGTGCAATATATCACTTTTCAGTTTTCCTGTATTCTTAACTGAGCGAGTGACACACATTTGATTTAGTTTACAAAGTAGTGCTTTGTGTTTATGTTCTTTCGTTGGAAACTTGTTCCTGTTAGGAACAAGTTAGTGTTAGGGTTAGGGCTAGGGTTAGGGTTAGGATTAGGGTTGTGGTTAGGGTTAGGGTTAGGGGGTTAAGGTTAGGGATAGGGGGATAGGGTTAGGGTTAAGGTTATATCACGTTTCAGTTTTCCTGTTTTAATAATTGAACAGGAGGCATGTATGTGAATTAGTTTACAAAGTTGTGCTTTGCGTTTCTGTTCTTTCATTGGAAACTTGTTCCTGTTAGGAACAAGTGAGGTTTAGGGATTGGGATAGTGTTAAGGTTAGGGTATTGTCAGGTTTAGGGTTAGGGTTAGGGTTAGGGTTAGGTGTCAGGTCTAGCGTTAGGGTTAGGGTTAGGGTTAGGGCGTTAGGGTTATGGATATGGTTAGGGTTAGGGTTCTCTCACTTTTCAGTTTTACTGTTAAAATAATTGAACTGGCAACACGTATGTGAATTAGTTTACAAAGTTGTGCTTTGCATTTCTGTTCTTTCGATGAAAACTTGTTTCTGTGCCATACAGTGCGAGATAGAATTTTTAGTTTTCTTGTATTCCTAATTGAGCGAGCGACACACATGTGATTTAGTTTACAAAGTACTTCTTTGTATTTCTGTTCTTCTGTTGCAAACATGTTTCTGTCCTGTACAGTGTGATATATCACTTTTCAGTTTTCCTGTTATAATAATTGAACGGGAGACACTTATGTGAATTAGTTTACAAAGTTGTGGTTTGCATTTCTGTTCTTTCGATGGAAACTTGTTTCTGTGCCATACAGTGCGAGATAGAATTTTTAGTTTTCTTGTATTCCTAATTGAGCGAGCGACACACATGTGATTTCGTTTAAAAGTGGGGCTTTGCTTTTCTGTTCTTTCTTTGGAAACTTGTTCCAGTGCTGTAGAGTGCGGTATATCACTTTTCAGTTTTCCTGTATTCCTAATTGAGCGAGCGACACACATGTGATTTAGTTTACAATGTAGTGGTTTGCCTTTCTGTTCTTCTGGTGCAAACTTGTTTCTGTGCTGTACAGTGCGATATATCACTTTTCAGATTTCTTGTTATAATAATTGAACAGGAGACAAGTATTTGAATTAGTTTATGAAGTTGTGCTTTGTGTTTCTGTTCTTTCGATGGAAACTTGTTTCTGTGCTGTACAGTGTGAGATAACACTTTTCCGTTTTCCTGTATTCCAAATTGAGCAAGCGACACACATGTGATTCTGTTTAGAAAGTAGTGCTTTGCTTTTCTGTTCTTTTGTTGGAAACTTGTTCCTGTGCTGTACAGTGCAATATATCACTTTTCCGTTTTCCTGTATTCCTAATTGAGTGAGCGACACACATGTGATTTAGTTTATAATGTAGTGCTTTGCTTTTCTGTTCTTTCGTTGGAGACTTGTTCCTGTGCTGTAGAGTACGGTATATCACTTTTTAGTTTTCCTGTATTCCTAATT
Source organism: Meriones psammophilus (assembly GCA_036365155.1). Taxonomy (NCBI): domain Eukaryota; kingdom Metazoa; phylum Chordata; class Mammalia; order Rodentia; family Muridae; genus Meriones; species Meriones psammophilus. The sequence goes on from JAEOAE010003920.1 coordinate 126,205, forward strand.
GAGCGAGCCACACACATGTGATTTAGTTTACAAAGTGGTGCTTTGCGTTTCTGTTCTTTCGATGGAAACTTGTTTCTGTGCCATACAGTGCGAGATAACCCTTTTCAGTTTTCCTGTATTCCTAATTGAGAGAGAGACTCACATGTGATTCTATTTACAAAGTAGTGCTTTGCTTTCCTGTTCTTTTGTTGTAAACTTGTTCCTGTGATATAGAGTGTGGTATATCACTTTTCAGTTTTCCTGTATTCCTAATTGAGCGAGCCACACACATTTGATTTAGTTTACAAAGTAGAGGTTTGGGATTCTATTCTTCAGTTGGAAACTTGTTTCTCCGCAGTACAGTGCGATATATCAGTTTTCAGTTTTCCTGTATTCCTAATTGAGCCAGAGACACATGTGTGATTTATGTTCTTTTGTTGAAAAGTTTTTCCTGTTAGGAACAAGTTAGGGTTAGGTTTAGGGTTAGGGTTAAAGTTAAGTTAGGGTTAGGGTTAGGGTTAGGGTTAGGGTTAGGGTTAGGGTTAGGGTTAAGGTTAGGTGTTATGGTTAGGGTTAGGGTTAAAGTTAGGGTTAGGTTTAGAGGGCTAGGGTTAGGGGTTATTGTTACAGTTAGGGTTAGGTTTAGGGGGTTAGGGTCAGGGTTAGGGTTAGGGTTATATCACTTTTCTGTTTTCCTGTTATAATAATTGAACAGGCGACACGTATGTGAATTTGTTTACAAAGTTGTGCTTTGCGTTTCTGTTCTTTCGATGAAAACTTGTTTCTTTGCCATACAGTTAGATATATCACTTTTCAGTTTTCTTGTATTCCTACCTGAGCGAGAGACGCACAGGTGATTTAGTTTACAAAGGAGTGCTTTGCGTTTATTTTATTTCGAGGAAACTTGTTTCTGTGTTTGCTATACATGGCGAGATAACACTTTTTAGTTTTCCTGTATTCCTAATTGAGCGAGCGACACACATGTGATTTAGTTTGCAAAGTAGTGCTTTGCGTTTATGTTCTTTCGTTGGAAACTTGTTCCTGTTAGGAAAAACTTAGGGATAGGGTTAGGGTTAAGGTTAGGGGTTTAGGGTTAGGGTTAGGGGGTTAAGGTTAGGGTTAGAGTTAGGGTTAGGGTTATATCACTTTTTAGTTTTCCTGTTATAATAATTGTACAGGCGACACATTTGTGAATTAGTTTACAAAGTTGTGCTTTGCGATTCTGTTCTTTCGATGTAAACTTACTTCTTTGCCGTACAGTTCGATATATCACTTTCCAGTGTTCTTGTATTCCTACCTGAGCGAGCAACACACATGTGATTTAGTTTAAAAAGGAGTGCTTTGCTTTTATGTTTTTTCGTTGGAAACTTGTTCCTATTAGGAACAAATTAGGGTTAGGGTTAGTGTTAGGGTTAGGCTTAGGGTTAGGGTTAGGTTTAGGGTTAGGTTTAGGGTATGGTTAGGGTTACGGTTAGGTTTAGGGTTAGGGTTAAGGTTAAGGTTAGGGTGTTAGGCTTAGGGTTAGGGGGTTAGGGTTAGGTTTAGGGTGTTAGGATTAGGGTTAGGGTTAGGGTTGTATCACTTTTCAGTTTCCCTGTTACAGTAATTGCACAGGCGACACCTATTTGAATTAGTTAAAAAAGTTGTGCTTTGTGTTTCTGTTCTTTCGATGAAAACTTTTTTCTGTGCTCTACAGTGTGAGATAACACTTTTCAGTTTTCCTGTATTCCTAATTGAGCAAGCGACACACATGTGATTTAGTTTACAAAGTAGTGTTTTGCCTTTCTGTTCTTCTGTTGCAAACTTGTCTTTGTGCTGTACAGTACAATATATCACTTTTCAGTTTTATTGTTATAATAATTTAACGGACGACACATATGTGAATTAGTTTATGAAGTTGTGCTTTGCGTTTCTGTTCTTTTGATGTAAACTTGTTTCTGTGCCATAGAGTGCGAGATAACACTTTTCAGTTTTCCTGTATTCCTAATTCAGCGAGCGACACACATGTGATTCCCTTTAGAAAGTAGTGCTTTGCTTTCCTGTTCTTTTGTTGGAAACTTGTTCCTGTAATGTAGAGTGCACTATATTACTTTTAAGTTTTCCTGTATTCTTAATTGAGCGAGCGACACATATGTGATTTAGTTTATAAAGTAGTGCGTTTCAATTATGTTCTTTTGTTGGAAACTTGTTCCTCTGAGGAACAAGTTAGGGTTAGGGTTAGGGTTAGGTTTGGGGTTAGGGTTATATTAGGGTTAGGGTTAGGGTTAGGGTTAGAGTTAGGGTTCGGGGTTAGGGTTACGGTTAGGTTAATGGGGTTAGGGTTAGGGTTTGGATTAGGGTTATATCACTTTTCAGTTTTCCTGTTATAATAATTGAACAGGTGACAGTTACGTGAATTAATTTAGAAAGTTGTGCTTTGCGATTCTGTTCATTTGATGGAAACTTGTTTCTGTGCAGTACAGTGCGAGATAACACTTTTCAGTTTTCCTGTATTCCTAAGTGAGCAAGCAACACACATGTGATTTAGTTTACAAAGTAGTGCTTTGTAGGAACAAGTTAGGGTTAGGGTTAGGGATAGGATTAGGGTTAGGGTTAGGGTTAGGGTTAGGTTAGGGTTTGTGTTAGGGTTAGGGTAGGGTTAGGGTTAGGGTTAGAGATTTGGTTAGGGTTATATCACTTTTCAGTTTTCCTGTTACAATAATGGAAAGGCGACACATATGTGAATTAGTTTACAATGTTGTCCTTTGTGTTTCTGTTCTTTCGATGAAAACTTGTTTCTTTGCCGTACAGTTTCGATATATCACTTTTCAGTTTTCCTGTATTCCTAATTGAGCAGAAGACACACATGTGATTTAGTTTACAAAGTAGTGCTTTGCGTTTATGTTCTTTCTTTGGAAACTAGTTCCTGTTAGGAACAAGTCAGGGTTAAGGCTAGGGTTAGGTTTAGGGTTAGGGTAGGGTTAGGGTTAGGGTTAGGGTCAGGGTTAGGGGGTTAGTATTACAGTTAGGGTAAGGGTTAGGGGGTTAGGGTTAGGGTTAGTGTTACGGTTACGATTAGGGTTAAGGTAGGGCTAGGTTTAGGGTTAGGGTTAGAGTTAGGGTTTAGGATTAGGGTTAGGGTTAGGGTTATGGTTAGGGGGTTATGGTTAGTGTTAGGGTCATATCACTTTTCAGTTTTCCTGTTATAATAATTGAACAGGTGACACGTAAGTGAATTAGTTTACAAAGTTGTGCTTTGCGTTTCTGTTCTTTCGATGGAAACTTGTTTCTGTACCTTACAGTGCGATATATCACTTTTCAGTTTTCCTGTATTCCAAATTGAGCTAGAGACACACATGTGATTCCGTTTAAAAGTAGTGCTTTGCTTTGCTGTTCTTTCATTCGAAACATGTTCCTGTGTGGTACAGTGTGATATATCACTTTTCAGTTTTCCTGTAATAATAATTGAACAGGCGACACGTATGTGAATTAGTATAGAAAGTTGTGCTTTGTGTTTCTGTTCTTTCGATGGAAACTTGTTTCTGTGCCGTACCGGGCAATATATCACTTTTCAGTTTTCCTGTATTCCTAATTGAGTGAACGACACACTTGTGATTCCATTTAAAAGTAGTGATTTGTTCTTCTGTTCTTCAATTCTAAAATTGTTCCTGTGCTATACAGTGCGATACATCACTTTTCAGTTATCCTGTATTTCTAATTTAGCAAATGTCACACATGTGATTTAGTTTATAAAGTAGTGCTTTGTGTTTATGGTCTTTCTTGGAAACTTGTTCGGTTAGGAACAAGTTAGGTTAGTGTTAGGTTAGGGTTAGGGTTAGGGTTAGGGTTAGGGTTATGGTTAGGGTTATATCACTTTTCAGTTTTCCTGTTATAATAATTGAACAGGCGACACATATGTTAATTAGTTTACAAAGTTGCGCTTTGTGTTTCTGTTCTATCAATGAAAGCTTGTTTCTTTGTCTTTCAGTTCAATATATCACTTTTCAGTTTTCCTGTATTACTAATTGAGAGAGCAAAACACATGTGATTTAGCTTACAAAGTAGTGCTTTGCATTTCTGTCCTTCTTTTGGAAACTTGTTTCTGTGCTGTACAGTGTGATATATCACTTTTCAGTTTTCCTGTTATAATAATTGAACAGGCAACACGTATGTGAATTAGTTTACAAAGTTAGGCTTCGCGTTTCTGTTATTTCGATGGAACCTTGTTTCTGTGCCTTACAGTGCGAGATAAAACTTTTCAGTTTTCCTGTAGTCCTAATTGAGTGAGCGACAAACACATGTGATTTAGTTTACAAAGTAATGCTTTTTGTTTATGTTCTTTCGTTGGAAACTTGTTCCTGTTAGGAGCAACTCAGGGTTAGGGTTAGGGTTAGGGTTAGGGTTATGGTAGGTTTAGGGTTAGCGTTAGGGTTAGGGTTAGGGTGTTAGGGTTGGGGTTAGGGTTAGGGTTAGGGGTTAGGGGGTTAGGGTTAGTGTTAGGGTTAGGGTTAGGGTTAGGGTTAGGGTAGGGCTAGGTTTAGGGTTAGGGTTAGCGTTAGGGGTTAGGATTAGGTTTGGGTTAGGGTTAGGGTTAGTGGGTTAGGGTTAGTGTTAGGGTTATATAACTTTTAAGTTTTCCTGTTATAATAATTGAAGAGGCAACACGAATGTGAATTAGTTTACAAAGATGTGCTTTCCGTTTCTATTCTTTCCATGGAAACTTGTTTCTGTGCCATACACTGTGATATATCACTTTTCAGTTTTCCTGTATTCCAAATTGAGCTAGAGACACACATGTGATTCCGTTTAAAAGTAGTGCTTTGCTTTTCTGTTCTATTGTTCTAAACTTGTTCCTGTGTGGTACAGTGCGATATATCACTTTTCAGTTTTCCTGTAATAATAATTGAACAGGCGACACGTATGTGAATTAGTATAGAAAGTTGTGCTTTGCGTTTCTGTTCTTTCGATGGAAACTTGTTTCTGTGCTGTACCGGGCAATATATCACTTTTCAGTTTTCCTGTATTCCTAATTGAGTGAACGACACACTTGTGATTCCATTTAAAAGTAGTGATTTGTTCTTCTGTTCTTCAATTCTAAAATTGTTCCTGTGCTATACAGTGCGATACATCACTTTTCAGTTATCCTGTATTTCTAATTTAGCAAATGTCACACATGTGATTTAGTTTATAAAGTAGTGCTTTGTGTTTATGGTCTTTCCTTGTAAACTTGTTCCGGGTAGGAACAAGTTAGTGTTAGTTAGGTTAGGGTTAGGGTTAGGGTTAGGGTTAGGGTTATGGTTAGGTTATATCACTTTTCAGTTTTCCTGTTATAATAATTGAACAGGCGACACGTATGTTAATTAGTTTACAAAGTTGCGCTTTCATTGTTCTATCAATGAAAGCTTGTTTCTTTGTCTTTCAGTTCAATATTTCACTTTTCAGTTTTCCTGTATTACTAATTGAGAGAGCAACACACATGTGATTTAGCTTACAAAGTAGTGCTTTGCATTTCTGTCCTTCTTTTGGAAACTTGTTTCTGTGCTGTACAGTGTGATATATCACTTTTCAGTTTTCCTGTTATAATAATTGAACAGGCGACACGTATGTGAATTAGTTTACAAAGTTATGCTTTTGCGTTTCTGTTATTTCGATGGAACCTTGTTTCTGTGCCTTACAGTGCGAGATAAAACTTTTCAGTTTTCCTGTAGTCCTAATTGAGCGGCGACAAACACATGTGATTTAGTTTACAAAGTAGTGCTTTTCGTTTATGTTCTTTTCGTTGGAAACTTGTTCCTGTTAGGAGCAAGTCAGGGTTAGGGTTAGGGTTATGGTTAGGGTTATGGTAGGGTTATGGTTAGCGTTAGGGTTAGGGGTAGGGTGTTAGGGTTGGGGTTAGGGTTAGGGTTAGGGGTTAGGGTTAGGGTTAGTGTTAGTGTTATGGTTAGGGTTAGGGTTAGGGTTAGGTTTAGGTAGGGCTAGGTTTAGGGTTAGGGTTAGCGTTAGGGGTTAGGATTAGGTTTGGGTTAGGGTTAGGGTTAGTGGGTTAGGGTTAGTGTTAGGTTATATCACTTTTAAGTTTTCCTGTTATAATAATTGAAGAGGCGACACGAATTAACGTAAATTAGTTTACAAAGTTGTGCTTTCCGTTTCTATTCTTTCCATGGAAACTTGTTTCTGTGCCATACACTGTGATATATCACTTTTCAGTTTTCCTGTATTCCTATTTGAGCGAAGCGACACACATGTGATTCCGTTTAAAAATAGTGATTTGTTTTTTGTTCTTTCATTCTAAACTTGTTCCTGTGCTGTACAGTGCGATATATCACTTTTCAGTTTTCCTGTTATAATAATTGAGCAGCAACACATATGTGATTTAGTTTACAAAGTAGTGCTTTATTTCTGTTCCTTTGATGGAAACTTGTTTCTGTACCTTACAGTTGCGATATATCACTTTTCAGTTTTCCTGTATTCCAAATTGAGCTACAACACATGTGATTTAGTTTAAAAGTAGTGCTTTGCTTTTCTGTTCTATTGTTCTAAACTTGTTCCTGTGCTGTAAAGTGCGATATATCACTTTTCAGTTTTCCTGTAATAATAATTGAACAGGCAACACGTATGTGAATTAGTATACAAAGTTGTGCTTTGTGTTTCTGTTCTTCGATGGAAAACTTGTTTCTTTGCCAACAACCGGGCAATATATCACTTTTCAGTTTTCCTGTATTCCTAATTGAGTGACAGCGACACACATGTGATTCCATTTAAAAGTAGTGATTTGTTCTTCTGTTCTTCAATTCTAAAATTGTTCTGTTGTGCTATACAGTTAGCGATACATCACTTTTCAGTTATCCTGTATTTCTAATTTAGCAAATGTCACACATGTGATTTAGTTTATAAAGTAGTGCTTTGTGTTTATGGTCTTTCCTTGGAAACTTGTTCAGTTAGGAATAAGTTAGTGTTAGTGTTAGGTTAGGGTTAGGGTTAGGGTTAGGGTTTAGGTTATATCACTTTTCAGTTTTCCTGTTATAATAATTGAACAGGCGACATGAATGTTAATTAGTTTACAAAGTTGCGCTTTTGCTTTTCTGTTCTATCAATGAAAGCTTGTTTCTTTGTCTTTCAGTTCAATATATCACTTTTCAGTTTTCCTGTATTACTAATTGAATGGGCAACACACATGTGATTTAGCTTACAAAGTAGTGCTTTGCATTTCTGTCCTTCTTTTGGAAACTTGTTTCTGTGCTGTACAGTGTGATATATCACTTTTCAGTTTTCCTGTTGTAATAATTGAACAGGGGACACGTATGTGAATTAGTTTACAAAGTAGTGCTTTGCTTTTTCTGTTCTTTTGATGGAACCTTGTTTCTGTGCCTTACAGTGCGAGATAAAACTTTTCAGTTTTCCTGTATTGAGCTAGAGACACACTGATTCAGTTTTTGCTTTTGCTTTTCTGTTCTATTGTTCTAATTTTTACACATGTGATTCCGTTTAAAAATAGTGATCTGTTCTTCTGTTCTTTCATTCTAAACTTGTTCCTGTGCTGTACAGTGCGATATATCACTTTTTTCAGTTATCCTGGAAACTTATTTCTAATTTAGCAAGTGACACACATGTGATTTAATTTACAAAGTATTACTTTGCGTTTATGTTCTTTTTATTTGGAAACTTGTTCCTGTTAGGAACAAGTTAGGGTTACATTATAAGTAGTGTTAGGGTTAGGGTTAGGTTATGGTTAGGGTTATATCACTTTTCAGTTTTCCTGTTATAATAATTGAAAAGGCGACACGTATGTTAATTAGTTTACAAAGTTGTGCTTTGTGTTTTCTGTTCTTTCAATGAAGACTTGTTTCTTTGCCATACAGTTCGATATATCTCTTTTCAGTTTCCCTGTATTCCTAATTGAGAGAGCAACACACATGTGATTTAGTTTACAAAGTAGTGCTTTTGCGTTTATGTTCTTTCTTTGGAAACTTGTTCCTGTTAGGAACATGTCAGGGTTAGGGTTAGGGTTAGGGTTAGGAACAGGTTTAGGGTTAGTATTAGGATCAGGGTTAGGGGGTTAGGATTAGGGTTAGGGTAGGGTTAGGGTAGGTTAGGGTTAGGGTTAGTGTTAGGGTTAAGGTTAGGGTTAGCGTTAGTGTTTAGGATTAGGAGTTAGGGTTATGGTTAGGGGTTTAGGGTTAGTGTTAGGTTATATCACTTTTCAGTTTTCCTGTTATAATAATTGAACAGGCGACATGAATGTGAATTAGTTTACAAAGTTGTGCTTTTCTTTTTCTGTTCTTTCAAGAAAACTTGTTTCTTTCCTTACAGTTTCGATATATCACTTTTCAATTTTCCTGTTATAATAATTGAATGGGTGACACGTATGTGAATTAGTTTACAAAGTTGTGCTTTTGCGTTTCTGTTCTATCGATGGAACCTTGTTTCTGTGCCATACAAGTCAGATATATCACTTTTCAGGTTTCCTGTATTACTAATTGAGCAAAGCGACACACATGTGATTCCGTTTAAAAGTAGTGCTTTGCTTTTTCTGTTCTATTGTTCTAAACTTGTTCCTGTGCTGTACAGTGCGATATATCACTTTTCAGTTTTCCTGAATTCCTAATTGCGACACACATGTGATTCAGTTTAAAAGTAGTTCTTTGCTTTTTTTGTTCTTTCCTTGGGAACTTGTTCCTGTGCTGTACAGTCGATATATCACTTTTCAGTTTTCCTGTTATAATAATTGAACGAGCAACACATATGTGAATTAGTTTACAAAGTAGTGCTTTATGTTTCTGTTCCTTTGATGGAAACTTGTTTCTGTACCTTACAGTGCGATATATCACTTTTCAGTTTCCTGTATTCCAAATTGAGCTAGAGACACACATGTGATTCCGTTTAAAAGTAGTGCTTTGCTTTTCTGTTCTATTGTTCTAAACTTGTTCCTGTGCTGTACAGTGCGATATATCACTTTTCAGTTTTCCTGTATTCATAATTGAGTGAGTGAAACACATGTGATTTACTTTTACAACTTTACAAGTAGTGTTTTGCATTTATGTTCTTTCCTTGAAACCTGTTAGGAACAAATTAGGTTAGGGTTAGGTTAGGGTTAGAGCTAGGGTTAGGTAGGTTTAGGGTTAGGTTTAGGGTTAGGTTAGGGTTACGGGTTAGGTTAGGGTTAGGTGTTAGGTTAGGTTAGCTTATATCACTTTTCAGTTTTCTGTTATAATAATTGAACAGGCTTACACGTAATGTGAAATAGTTTTCAAAATTGTGCTTTGTGTTTCTGTTCTTTCAAGAACCTTGTTTCTTTGGCATACATTTTGATATATCGCTTTCAGTTTTCCTGTATTCCTAATTGAGCGAGCAACACACATGCGATTTACTTTACAAAGTAGTGTGTTGTGTTTCTGTTCTAATGATGGAAACTTGTTTCTGTGCTGTACAATGTGGTATATCACTTTTGAGTTTTCCTGTTAATAATAATTGGCGGGCTACACGTATGTGAATCTGTTCACAAAGTTTTGCTTTGCTTTTCTATTCTTTCGATGGAAACTTGTTCGTGTGCTGTACAGTTGATATATCACTTTTCAGTTTTCCTGTTATAATAATTGAATGGGCGACACCTATTTGAATTAGTTTACAAAGTTGTGCTTTGCGATTCTGTTCTTTTCGATGGAAACTTGTTTCTGTGCCTTACAGTGCAAGATAACAGTTTTCAATTTTCCTGTATTCCTAATTGAGTGAGCGACACACATGTGATTCCGTTTAAAAGTAGTGCTTTGCTTTTCTCTTCTTTTCGATCGAAAAACTTGTTCCTGTGATGTACAGTCGTTATATCACTTTTTGAGTTTTTCTGTATTCTAATTGAGCGAGTGGCACACATGTGATTTATTTAACAAAATAGTGCTTTTGCGTTTTCTGTTCTTTTTGATGGAAACTTGTTCCTATGCTGTACAGTTCGATATATCACTTTTCAGTTTTCCTGTTATAATAATTGAACAGGCAACACGTATGTGAATTAGTTTACAAAGTTGTGCTTTATGTTTCTGTTCTTTCCATGGAAACTTGTTCTGTCCTGTACAGTGGGTTTTATCACTTTTCAGTTTTCCTGAATTCCTAATTGAGTGAGTGGCACACATGTGATTTAGTTTACAAATTTTGCTTTATGTTTTATGTTCTTTTGTTGAAAATTGTTCCTGTTATTAACAAGTTATGGTTATGTTTAGGTTAGTGTTTAGGTAGGGTTACTGTTAGGTTACTGTTAGGGTTAGGGGTTAGGTTAGGGTTATTTAGGTTAGGATTAGGCTAGGTTAGGCTTAGGTTAGGGGTTATATCACTTTTTAGCTTTCCCTTTATAATAATTGAACTTTCAGTAATTTCCAAAGCCTTACGCTTCTGTACAGGCCAGCGGAAGCTTCTGTTGTGAAACTTGTTGTCCTGTACAGTGGGTTTTTATCACTTTTCAGTTTTCCTGAATTCCAATTGAGTGGCACATGTGATTTAGTTACAAATTTTGCTTTATGCTTATGTTCCTTTGTTGGAGGGTTATGGTTATGTTTAGGGTGTTAGGTAGGGTTAGGTTATATCACTTTCAGTTTTAGGCCAGGAGCTTATAGGTTAGGGGTTACATTGAACAGGCAACACGAATAGGGGTGAATTAGTTTACAAAGTAGTGCTTTTGCTTTTCTGTTGAACAGGCCATTGAAAACTTGTTGCTTTTTCTGTCCATTGAAACTTGTTCCTGTGCTAAAGTATATATCACTTTTCAGTTTTCCTGTATTCCTAATTGAGCGAAAAAGACACACATGTGATTTAGTTTAGAAATATTGCTTTCCATTTCTGTTCTTCGCTCAAACTTGTTCCTGTGCTGTATAGTGCGATATATCACATTTCAATTTTCCTGTATTTCTAAATGAGCGAAAGGACACACTTGTGATTTAGTTTAGAATGTAATGCTTTATGCTTCTATTCTTTGTTGGAAACTTGTTCCTGTTATGATAAGTTAGGTTAGGTTAGAGTTATTGTTAGGGTTATATCATTTTTCAGTTTTCATGTATTCCTAATTGAGCGAGTGACACACATGTGATTTAGTTTACAAAGTAGTGCTTTGCTTTTCTGTTCTTTCTGCTGGAAACTTGTTCCTGTGTTGTACAGTGCAATATATCACTTTTCAGTTTTCCTGTATTCTTAACTGAGCGAGTGACACACATTTGATTTATTTACAAAGTAGTGCTTTGTGTTTATGTTCTTCGTCGGAAACTTGTTCCTGTTAGAACAAGTTAGTGTTAGGTTAGGCTAGGGGTTAGGTTAGATTAGGATTGTGGTTAGGTTAGGTTAGGTTTAGGGATAGGGGGGATAGGGTTAGGTTAAGGTTATATCACTGCTCAGTTTTCCCTGTTTTAATAACTGAACAGGAGGCATGTATGTGAATTAGTTTGCAAAGTTGTGCTTTTATTTTTGTTGTTTTTCATTGGAAACTTGTTCCTGTTAGGAACAAGTGAGGTTTAGGACATGGGATAGTGTTAAGGTTAGGCATTGTCAGGTTTAGGTTAGGGTTAGGTTAGGTTAGGTGTCAGGTCCAGCTGCTAGGTTAGGGTTAGGCTAGGCCTAGGTTATGGATATGGTTAGGTTAGGTTCTCTCACTTTTTCAGTTTTACTGTTAAAATAATTGAACTGGCAACATGTATGTGAATTAGTTTACAAAATTGTGCTTTGCATTTCTGTTCTTCGATGAAAACTTGTTTCTTTTGCCATCCATTTAGATAGATCAGATCAGTTTTCTTGTATTCCTAATTGAGCGAGCGACACACATGTGATTTAGCTTTACAAAGTACTTCTTTGTATTTCTGTTCTTCTGTTGTAAAACATGTTTCTGTCCTGTACAGTGTGATATATCACTTTTCAGTTTTCCTGTTATAATAATTGAACGGGTGACAGGTATTTGTGAATTAGTTTGCCAAAGTTGTGGTTTGCATTTCTGTTCTTCTGCTGGAAACTTGTTTCTGTGCTGTACAGTGATGTAGCATGCTTCAGTTTTCTTTGTTATAATAATTGAATGCAAGGACACATATGTGAATTGGTTTACAAAGTTGTGCTTTGCTTTTCTGTTCTGTCGATGGAAACTTGTTTCTGTGCTGCACAGTGGATATATCACTTTTCAGTTTTCCTGTTATAATAATTGAACGTGGACAGGTATTTGAATTAGTTTACAAATGTTGTGGTTTGCATTTCTGTTCTTCTGCTGGAAACTTGTTTCTGTGCTGTACAGTGTGATGTAGCACTTTTCAGTTTTCCTGTTATAATAATTGAATGGGAGACACATATGTGAATTGGTTTATAAAGTTGTGCTTTGTGTTTCTGTTCTGTCGATGCAAACTTGTTCCTGTGCTGTACAGTTCGAGATATCACTTTCAGTTTCCTGTCATAATAATTGAACGGGCGACACATATGTGAATTAGTTTACAAAGATGTGCTTTGCTTTTCTGTTCTTTTTGATGGAAACTTGTTCCTGTGCTGTACAGTGTGATATATCACTTTTCAGTTTTCCTGTTATTCCTAATTGAACAGGAGACAGGTATTTGAATTAGTATACAAATAGTCTTTTGCTTTTCTGTTATTTCTTTCGATGGAAACTTGTTCCTGTGCTGTAGAGCACGATATATCACTTTAGTTTTCCTGTTATAATAATTGAACCGCCACATGTATGTGAATTTGTTTACAAAGTTGTGCTTTGTGTTTCTGTTCTTCGATGGAAACTTGTTTCTATGCCGTACAGCAAAAATAACACTTTTCAGTTTTCCTGTATTCCTAATTGAGAGAGCAACACTACATGTGATTCTATTTAAAAGTAGTCCTTTGCTTTTCTGTTCTTTGTTGTGTAAACATATTCCTGTGCTGTAGAGTGTGGTATATCACATTTCAGTTTTCCTGTATTCCTAATTGAGCGAATGACACACATTTGATTTAGTTTACAAAGCAGAGGTTTGCGCTTATGTTCATTCACGGGTAACTCTGTTCCAGTAGAAACATATAGGTTAGGTTAGGCCAGAGACAAGACGTGTTTAGGTTTTTGTAGGGTTAGTTTTTCCCGTTACAGGTTAGGTTAGATTAGGTTAGGTTATTAGTGACTAGGTTAGGTTAGGGTTGTGGGTTAGTGTAGGGTTAGGTTAGGGTATAAGGTTGTTTTCCTATAAAAATAATTGAACAAGCTACACATATGTGAATTAGGTTTAGAGGGTTAGGGTTAGGCTTGTTGTTGATGAAAAATTGTTTCTTAGGCTGTAAAGTTCGACATATCACTTTTTCAGTTTTCCTGTAGTAATAATTGAGGAGCTACACGATAGTGAATTTGTTTACAAAGTTAAAGCTTTGATATTTCTGTTGTCCTTCCTGATGAAAACCTATGCTTTTTTGTTTCATGACAAAGCTAGTGATATATCACTTCTTCGCTTTTTTCTTATATTCCTACCTTGAGCGAGAGATCGTTACAGGCGATTTAGTTTGCCAGTACAGAGTGTGCTTTATGTTTATTTTATTTCGAGGAAACTTGTTTCTGTGTTTGCTATACATGGTGAGATAACACTTTTAGTTTTCCTGTATTCCTAATTGAGTGAAAGTGACACATGTGATTTAGTTTGCAAAGTAGTGCTTTGCGCTTATGTTCTTTCGTTGGAAACTTGTTCCTGTTAGGAAAAAAACTTAGGATAGGGTTAGGGGTTAAGGTTAGTTAGGTTTAGGGTTAGGTTAGGGGGTTAAGGTTAGGTTAGAGTTAGGGTTTAGGTTATATCACTTTTAGTTTTCCTGTTATAATAATTGTACAGGCTACACATTTGTGAATTAGTTTACAAAGTTGTGTTTGCGATTCTGTTCTTTCGATGTAAACTTACTTCTTTGCCGTACAGTTCGATATATCACTTAGGCTTCCAGTGTTCTTGTATTCCCTACCTGAGCGAGCAACACACATGTGATTTAGTTTAAAAAGGAGTGCTTTTGTTTTTATGTTTTCGTTGGAAACTTGTTCCTATTAGGAACAAATTAGGGTTAGGTTAGTGTTAGGTTAGCTTAGGTTAGGTTAGGTTTAGGTTAGGTTTAGGTATGGTTAGATGTAGCAGTTAGGTTTAGGTTAGGGTTAAGGTTAAGGTTAGGGTGTTAATTGGTTTAGGGTTAGGTTAGGTTTAGGGTGTTAGGATTAGGTTAGGGTTAGGGTTGTATCACTTTCAGTTTCCCTGTTACAGTAATTGCACAGGCGACACCTATTTGAATTAGTTAAAAAGTTGTGCTTTGTGTTTCTGTTCTTCGATGAAAAACTTTTTCTGTGCTCTACAGTGTGAGATAACACTTTCAGTTTTCCTGTATTCCTAATTGAGCAAGCGATTAACACATGTGATTTAGTTTACAAAGTAGTGTTTTGCCTTTCTGTTCTTCTGTTGCAAACTTGTCTTTGTGCTGTACAGTACAATATATCACTTTTCAGTTTTATTGTTATAATAATTTAACGGACTGACACATATGTGAATTAGTTTATGAAGTTGTGCTTTATGTTTTGTTCTTTTGATGTAAACTTGTTTCTGTGCCATAGAGTGCGAGATAACACTTTTCAGTTTTCCTGTATTCCTAATTCAAAATAGCGACACACATGTGATTCCCTTTAGAAAGTAGTGCTTTGCTTTCCTGTTCTTTTGTTGGAAACTTGTTCCTGTAATGCAGAGTGCACTTATATTACTTTTAAGTTTTCCTGTATTCTTAATTGTGAAACACACATATGTGATTTAGTTTATAAAGTAGTGTTTCAATTATGTTCTTTGTTGGAAACTTGTTCCTGTGAGGAACAAGTTAGGTTAGGTTAGGTTAGGTTTGGGGTTATAGGTTATATTAGGTTAGGTTAGGGTTAGGTTAGAGTTAGGGTCTGGGTTAGGTTACAGTTAGGTTAATGGGGTTAGGTTAGGTTTGATTAGGTTATATCACTTTCAGTTTTCCTGTTATAATAATTGAACAGGTGACAATTACGTGAATTAATTTAGAAAGTTGTGCTTTTATGTATTCTGTTCATTTGATGGAAAACTTGTTTCAGCAGTACAGCAAGCAGATAACACTTTTCAGTTTTCCTGTATTCCTAAGTGAGCAAGCAACACACATGTGATTTTTTACAAAGTAGTGCTTTGTAGAACGTTAGGTTAGGTTAGGATAGGATTAGGTTAGGGTTAGGTTAGGTTAGGTTTGTGTTAGGTTAGTGTAGGGTTAGGGTTAGGTTAGAGATTTGATTAGGGTTATATCACTTTCAGTTTTCCTGTTACAATAATGGAAAGGCGACACATATGTGAATTAGTTACAATGTTGTCCTTTGTGTTTCTGTTCTTCGATGAAAAAACTTGTTTCTTTCATTTGATTCGATATATCACTTTTCAGTTTTTCCTGTATTCCTAATTGAGCAGAAGACACACATGTGTGATTTAGTTTACAAAGCAGTGCTTTATGCTTATGTTCTTTCTTTTGGAAAACTAGTTCCTGTTAGGAACAAGTCAGGTTAAGGCAGGAGTTAGGTTTAGGTTAGGTAGTGAGTTGAGGCTAGGTTAGGTCAGGGTTAGGGGTTAGTATTACAGTTAGGGGTGGGGTTGGGGGTTAAGTTAGGTTAGTGTTACCAGTTCTGATTAGGTTAAGGTAGGGCCAGGTTTAGGTTAGGTAGGGAGTTAGGGTTGGGATTAGGGTTAGGGTTAGGTTATGGTTAGGGGGTTTATGGTTAGTGTTAGGGTCATATCACTTTTCAGTTTTCCTGTTATAATAATTGAACAGGTGACACGTAAGTGAATTAGTTTACAAAGTTGTGCTTTTATGCGTTTGTTCTTTTCGGTGGAAACTTGTTTCTGTACCCACAGTGCGATATATCACTTTTCAGTTTTCCTAGATTCCAAATTGAGCTAGAGACACACATGTGATTCCGTTTGCAAAGTAGTGCTTTGCTTTGCTGTTCTTTCATTCAAACATGTTCCTGTGTGGTACAGTGTGATATATCACTTTTCAGTTTTCCTGTAATAATAATTGAACAGGCGACACGTATGTGAATTAGTATAGAAAGTTGTTAACTGTGTTTCTGTTCTTTTCGATGGAAACTTGTTTCTGTGCCGTGCCTGCAATATATCACTTTTCAGTTTTCCTGTATTCCTAATTGAGTGAGGCGACACTTGTGATTCCAT